>JAVQMG010000071.1:600000-997500 GCA_032878915.1 Castanopsis chinensis
TTATTATTGTCTTGTCATGATTGCAGGGATGAGAAGTGCATCTGAGGAGGACTTCCACAAGTTTTAGCACTCTTTCTATAAAGGAATTTCAAAATCCAAGATCCCTAGACAAGTAGGACCTTCAGCTCATTACCTCCCTTCAACTACTGTCTATCTCAGTATTTATCAAAAAATCTATTGTCTGTCTCAGACGCCTCAAACTAAAGCAGAAGCTAGAAGGTGGGATTTCTTGTTTCCATTCTAAGCTACACTTTCGTTAATTTCTTGCCTTGACAAAACAACACCAAAAAAAAAAAAAAAAGAATAAATGTGTACAACAAAATTTCTCACATCTCTATTATACAATTTAATGGAAAAGTCTCATTATCTGAGCCAAAAGTGTAGACGAGATCAAATCCCATTGCACAATAAGGTACTTGTTCCACTCAACCCTCTAAGCCCCCATTTGATTTTATTTATGCTTCTTTCTAACTTTGTTTATGAAAAAATAAATTTGACAAATTTGTTAAAATCTGATGAAAAGATGGAAAATTAAAGGTATTTCTTCTAAGATTGTTAGTCCAAAGCTGGAGTTCTCAAGTTTTTATGGGTTCTTTTGTAAAATTATTTCCATTTGTCAGTAGCAAGTGCCACAAAAGGCTTGGTCAAACACATGCCAAAAGAGCAGTTAACAAAAAAATTGCCTAGTAAGAAGGGAAAATAGTGGCGAAAGATTGCTCACATCTGCTGCAAAAAAATGGATGCCCCAATTAAGGTGTTCATTCTACTTGAGCAACTAAGTTTAAATCTTGTTTTTACTTATATTTCTTTTTAGCTGTACATCAGAAAAAAAAATATATAAACATACAACTAAATGTTTGTAATTGAAATTGAAAATATAAAACACTCTTGAATTTTTGAAAATCATAAAATGTCCAGAACTTAGTCTTTTCCAAAAGGTGGTCTGCCATCCAGTCTAATTTCTTTAGCAATTGACGACAACAAAAAACTTATTTCCACTAGAATGGAGTGGGGTTTGCAAAGACTGCGGTCTCTTAAATAATTAGGATTTTCTAAATAGTGATCTTGTTTGCTGGGATGAGAAGTCCTTTCTGGATGAGTATTTCTATTTCTCTTCTTTTTGCCATTTTGCCTTCCTATTTTTCTTTTGGAGGTGCAGATGAAACATATCTAGCTACCTTGTTCTCAACTATGTCACAACTTGATTTGAAATTTTTACAAGGAAAGAGTCCCATGAATTTTATTGATTTCTACTATGTCACTCTAGTATTGGATTCAGTATTGAATACACATGTGACTAAGGAGTCTAAACAGATTCATTTAATCAAATTTATAGTATAGAGAGTAATTCTCACATTTGTCCTGTGAAATATGTAGACAACCTTAGTTTCTTGGAAACTCCGTGACTGTTGGAAAGTAGGGCAGAATTGATAAAAAAATTGAGAATGGAAAGCGCCAATGACTGTTGGTGGGAAGCAATGTTTTGATTGAGCAATGCAGGTCAGAGTTTCATTGTGATTCTAATTGCCATCCTTTATTCATTATTGCATTAAATAGGAAATTAAACAGAATTTCCATATATGAAAGGAATTGGAATTGAAAACGTTACATGTTTTCAGGATTTTTTTTGCTTTTCGAGTTAAAAGTAATGAAATTGCTTAGTTGAGATCAGGTTTGAATGCAGGTGACTAAGGAGTGTAAACAAATTCATTTAGTCAAATTTATAGTATAGCGAGTAATTCTCACATTTACCCTGTGATATATGCAGACGACCTTAATTTCTTGGAAACTCCGTGGCTATTGGAAAGTAGAGCCGAATTGATAAAAAAAAAATTAGAATGGAAAGTGCCAATGACGTTTTGTGGGAGGTAATGTTTTGATTGAGCAATGCAGGTCAATGTTTCACTGTGATTTTGATTTCCGTCCTTCTATTCATTAATGTTTTAAATGGAAAATTTAACATAATTTACCATATGTGAAAGAAATTGGAATTGGAAATGTTAAACATTTTGGATTTTTTTTGCTTTTCAAGATTCAAGTAATGAAATCTCATAGATGGGATTAGTGTTGAATACATGTGACTAAGGAGTCTAAACAGATTCATTTAATCAAATTTATGGTATAGGGAGTAATTCTCACATTTGCCCTGTGAAATATGCAGACGACCTTAGTTTCTTGAAAATTCCGTGGCTGTTGGAAAGGAGGGCAGGATTGATAAAAAAAATTTGAGAATGGAAAGTGTCAGTGACTGTTTTGTGGGAGGCAATGTTTTGATTGAGCGATGCATGTTAGTGTTTCACTATGATTCTGATTGCCATCATTTTATTCATTATTTTTTAAAATGTGAAATTAAACAGAATTTACCATATATGAAAGAAATTGGAATTGAAAACGTTAAACGTTTTCATGATTTTTTTTTGGCTCTTCAAGATTCAAGTAATGAAATCTCTTAGATGAGATCAGTGAAGAATACACTTGTGACTAAGGAGTCTATATCTATTTCCCCCTACCCCACCTCACTGTAAACGTAGGCTTTGACCCAAAACATAAACAGACTTGACTTCACCTATACCAAAAAATTTTCATTCATTACAGAATTTTGAATATATTCCTAGTTGCATACTTATTTTTTCAATGATTTGTTGTGCCAATATATTTTCTTTACTAAGGATTCTATTTCACTGGCTTTTGGGTTCATTACAGTCCAACTGGGGATGTCCAATGATGTTGAATGATTCTCCATTTGTTGGTACCTCATGGAAATAATATGTACTAGCTTAATTAATCACGTGTGATTATGTACGCTCTATAAATAGTTCATGTATTGAATGATTTTCTTGCCTAATTAAATGTTCTATAATCACAAACAATAAAAATCCATGTTGTATGGATCCTGCAAATTTTCAAAACACATAATTTTTAAACACATCCTTTGTTGCTAAAAATAAGAATTCTTCAGTCCTTATCAAACATAATTCCTTTTTGTTGATTTTATGACGTTTAAAAGTAGATATCCATCATTTTGGAGTAAATTCACAAGAAGGAAAAGTTGAAGCATTTAAGAAAGTGAAAGGGAGCTTTTTAATTTTTATGGTGGGGTTTAGATTAGTAGCTCAATCTTTTAGAATTTAATGCTTTGTCCTACATAAAGGATATATATCTCTAGTTTTCATTTTTTCATAATGCGTTCTGTTTATAATTTTTCCATAAAGTATATATATTACCACATAAAGAAGGATATTTTGTATATCTTATATATGTTCCCTAGTTTAATTCAAGTTACATCATCTGATGCTACAAACTACCTGTGGGTGCAGATTGGCTGGCTATGACTACCTCTCTTTACATTTTGGAATTCGCATTAGGCCTCTCCAGAGGATAGGTCTGCTTTTGGTTATTACCTCTCTGTGGGTGCAGATTGTCTTCCTAACTCCAGACAGCTCCAAAGGCTCAGCACGTCAATGCTCCTTTTGTCCTTTTTGTCCACACCAGTAGGATCTGCGCGTATCCCTTCTTAGCATCAAGAACATTAACTTTAACCATGCTAAGACAAGGGTCCAGAAGAGAAGAGAGAGGGAAATCAAGCTGCTAGCCCTATATTGCTTAGGTTGAGGCTCACTGACTACACTAAACAATCTTCAAAGGTATCTTTAAATGTAGGGAATTAATATTTCCTTCATGCCCATGTCACTCTTCCCTTGAGTCTTTTGTCATATCCGATAGATATAATTCTCTGTCATCATTTGGTTTGGATATCTTTCTACAGTTTTGTAGTCTCAAAATCAACATGTGTGGCAACATTAAGTCTCTTTCAGTTTGGGAGGGACATGAACTTGTTATCCTAGCTTTGGAAATCAAGGAATGCCTTAATTTTGCAGACTCTCATACTGGAGGATTCCTAGCCCCCAACCTTACACTGTTAAAAGTTCATGATTGCCTTCGTCTCAAGTCACTTCCTAAAAACATGGATACGCTCCTCCCATCTCTTCAAATTTTGGATATCGCAAACTATCAACAAGTTGAGTCTTTTCTAGAAGGTCTGCCAACCAATATGAATTGTCTTGCCATTGATGCTTCTGAGAAACTCATTGCCAAAAGGAAGCAGTGGGGTTTGCAAAGACTGCACTCTCTTAATCAATTATTATTGTCTTGTCGTGATTGCAGGGAAGAGAAGTGCTTTCCTGAGGAGGACTTCCACAAGTATTAGCACTCTTCCTATAAAGGAATTTCAAAATCTGAGATCTCTAGACAAGAAGGGCCTTCAACTCCTTACCTCTCTTCAACTATTGTCTATCTCAGACTGCCCCAGACTAAAGTAGATGCCAGGAGATGGGATTTCTTGTATCCATTCTAAGCTACAATTTCGTCAATGTCTTGCCTTGATAAAAACAATTCCAAAAAAAAAAAAGAATAAAAGTTAGACGTAAGATTGCTCACATCTCTATCATGCAAATCAATGATGAAGTCTCATTATCTGAGCCAAAATTGTAGATGAGATCAAACCCCACTTGACAATGAGGTACTTGTTCCATTTAACCCTCCAAGCCTCCATTTGATTTTATTTATGCTTCTTTCTAACTTTGTTTATGAATAAATAAATTTGAAAGATTTGTTAAAATCTGATGAAAAGATGGAAAAATAAAAGGATTTCTTCTAAGATTGTTAGTCCAAAGCTGGAGTTCTCAAGTTTTTATGGGTTCTTTTGTAAGATTATTTCCATTTGTCAATAGCAAGTGCCACAAAAGGCTTGGTCAAACACATTCCAGAAGTGTAGTTAACAAAACAACTGCCAAGGAAGAAGGGAAAATAGTGGCGAAAGATTGGTCACATTTGCTGCATAAAAATGGATGCCCCAACCCAAATCAGGTATTGATTCTACTTGAGTAGATAAGTTTCAATCTTGATTTACTTATATTTCTTTTTACCTGTACATCAGGAAAAAAAAATACAAACATGCAACTGATTGTTTGAATTGAAATATAAAACATTCCCTTAAATTTTTGCAAATCATAAAATGTCAGTAGCTTGAGTCTTTTCCAGAAGGTGGTCTGCTATCCAATCTAATTTATTTAGCAATTGAGGACAACAAAAAACTTATTTCCACTAAAATGGTGTGGAGTTCGCAACGACTGCAGTCTCTTAAATAATTAGGATTCCTAATTAGTGATCTTGATTGTTGGGATGTGGTGTCCTTTCTAGAGAAGTATTTCTGTTTCTCTTCTTTTTGTCGTTTTTCCTTTCTATTTTTATTTTGGATGTGTCAATGAAACATATCTAGCTACCTTGTTCTTGACTATGTCACAACTTGATTTGAAATTTTCACAAGGAAGGAGTCCCATAATTATTTTTTTTTTTTGCTTTGCTATGTCACTCCAGTATTGGATTCAAATGACCATTGCAGAATTATGTTTCTCTTTGCAGGGGATTTTCTAAACTAACGTCTTTTGTGCACGTTCTAGTTGGAAGGGGGCTTTCAGTATTGTCCATTTCCTATATATTAAGTTCAGGTTATTTTGAAATTATAAAGACATCAGGTATTTAAGTTTCTTATTTGATGATTGATACTTTATTTTAACAATTTAAACATAATATGTGCTTCACGTAAAACAGTTTGGAAAGAAAATAACTTTTGTATTTTTTCTGTTTTGCAGATAAATCCAAAACAACAATGTGGAAGCTCAAATAGAAGTGTTAGATGATTAGCAAACATAGAAAATATTTAAATGAAACTTTGAATGTTTTGACTTTAAATCGGTCTAGATGTTGTGCTTTCTGATAGAGGAGTAGAAACTTCAGAGCCTAAAGGCTAGTTTCAGCTAAATGTCATATTTTAACTCAGTAGCAAAACGGCACCGTATCTCATTAACACAAACGGTGACGTTTTGGTTTTAAAGAGAATTCTTTCAGTCAAGCTATACGACATCGTTTAGCCTTGGAGTCTTGGCTTCTATATATATGCAAAAGTCAAGGTGTAATGCACCACTTGTGACTACCAATCACTTTCCATATGGATTTCTAAGAGCAGCTTTGTGATATCAAGTATTGTAGACACTGTGCTATTATTAAGGCTTCTATATATATGCAAAAGTCAAAAGACTCAAATTTGTCCATTTGGGTCTCGTATGTGCAAAACTCGCCAGCTTGCTTACAAAATCATTCAACATTTTACGCGACCCATCATTCATCCAATTTGGCCATTTAAAGGTCACTTTCAATACATCATCTAAGGGGTTATATATTGAAAAACCTTGAAGTAATTAGTCAATAAAGTAGAAAGAATATCATTCCTTTTTCGTAAAGATATAAGAAGTTTTGCTCCAAATTATTCTTCACTAACTATAAAGACTTTAGTGGATTAGCAAGCATATTCTGACATTAATCTAAAATCTATATATCTAAAAGCTGAAGCGTAGTATTTATTATTATTACGCTTCTATTTAGCCACCTCATTTGCCACATCATTAGCCTCTTCCATATTTATTTTTTAAATCAATTTTTTTTTACAATATTAACTATATAAACATATTGACTTTACAAATTCATTTTAGGAGGTTTTAGTTTTATTTCATTTTAGACAGTTTTAACTTTACATATTCATTTACTTTAATTTTGATGTTATAACTAAATAATTAATCAATGGAAAATCAAAACAAAAGTGTTGTCTACATATATTCCTCTTGGACGGTTTAAAATTTAAATATTATTTTGCCCTTTTATCTTCCTTTATTTTGGCTTTTCTTATTCCCATATTCTTATTATAAATTTGCCACTCCATCTCTTCTATTCTATGCATATTTTTTCTGTACAAAAAGGTTTTCTCTCTCTCTCTCTCTCTCTCTCTCTCTCTCTCTCTCTCTCTCTCTCTCTCTCAATTTTTTTTTCATTTTTTTGTTGCATTTATTATTATTATTATTATTATTATTATTATTATTATTATTATTATTATTATTATTATTATTATTATTATTATTCTTCCATTTCTACCTTAGATTGATGAATAATTGTGTTTTTTTAGAATTCTACTTTTGGTTGCTTATAATTGAAAAATGAAATCAATGAAGAATAAAAAAAAATTAAAAATTGTATAATAAATGAAATTGGGTTAATGCTGTCATAAACAATTAAAAAATCAATTAAATTGTTTTGATTTTGGTACGACAGAAATTATATATATTACATTTGTGATTGTCCCTATAATAAATGAAAATATGATTATGAATTATATTATTATTTATTAAATTAGTCCAAATTGAAAATATATATATATATATATATATATTAATGAGACTACTCAAAAAATATTACCACGCACAACGCACAGAGTTCGTGACTAGTTTATGTAATAGATAGAATGCATGTGTTGTATTTAAGAGTTATATCCATGTTGTACTAGTAGTTTTGCACCCTACAACCATAATTCTTATTATTTCAATTGTAAGTATTAGGTTGGAAGAATCTCTCCCAATCCATTACATGGAAATTCACATAATCATGCATTTGAATTAAATCACAAGTGTCATTATTTTATAGGCATAATATTTTCCTAGCCAAAACCATTTGTAGAAGGTAAAATTTAATATAGAAGACTATTGTCAAAATTGAGAGGTACTTTTTCAACCCATTTGGTTTCAAAGTATTGAATAAGTAGACAATAGATTAGCTTTTTACATTTTATTAGATAGTCTAATTTACTTATTAATAAAAATCTTGCATATTGCCTCTGCTGTCATGCAAATAACATGTGTAAAAAAAAGGAGTACCATAGGTAAAAAAAAAAAAAATGTGATAAAATTCCAAGCCCTTGATAATACTTTGTATATTTCTTAGGAAATACATATAAAAAAATTTACTTCAGGTGTGTAAAGACTAATATTTATATTTTAGGTGTCTAATACTTTTTACTAAGCTCCTATTGATTGTCTGATCCACATCAACCTAGCATTTCAATCTATTCTGTTCATTCAAACATATTCTGTCTACTTCGGTCTTTTTTGATTCTATACGGTCAACTTCAGTCCTATTCAGTCTATTTCAGTTCTATTTGGTCCAATTTGGTCATTTCGGTCCATTCGGTCTTATTTGGTGCACTTTGGTTTTATTCGGTCCACTTTGGTCCTACTCAATCCACATTGGTCGACTTCGGTCTTAATTCTTCCATTCTGTCCTCTTCAATCCTATTTAATCCAATTTGGTCCTATTAGGTCTGAATTAGTCCATTGCAATCCATATTGTCCACTTTGGTTTGCTTTGGCCCTTTTCCGTTTAGTTCTGTCCTATTCGATCAACTTTGGTCCTATTTGGTCTATTATGTCTACTTTGATTCAATTTCGGTCCTATGCAATCCATTCGGCCTATTCTATCTACTTTAGTTATATTTGGTCCACTTTGGTCATGTTCGGTCCATTTATCCTTATTTGGTCCATTTTGTCCACTTTGATTCTATTCCATCCTATTCGGTCCAATGTAGTCTATGGTCCACTTCAGTCCTATTACTCTCATTCTGTCCACTTCCATCCTATATGGTCGACTTTGGTCCTATTTGATCTTAGTTAGTCCACTGCAGTCTATTCGGTCCACATTGTCTACTTTGGTTCTATTCGGTCCACTTTGACCCTATTCGGTCTACTTTGGTCCGATTCGGTCTACTTTGGTCCTATTCAGTCTACTTTGGTTTTATTTAGTTTTATTCGGTCCACTTTGGTCCTATTCAGTCTTTTCTGTCCACTTTGATTCTATTTAGTTCATGTTGGTCCTATTCTATCCATTTCGGTCCTATTTGATCCACTTTAGTCCTATTCGTTTGGCTTCATTCCTATTCAGTTCACTTCGGTCTATTCAAACAACTTCAGTCTACTTTAGTTCATTTAGTCCAATTTAGCCAACTTCAGCCCATTCTGTGCATTCAGTCAATTTTTGTGCACTAAGATAACGGGAAAAGAAAGGTTTGGGTTTAAAGCACATCTTCTAATTTCTAAATCAAAATTTATTAAAAAATATGCAAATCTCAATCTCCTAACATCTTAAATATTAAGTAAAACATTTATTATTACTACGCTTCTGTTAAGTCACTTTAACATTGCATTTCAATCTATCTTAATCTGGCTAAATTTAAGTGCAAGTCTTTCTAAACATAAAGTCTTACTTTAGGGCAATTACTCATTTATTTTAACGTCATTACTTTTAAATCAATTGCATGAAGTTGATTAGTTATACAATGTAAAGTGTATATTTGTTAAAAATAAACAACTTTTGGTGTAAAAGTGTCTTTAAAAACAATTGATCAAAGTTATAGAAGGTAAAGTGCATATTTGTTAAAAACAAACAACTTTCGGTGTAAGACTGTCTTTGTCTTAATCATATGTTCTAGATGGCAAAAGTAAAAAGTAGTTCTAGCTGGCAAAATATAAAATAATGAAGACCATGAGAAATATTGCACTTGCGACATAGAAATGATACCAATTAAAGATGTAGTTGACAATTGCAAAGAAAATGTAAAGGTGTTTCAATAGATTCGCTGCATTCGCATTTGGATTTGGACCGTTTGGTGCAGTATCGAAAGTCTTGATTTAAGCGTTGACAAAAATAAAGGCTTTAGAAAAAAACAGATGGATATGAGTACATTTCCCGACAAAGAAGCCAAAAAATTTGAAAAAATTTAGGATGGAAACCCGTGAGGTCCAAGGGGCTTTCATGGAGAGAATACTTTATCAAGTCTAAATCAATTAAAATATAACATCATTGGAGCAGAACACATGTTTGTGCAAGTCGGCATGAAATTGAAAACACTAAAAAGTTACTACTTAATATATAGTATTTCTTAAAGCATCAAATCGAGGAAGTAAGAAACCATACGGAATATCTTCCCAATCTTAAATAAATTAATAGGATGGTTCAAATTAAATAATATAAATTTAAAGATGTATTTAGTACAACATTAATTAAAAATTTTAAATGTGGAGGGCAAGATAAGTATAGAAATTGAATTTTTCATGTGATAAAGTTGATGAAGAAATCAACACATCTGAAGATATGTGCTTTGAAATATAGATAGGGTGAGATTGAGTTACACATAATTTTTTTTTTTTTTTTCACGTTATGCAACTTTAAAAAATGTTTAAACTTAAACCACTTAATATTTTTTATTAGAAAATGTATAAACTTAAACCACTTAATATTTTTTATTAGATGCAAATTTTGACAAATCTACAGTTGATTACATTTTCTTCTTATACTTTTCAAACTTTCCAAGTGCTCAATCCAAATATTATAAATATGTCAGATATCAAATGTTTAAATTTTATGTTTTTAAATTCTAGATCTGTATAAAAGATGAGTTTATAAATTATATAATAAATAATATCCGATTTGTATGAAATATAACATACTTGTTAAAAACATAGAGAGCATGTAATGCAATGGTTGAAATTTTAAAATACTAATTCAAGAAAAAATATATTAAATGGTGTAATATTGATTAAAATTATACCATGGGTAACTTGAAAGTTGAATTCAATTCATATATATAGAGTATGTATTTGTTAGAGAGAGAGAGAGAGAGAGAGAGAGAGAGAGAGAGATGGAAGACAAGAGGACATATGCAGAGAGAGAGATGGAGGACAAGAGGACATATGCATCACCTAAATCATATGCAATGAACGGAGGAAAGGGCCCTTATAGCTATGCTCAAAACTCCATCTATCAGGTCTTCTTTAATATTCAAGCCTACATTTTGATCTATTTTCTTGTTTGGAATCTTTGGATTATTAGATTGCCAAGTAAATAGTTGAATTTATAATAATTAAAATCCAAGAAAATAGGTTTTATTTTTAAGAGCTTCCAAGAGAATAGTTGAATTTATCATAATTGAAGGACGCTTTTTTTTTTTTCTTCTTTTTGTATAGAAGGACATGCTTTAAGAAAACTAATTGCAGAAGATAAGTATTTTTATGGTATGACCGTATGAAGAAACCATTGATTCTAAAAAAAAAAAAAAATGTAGAAATCATAGTTGAAATAACAATTTGAGGTTGTGATAGTGATTTGAAGCTGACCATCCAAAATTATTTAATTTTATTTCCGAGAAAATTGCATTCCAAACACTATTTTTAGATTATTTTCATGCTTCTTATTATGAGGAATATTAAAAAAAAAAAAAAGTTATAGTCACCAATTGTGTTGTAGAGAGAGGCTGCTGAAGCTGCCAAAGAAAAGATCAACAAGGCAATAGCCGATCACTTTGACATTAAGACCCTTTCAGCTTCCCCAAACTCAGTATGTGTGGCAGACTTAGGTTGTTCTACTGGACCCAATACCTTTATCTCAGTGCAAAACATAATAGAAGCCATAAAACTCCAATACATATCAAAAGGAGTACACACTGAAATCCCAGAATTTGTAGTGTTCTTCAATGACCATGTCTCCAATGATTTCAACACTCTCTTCAAGTCTCTTCCTCCCAACAAGCAATACATTGCAGCTAGAGTACCGGGTTCTTTCCATGGCCGCTTGTTTCCCAAGGAATCTCTTCATTTTATTCACTCTTCTTTTGCACTACAGTGGCTGTCTAAGGCTCCAATAGAAGTTATGGATGAAGGGTCTCCTGCTTGGAATAAAGGGAGGATTTTCTACACAAATGCGCAAAAGGAAGTTGTCGAGGCCTATGCAACTCAGTTTGGCAAGGACATCGACTCCTTTCTATTTGCCAGAGCTCAAGAGCTTGTGGTTGGAGGTCTATTGGCACTTTTCATACCTGCAATCCCTGATGTGATGAGCAATTCTGACACATTTATTGGTACAGAGCTGGACCTTCTAGGATCTTGCTTAATGGACATGGCCAAAGTGGTAAGTTTACAATAACATGACTTGTAATGATTTGAAGCAACATCATTTGGAGTTGGATTCACCATTGATGCTTTTTTTTGTTTTTGTTTTTGTTTTTGTTTTTTATTTATTGCAACAATCATAACAAGCCATGTCCAATTGTGAAAAAAGTTTTGAAAAATGTTATATTTAGCTCAATAGATTTGATTTAAAATTCTGTTGTTTAGAATATTGTAATTAACCTTTGTTTGGAACTTCTAACTAAGATATAACTTTCAATAATTTGAAATAAGAAATGAAAAATGATTAATTACAAACATTCATATGAAACTTCAAGATTTATGATCAACACCCTAATTAAAAATTAATTTATAATGTCCACCCTGCCATCCAAATCAGTATATAAAAATAAATTAATGTATACTTATCTTTCCTAAATTATAAAAGCATTTGCAACATACACTCTAAAGTCTAAACCACAAAATTCTACAATCAAAATCCCGATTTGACAATAATCTACCCCTAATATATTACATTGATGTTGATGATGAAGGATATTAATTGCAAATTAATCTCAAATTAGAGAGTTTATTTAAAATTCTGTTGTTTAGATTGCATTGCAAATGTCTCAAATTTTAAGCTGACTAACTACTTTTTTTTTTTTTTTTTCTGAGAAGAAAGGCAAAACTGCATAATTAAGAAAAACTGGCTAAATTAGCCTGAAGTACAGAATTAGATTGGGATGGAATATCCTCCATTCAAACTAAAAAGCCTGGCACATTAATAGCTAACTGAGCCAGACTATAAGCTACCTTATCGCCTTCTCTCCTTACATGAGAGTAATTATAGGACATGGTTTTCAATTGCAGGGATTAGGTAGTGAAATAAAAGGGGATGCGTTCAATTTGCCTGCTTATGTCACCACCCCAAAGGAATTGAAGGCATTGATTGAAAGAAATCAACATTTCAGCTTTGTGAGAATGGAAATATTGAATAACAAGTCAAAGTATCTTACTTTGTGTAATCCCTCAATGCGTTCTTTATTCCTGAGATCTGCATTTGAAGGAGTTCTCGAAAAGCATTTTGGAAATGATATCATGGATGAGTTGTTTAATCGCTACACTAAGAAAGTTGCAGAGTCCTCCTTCTTTTTAAATGCAGAAGTTGATAAATCGATTGTATTGTTTGTCCTTCTCAAGCGAAACAATTGTTAGACTTTAGCTTTATTCCGACCAAATAAAATTCACTTGCCATAAAATATAACAACGAAAAAGAGAATACTCTTGTAAGGTTCTTGATGTCAAAGTGATCATTGGCTACAGTCTTTTTGATCTTTTCTTTGGCAACTTCCTCAATTCCTCTCTATAAGTACTGATTATCATTTTTTTATATTCATTATAATTAGAATCATGAGAATTATCTAACAGTATCAAATTTGGAATGCAATATGCTTGGAAATGAAATTGAATAATTTTGGGCGATCAATTTTAAGAACAAAAATAGTGTGCTGTCTAGCTAATAATGGATTTTAAAAAATATATAAAAACAATAAAACAAAAGGACATCTTTTTTTTTTAGAATAAGAAAAAATACATTTATTGAATGATATAACATTAATAAGAAATTTATATAATCTTATAAGATATTAAATTAATATTTTAATTTTTTGATAATATAAATAGTTCATTTGATGATTTAAATTTGCCATATAGTTGATTTCTAAGAATCAGGGGCGGAGCCAAGGGGGGTCGAGGGGGGGCACTTGCCCCCCCTAACCTTCCCCCAAACTCTTTTAATATAGCAGCCTAATGCTTATTTTGCCCCCCTTACCAGATTTTTAGATTAGTTTGCTCTTTTTAACCAATAGTCAAGAGACAAGTATCACAATTTTTTTTTTATAAGAAAAGATAAGTTTTACATATTGTGTGAAAGAAAAAAAAAATCTGATAACTTAATTATGGACTCATGATAGGTTTTTTTTTTTTTTTTTCCTGATTATTATTAGAAGTCTTACGACACTTTTGGTGTCTTACATTAATTGAAAATCAGTATCTTTGAGGGAATCTCAGCTAGCTAATCCATGAGTTTTATGGAAGTTGCTATTGCTGCAAAGTTTCAAAAGTTGGGAAAAATACTCTGTTTTAAAGTCATGAAACAAGGGAGTTTCACGCTAGCTCCCTTAGCTCTCTAAACTTTTGAATTTAAAGTGTTTAGAGGAAATCCTTACTAGCTTCTAAGATTTGCTTACAGTCGCATAATTTTCAAAGGTGTTTTGTAACTTTTGTTAGTTCTAAGTAACCAAAGTCATTTATAGCCAAGGTTTGTTTTGACGTTTTTGCAATTATAATTGAAAATCATGAACACGATTTCAGCTATGTGTTTCATTCGCATAAGATGTAACTATCGCTATTATTTTTAATCTTGCCCCCCCTAAACTAGAATCCTAGCTCCGCCACTGCTAAGAATACAAGATTAGTGAATCTAGATTTCAATTTTTATATATGAACTTAATAAAATCTTGATTGCTATCAAGTAAGGGCCAATATCAGTTTGTTTAGTGCCCAGCAGATTTCATATAAGTTGTAGTTGCTTTAACAAACACCATTAAAATTTAAGTGGCGATGTTATACTGATACAAACCAAATAGGGAAATAGATCAAAAGGCAGACTTGAATATTAAAGACTACCTGAAAGGAGGAGTTTTGAGCATAGCTGTTAGGACCCAGACCTCCATTCATGGTTCACGCAATATATTGGTGTCTGAGAAATTGTGTTCACCAAGAAATTATCCCCTCAATTTTATAGAAGAAAGATTCAATTCTTAGATTGACATTACCCCTTTTAAAGCCAATATTTCTTACTTCCTCGTTTATATTCTTTTAGCTTTAAGAATTTATTTTTAGTGCTCCAATTATATTAAAGATAACTTAAAAAATTGTTAATTATTCCACTCCTTTTTGTAGTAGGTTCGATTGAGTCTGCTTTTGTTTGCCACTACTTGTGTTCCCTGCTTAAGTATTCTTTGCCTTTCCTTACAGTAGGGACGAAAATCAGGATTTGATCTTTGCCTCTTTGGGGACCCAAACATAAATAAAACTTTGTTGGGTCATTTCAAAATAAAGAATAAACTAAAATTAAAATTAAATTAGTATGTTTATAATAATACTAATGTCTATTCAGTATTAACAAAATAAAATAAAATAAAAAATTTAATACATCTCAACTCAATAAGACTTTATTATAAGAAAAATACCAAAGTTATTACAAATTTTATTACATACTACTTATAAACTGATGTGGTAATGTATATGATTGGTGAATTTCAAACACCTATTGTTGACAATATTAATACTCATTACATAGTTACAATAGAAATTAGAAGAGTTAGTTTCATACTTCACTTATAAACAAATTCACCCACTATTGATTTTAAATCTTTATTAGCAATTGATCAATGAAAATTCAATTCATAAAAAACAAATGGAACAAAATGGAGTTTATGAAAAAATGGAACAGATAAATCATAAATGTGTAACACGCTCAAAGGAGGTTATTTGGGCATGCCAGCATCCCCATAGGCATGCTTGTGTGCGTGCTGCTTAGGCCATGACAATCCAATGCGAGCACAGCCAAAAACCATGGCATATGCGCATGCACACTACCTAGGCCATGACAACCTAATGTGGGCATGCAGCCAAAGGCCATGGCATGCTCGTGCACGATGCCTAGGCCATAGCAACCCAACATAGGCATGCACCCAAGGCAATGGCAGAATAGAATAAAACGAAATATGCATACAGACCTTCAATTTATATTTTTAAAATATGGATAAAATTGATAGTCCCCACCTTTGCTTCATTAAAATAATGAGGGTTTTTCTTGAATGAATGATTATCATTAAAATAATGAGTCTTCTTCTTGAATGAATGATTATAATTAAAATAATAAGGGTTTTTCTTGTAGGAATAATTAGAAAGGTTTTTTTTTTTTTCAAATGAATGATTAGAAGGAAATATAATAAAGCTATACCATGTATATAACCACTGGCTTGTACATATTCACATGGTGTCCGTGTGAATATAAAAAAATAAAAACTTCTCTTCAAAACTTAAATAGTTTTTTCACTAAGTTTAGGTCTTAGTACAATATAGAGCTGAGCTTAATTGCATATATTATTACTGCCGTCAATTCCTTCATGGATGGAAGACATATGGGCAAGTTAAAATTGTTCACTTTTTCTTGCTGGTTAGCCCCTGCAAAATATAAAAAGTTCATTAGATAGTGAGCTGATTTATCTCATTGCATGTCCAACTTCAACACCCTAAGTTTTACGGGTGAAATCTGGTTGAATAGTAGTTTCTATACAAATAAGAGACCAGGGTTTGAATCCTATTTACACTAACGTGGAACAAATATTGTCGATTAAAATATTCCTAACTCACGAAAATGATTATCATTTGCATCTTATTAGTTTTCCTTACCTTCGGCATCCAATGCCTATTCAATAATTTTGTTGAAAATGCATTAGTTGACTAAAAAAAAAAAAACTTCCAAAAGAAGATTGAACTAAAAAAGTAATGATTAAAAAAAAAAAAACAATTTCGTGTCATTATAATATAGGCATTAATTTCCTTCAATAATGTCAATCAGTAATTATCATTAAATGCATACTAGGCAATAGATGTTATGCAAAGAGACATTTTTTGTGCTGACATAACAGGTATGATGAATCATCTTGGAGCTGCTGGCTTGATGGGTATCTAGGCCCAGTCCACATCTTTGTACTTTGTAGGATGATAGGCAAATTATGTTATCTTCCTTTAATGACAATCAAATTTAATCATGTGGTTCAACTACATAATTGATCCTGGCAAATCTATGGTCCAACACCTAAGTTTTACTCATTTCTTTTACACCTATATTTTGGATTTTGCAAGGGGAAGAGAAGATTCAAAGTAACAACCTCCGTTTCATTGGACATAGTCCCAATGAATTGTGTTACAGTCAGGTTGCAATGTGAAGAGTAATACTAATATAGCCAAACAAAAATAAGGTAATCTGTCATTCAGCAGAGAAAACCACTGGTAGATTAATACAAGATAAAGTGTCATGAAATTTTTAAACGAATACTTGGCAAATACAAAATCAGAGGCTTTCCACAGAAACCACTCAAGCATTTGAAAGAACACCAACTAGTAACCATGAACAATATTCATCTATGTGCAACTCCCATCATAATGCAGCAATGCACTGTTTTCGGTTGTCCATTTGACTTGGGGCAAAAAATTATCTCATATTTTTCTTTAAATATTTTATCCCTATACTATTTACAAATGATACAACACAAAATGAATCAGGACCGACCAAAAAAAAAAAACACCAGCATGATACACACAAGTTACATGATTCAACTTCTCATGGTTTATGCTGTGCATAGATTG
The DNA here is from genome assembly GCA_032878915.1 of Castanopsis chinensis. Taxonomy (NCBI): domain Eukaryota; kingdom Viridiplantae; phylum Streptophyta; class Magnoliopsida; order Fagales; family Fagaceae; genus Castanopsis; species Castanopsis chinensis. The sequence goes on from JAVQMG010000071.1 coordinate 617,262, forward strand.
ATGTACGGACAGCTTGGCGAGAAGAAAGAGCTTTTCCATTAACAAGAACTTGTTCCAAGAAATCTATACGAATTGACTTGAACTGGTAGTGCTGTTCCAATATACACAGAAATAAAAAGAGACTCAGGAATAAGAATGGTCTCGTTATTTAACTTAGACACATCAATTAAAGAAATAAGCATATTTTTATAGTTACCCCTAAAGTTAAATAATACAATATTTCATGAAACAGAATGTATCAAAGCAAGTTGGTTTTTATATCTACAAATCAAAAGGCATGAAATGTCAAGAAGATTGCACAAGAAATGTACCTTTTCCTTCCAAGAAAAATCAAAATGACGGTAATAAGGTTCCAATAAAGTTAGCTGATCTCCTTCTTTGATCTGTGAGAACAAGGGACAGTTCTAATATTACTTGAACAAATGAAAGACAATAGAAGAAAACAACTGTCTGCAAATTACATGCAAGGTTGAGAACAAATCAATATATTTAATTTTTATGAATGATCACTTAATCCTTTATTGACCTTATCCACGACCTCAGTATTTACAGGTGGAAGTAAAAGGAAGCCAGAACTTGAGAATGAAGTCATTAAAAAACTATTCACCGAACCACACAAGAATGCAAATGTGCCTTCAAGCACACACATGCTCATGCACTCATGGAATCCAAGGATTATGGAATCTCTTATTCCAGTAGAAAAGCCTCAAAACCAAGACATATTTCATGATGTGGGATGGTGTTGAGAGAAAATTCCACAGTAGTCTTAACCATTACATGGCCAGATTTGGCTGGTATAGCTGGAACATGAAGGCTTATCAAATAGTGAATCAAGAAATTAAATATTTATCCAGGAGTGAAAGTCACCCCCATTGAGTTAGCATTCCAATCATCATCATCATAAGTAGTAGCAGCAGCATAGTCCTAGAAGTAGTAAAGTTAACTGGCCATTAATGCCAGTACAAGTCAATTTTGGGACCAAGACTTTGTTTTTGTGATTGATAAAATACACACATCCAAATGGTTTTGAACCCACAACCTTAACCTCCACTCATTCTTGAAAATCAAAATAATTAATACAGACTACAATAAAAACAAAGAAAAAATAGGACTAAAAAATCTTTTTTTGGTACGTGTGGTAGCTGTCATGTCTCCACCATGTCTTAAATAAAGAATCAAAATTTTCCACCCGACAAGTCATGGACATGCAGGCAACCAATAATAATTAGCATTCCATACAAGCACACATAGCAACCCTCAATTCTGTATCAGCCCGTATACCGGGCCATACTGAAGTGTTTGGGGAATTCCAGCCAATTCCTGCCATTTCGGACGAAAACTCTGTTTCATCTACCAATAGAATTTGAGCTAAGAATTTTTTTTTTTTTTTTTGAACTTTAGGTTTTTGATAATTTCTTCCTCCCTCAAATCAGACCTTTTGGCCTCTCATTTCTGGCACTCTCACTCTCATCTCTCATGAACTCACCAACTTGGGCCCTCAGCACTCATCACATTAAGTGACAAGTCACAATATCGAGTCTCGGCTCTTGGCAACCACAGCTCTCCCTCACTCTGGCAAGCTCATCCTCTCCCAACAAGATACATTAGCCTGAGCTTCTTGATGGAGAAGACTTGTATTGGGAAAGTATCAATAAAGCTTTATTACTTATCAAAAAAAAAAATTTGATGATGATAATGCCTTGACTAAGGGTCCTGACTTTGATCCTTAATTTTATGTTGATAATAAGTCATATTATTGACTTGAATGTCTTTCCATTGGATTTATCAATTATGTATGAGATTTTATGAACCTTATGATATTTTGTTTTCATGTTCTCAACTTTTTATTTTAGTTAATGCCTTAATGGCATGGCATGAACTATGTAATTCCTATATTTTTTCATGAGTATTAACTTTATATATACAAGTATACGGACTATATGTATGGCAGTAATCCAAAACTGAACACCAATACTGATATATTTTGTTCCAGTGGCCAGTCCAAAACAGTATTCAAAACTTCAGTCTGTAGTCGACATGGACACACCAATGATTGTTCTGTGTCCATGCTTCCTAAGTGGGAAGAATAACTCAAGAGTAGACTGAAAGCAACCTCAATGATCTATTTCATAGATAGAGTTCTTTCCAGTTTCCACCAGGTTATATGGAATAAACTCATAAGATAAAAGGGTGCTTCATACCCCAACAGCCCCCCCCCCCCCAAAAAAAAAAGAAAAAGAAAAAAGCCCTTCTCCAAGGGAAAAAAATATAAATTGAAACCTAAACAGTCAATCTTACCGTGTCACTGTGAATACCATATACTGATAGAATGAAGCATATTTGATTTGAATCACATAACAGATAGTATCTGCAAAAATAAAAATTTGTGGAGAAAGAATTATTTATCAAACACTAGACAATTCAAAATTTAGAGTTTTATTATAAGCAATAGAAAATCTAAGACCAGTGTAGCAGAACCTTACATGAAATATTTTAATATCCAAATTAACAAATTAAGATAGAGTCGTCAAACAGAAGACTTACAGGGGCGCAACATTATCATGCTTAATGAAGAATAGAACTTTTCCAACTACAGCTACTGCTTTGTTCAGACCGTCTAACAGAAGATCTATAGTGGCTCTTTTGTATGAGGAATTCACTTTCAAAAGAACATGCAATGTAATAAAAAAGATATCAGGCTCACTCAAGTCCACAATCAACCACAAACTCATATACATGGAGAAGTTAGAGGTATATTACAATTAACAGCAACCAGTGATGATGATAAAGATGCAAGTCGTTTAGATCTAGCATGTCCCTGAAAGAAAAATCTTGTAAGCTCCAGCTGCATCTTTATAAATGGATATTTTACACATCTTTTTTCTTTTCTTTGGATAGGTAATTTATTTTGTAGATACTATAATGACTTCAGAATGACAACAATGTTAAAAATAACAATATAGACTTCAAAATCTTCTTGACTAAAAAAAAAAAAAATCATGGGTGTGCCGACTTAATAAATAAAACAAAAGACTAAAAATCCACTGGGGAGATGAATTACCCTCAACATATTCTCCAACTTGTCAAGAAGATTAACCATCTTTTGAACCTCCTCTGTAGCGTTGAGACCAGGATCCTTTAAAGCAGCAGCTTCAAATCCACTAAGGGCCCTCTCATAGTTCTCTAGATATTTGTTTACCTAAAAGCAGAAGTTCCACCATATATGTGCAGAACATATGAGTGATTAAACAGTGAATAGCCAGCAACAACATATTATGCGCTTCATGTTGATAGAGAAAGTAATGGGGCATAAAAGAGCATGACTCTGAATACAAAAAGGACATGAATTCCTCACAAACAACAACAACAAAATCTTATTCCCAAAATTTGGGGTCAGCTATGGATCCTCAGTCACAAGGTGTTTTTCTCCAACATGAAGTCCTCATCGACATGACTCAGAATACACAGAGAGAGAGAGAGAGTTGAAACTTACAGTAGCACAGTTAAAATAGAGATCTGGATTGGACTTCATTCTATCATCTTTCTCCTGATACAATATAAGAAATGACAACAAACCCTTTATATAATAGAATATGAGAGAAAATTCAACATGCTTGGCAAACCATAATCATGAGAAAATCATCTTGAACCAGAAAATTCCTAGGGAAAGTTCTTACGCTGCAGACTTACAGCATTTTGGTATGCTTTTGAAGACTGCTGAAGTTTACTGTGATCCCAAGCTCCAGTCACAAAGAAGCTTGTAAGGCATGCATTTCCAAGGTTGTCTATCAATAAAATTAACCATATTACAGGATATAGAAAAAGAAGCAGATGGAATGAATAAGCATTCTGTCAGATTTTCAAGAAAACTAAGTAACTAGAAAATAATAACAGCAGCTTAACGTAGAAAGAGAAATCATATTTGTTACTTCTGTCCCAAAACTAATATATATGCATGTGCAGCATGATAAGCAATTTGTCAGCTATATTACAATGAAGCTAGCCAGAACAAAGATGACCAAAAATCACAAGTAAATTATATGTTTTAAGTCAATACCGCATTGTCATGTGTATTGCAATGTGTCACATGTCTATCACATTATACAAAGTCTTTATATTGTGATGATGGTAGTATTAAAAAATTCTTACACCAAGAATTCCCATCCTTGACATCCAAGGTAATAGCTTCCTTAGCATGTTGAATGCTTTCCTCGACAATTTCTGCCTCATTCTCAGTTCCTACAAAAGGGGTAATTATAAAAATAAGGTTTCTCTTCTTACTCGTACACTTAAAAAATAGAAATTTCTATCCAACTTATCCCATTAACAGTTCTCTTTTTCTTTCCTTTTTTTTTTTTGTTACCATGCCCCTTTAGCCAGACATAAAGCCCCAGAAAGCCAAAGGTTCAAGCCCCAGAAAGCCAAAGGTTCAAGCTAAACATTCTTGGCTTCTTATTTATTTCCACAAGCACCAAAGAACCAAGGAAAAGCTGACTACAGCATAAAGTGGTTTCCGAAACAGGTAAAAAAAGCCTTGCCTTGAGCCATTCTTCTTTCAAGCATGGACAACTGACAAAGTATTTTTTTATTAGGACCCTGGATGAGACAATTATGACCATCTTTTAGTAACAGATATGAAAACAAAAACTTATCAGTAAAAAAATTATATGAAAACACAAAGGAAGGTCTGTTGATAAGATCAACAGAAATCCAATATCAGCAATAACCTTGCTTAATGCAAGAGTGAAGCAGTTCTTTGCTGACGATAGATCTCCTTTTTTCCAGATGCAGTTGCCTAAACACAGCCAAGCATCTGCAAGTGATGGATTCAACTTAACCTGGAACATGAAACCGCCAGGTTTGAAAAAGAACTCAACTGGAGCACTACAAGACATGACACTGTTGAACTAACAATTTCTTCTCACTTACAGCTTTCGAGAGATGATCCTCTGCTTCCTTCCGATAGTCTGGAAATACATCCAATATCTTTCCTCTCAGATATTCATATGTTGCACGCTGCAAGGGTGATTTTCTTTGTTCTGCCCAAGGACACATAATTTTTCACATAGAACTAAATGAGACAAATACAGATGTTAGCAAATAATAAAAATTTCTAAAGGCCTCATGGCCTAGTGGTGCCTCCAGCTCATCCCTATAGGGGTGAGCCTGACTTCCCCAACCAAAATAATAATAGTGGTAAAAATAATAATAATAATAATAATAATAATACCAGTACTAGTACTAGTAATAGTAATAGTAATAATTAATAACATTGACAATCATTTAAGCAATCACCAAACTATAGTCAGCTGTATCATAGGCACAAGCAATGTAGAGTGCCATCCCATGTATGGATGTACTGCATATGATCATTTAGAAGTTAACCACATACAAAATTACAAACGCCTATGTATCTGGTTACCATATATTTGAAATGCAATTATTTGGTTCACTTATCTCCATACAGCCAAAAATTTACATACCAGTCACCATAGCAAGACAACATCAAGCAAAATTCCTCAAGTTAAATGTAAAAAATTACCTTAAATTCATACAAAATTGGATCACCATACATCTTAATAGAACTACTGAATACTATACCGGTAGTTTTGTCTGTTAATACACTAGACATTAAACTAGAAATTCCCCAACAAATTTCAAATGGAAGCTGCAAAAAAATCATTATCACCATGTCTCAAACCGTATAGTAAATGACAAAAACATGAGTATCAAGCATTGTGCTAATCCACATCAAGATAATAAAAAAGAGAATTACATATGCTTCCATCAATACGAAAGCTTCAATTAATACTGAAGCATTTAAAATGTATATTGAGCATAATTATGATACCACATTCATAAACATAATTAAATGAAATTTGTATACAGTCCAATCATAAAAAGAAGCATGCAGTCCTATAATAACCATGTAAAGTGTTTTTTTTTTGGACTTTAAATCCACTAAAAGGTGAAAAAGTGAGTTACCCATGCACCCTCACCCCCTATCCATTCTTATAGGAAGTGCTTCTTGAGCTAGAACTCATTGGAAACCAATGTCAATTTAGTTAATTTTTTTTTTCACATTGATCTTTCACCAGTGGAAACCATTGTTTAGCATCTAATAAACAGTGCAAATAAGTATTGGAAAATTCTAGTGTTCCTTCTATTAGAGAATGTTGTAAATTTTTATCTTGTCCCCAGCTTAATTGAATAAAAATAGAACATCAAAGAAAATAAATGTTAGGATTCTACAAATGATAACAAAATTAGAGTTCAGAGATATGAATAAGTGGGTAATTGTATACACAAAGTTTTTTTTTCTTTAAATTTTTTTTTTTAAAACATCAATAATTGGGGAAGAGAAATTTGAATAATTAATTTTTTTAGAAACGCTAGAAGGTGTCAATCAATTGAGCTACAAGTACAAGGCTCTTAACTTATTGCAATGAGAGATTATGCATTTATGACAAATGATAAGATTTATTTGGCTGGAATAACAATGAAATCTAATTGTTGCGTTCAAGAAGGACAAACAATATGATTAATTTATCAGTTTCTGGATTTAAGAAAAATGAGGATCCTTGAACTTTGTGAGTGAAGTGATTAAACAACTCATCCAAGATCTCATTTCCAAAATGTTTTTCAATTATTCCTTCCAATACAGCTCTCAAGTATAAAGAACGCAGCGAGGCACTCTGCAATATAATATGCTTCCTCTGGTTATTCAATAATTCCATTCTCTTAATGCTGAAATTTCCATTTCTTTCTATCAATACCTTCAACTTCTTAGGGGGAGTGTAATAAGCTGGCACATTAAAAGAATCCACTTTTGCTTCCTCAACTAAACCCTACAATAAAACAACCTTAATAACCTAATGTAAAAACCACGGCCTATGCTAACTGTCATCCTATAATTGCTGTTGTCTAGTGTCGACTTACAAGGCAATTTTATATAAACTCTATTCTAGAATATGGAAATTGCAATAAACACCCTTATTCGAGATTTATTCACCATGTCTATCTAGTATCCACCATCTAATCTAATCAAAGTATCATATTGTGGGAAAATTAGTGTCAATTTCTCATAACTTTGGTGAATATTGTCCCTTAATTTGCTAATTTTAATATTGATATATATTGTAAAGTTGACAAATTGTAAATTGATCTCAAATTCTGAGGTTGATAGAATATTTTTGAAGTGCATAATATTGTAAATGTCCCATTATAGTTTAGGATGGATAATTTATATCTCAATTCCACTTGGTGAAAGTTGAACTAAGTTGGTACAAAGTTTTTCTCTAAACTAGGTTATAGGAGATTCCTTCAAGCTATTACATGACATTTTATAAGACCATCTATGTGTACGTGGAAAAAACCTATCACATGTTTAATTAGAACCATTTAATTAAAATTCCACTTTAATACCTATTTGAGTTGTCACATAGTGTAGTGGGGGAAAGGAAAATTGTGTCCTAGCTATATATCCTGCTAACCAGTGTGGAAAAAAACCAACAAAATTATCAATCGCATCAGTCATCCTGGTTTAATGGAGAGGAATTGCTTACTTACCACTTTGGCCATATCCATTAGGCAAGATCCCAAAATGTCTAGCTCTGTACCAGTAAATGTGTCAGAATTGCTCATGACATCAGGGATGGCAGGTACAAAGAGTACTAGTAACCCTCCGACCACAAGCTCTTGTGCTCTAGAAAACAGGAAGGAATCCATGTCCTTGGCAAATTGAGTTTCATAAGCCTCCACAACTTCCTTAGTTGCATTTGTGTAGTGAATTCTCCCTTTATTCCATGCAGGAGAACTTTCATCCGTAATCTCCATGGGAATCTTGGAGAGCCAGTTTAGTGCACAAGAGGAGTGAATCAAATGCAAAGATGCCTTGGGAAACAGGCAACCATGGAAAGAATCCGGTACCCCAGCTGCAAAGTATTGCCTATTGGGAGGGAGGGACTTGAACAGAGTATTGAAATCATTGGAGACATTGTCATTAAAGAACACTAGAAAGTCTGGGATTTGAGCATTTACTCCTTTTGATTCGTATTTGAGTTTTATGGCCTCTACTATGTTTTGCACTGTAATGAAGGTATTGGCTCCTGTAGAACAACCCAAATCTACTATACAAACTGGGTTTTTAGAACCAAAAAAGGTGTGGATGTCAAAGTGATTGGCTATAGCCTCGTTGATTTTTTATTTGGCAGCTTCCACAACTCCTCTCTACAGAACAGGAGGTGATTATCATAATTAGAACCATGAAAATCACTATATATTTTGATTGGCTGCATTAACCTAAATTGACAAAGAATTCAAACATAAGCTAGATTCGGAATGTAATCAATATTACAATACTTCCAACATTCAATCACCTCTTCTATATTTCGCAAAAATGAAAGTTTTATGCACTGGGTATGACATTTCTTTGCTTTTATATTAAAAGACTCTCATGTCCTCAAATTGTTATTTCCGCCATATTCTCTCAGGATAATGTAATGTAAAGACACTCATCTTCTGCAATTATTTTTCTTAAACAGTACTTTCAATTTCTCATCCCAGGTTCTGTGTAGAAAATAGTTATTGACTCTCATAGGAAAGTAACTTAGTCCACTGTGCTATGAAGCAGGACAGTATAAATTAATTTAGTTTCCAACTGATTTCAGACAAGACGTTGATGCTTTCAACAAACAAACCAATGAATGGCAGGAAAAGTGAAAAAAAAAAAAAAAGGTTCAAAATATTAAAGAATACCTGATAATTGGAATTTTGAGAACAGCTATAAGGTCCCTCTCCTCCATTCTCTCTCTCAGAGACAGAAACTCAGATGCACCTGCTATAAGTATTTTTTTTTTTTTTTTTAATGTGCACACTTTTCGGAGTTTGTTGAGAGAAGATATGAATATAAAGGCCCCTCAATTGATGCAGTTGTAGAGAACGAAACGGTATTTTAGGATTAAAAAAAAATAAGAAGCAAAATAACTGTTTTTTTTAATACATATCAAATTAATTTTTATAATCTTATAAAAAAAATTCAAAGTTTAATTAAAATCTAGAAAATAATCTATTTATTTTGCAAAAATTCATTTATAAATTATAATATATAAAATCAAAGATTTCGTAAATTTTTTTTTTGAGTGAAACTTAAGTCCGACAATATTTATGGCCATTGTTACAATGCAAATAAGAATGGTAAAAACACTTTTTTTTGGGGCTGGTAAAACTTTATGGCCACTATTACAACGCAAACTGAAATGGTAAAGAATTTTTTTTCTTTTGATAAAACTATTTTATCAATAATATTATGCCATTTTACAACCCAATCTACTACCCATTTTTTATTTTTTTATACAATATATTAAAATAATATATTTATATAATAAAATATATTTTTCTCTTTTGCTCAAAAAAAAAAAAAAAAAATTTTCTCTCATTTTTCTCTTCCTCTTTCTCAACCACTCATCACCACCCAAAACACAGACCCATGGATTCAAGCACTGAAACCTTAGGCTTCTCTTCCTCACTCTCATAGGCTGAAAGTAATGCCACCATCTCTTCTGAATAGTGCCAATTCTCTACAACCGATTGTGCTTGTGCCTCAATGTGCATATCAAAATCCAAAATAACATCTTGATTCTCACAATATCCTTGATCTTCCAGCTTATATATAGGTTCACCTTGGTCTTGGCTAGGGGTGGCAAAATCAACCCAAACCCATTGGCCCACTCAAACCCACCCACTTAAATGAAAACCCACCCAATTATTAATTGGGTTAAATGGGTATTAACCCAATTAAACCCAATTAACAGTGATGTTTATTGGGTTTTAATTGGGTACCCAATTAGACCCAATTATGATCCAAGTATGATTTCTACAAATCACCAAACTCTAAAATAGCTCAAAACTACTAAAATTACCAAAATACCCCTTCAACCTAAAAATGACCAAAATAACACCAAAACCTAAAACTGACCAAAATACCCTCTAAAACCGACAAAATGACCAAAATACCCCTCAAAACCCAAAAAATGACCAAAATATGCCAAAAAACCTATAAATTACCAAAATACCCCCAAAACATAAAAAAATGACTAAAACACCCCCTAAAACAAAAAAAAATGACCAAAATACCCCCAAAACCCAAAAAATTACCAAAATACCCCCGAAACCTAAAAATTGACAAAAATACCTCCAAAACCTAAAAATGACCAAAATACCCCCAAAACCTAAAAAATGACCAAAAACCCTGAAACTCAAAAAACGACCAAAATACCCTTGAAACCTAAAAATGACCAAAGTACTTCTAAAACCCAAAAAATAACCAAAGTACCCCCAAAACCCAAAAAATTACCAAAATACCCCCGAAACCCAAAAATGACCAAAATACCCTCGAAACCACAAAAATGACCAAAATAACCCCAAAACCCAAAAAAAGACAAAATTTCCCTAAAATCCACAAAATGACCAAAATACCCCCAAAACCTAAAAAATGGCCAAAATATCCCCGAGCTCTAAAAAATGACCAAAATACCCCTAAAACCTAAAAGATGACCAAAATACCCTCGAAACCAAAAAAATGACTAAAATACCCCCGAAATCTAAAAAATGACCAAAATACCCTTAAACCCAAAAAATGACTAAAATACCCCTAAAACTAAAAAATGACCAAAATACCCCCGAAACTTAAAAATTACCAAAATACCCCTGAAATCCAAAAAAAGACCAAAATACCCCTGAAAAAACCAAAAAGATGACCAAAATGCCCCTGAAACCTAAAAATTACCAAAATACCCCTAAAATACAAAAAATGACCAAAATACCCCCAAAACCTAAAAATTACCAAAATATCTTTGAAACCTAAAAAATGGCCAAAATAACCCCAAAGCCTAAAAAATTACTAAAATAATCCTAAAACCAAAAAAATGACCAAAATACCCTTGAAACGTAAAAAATGGCTAAAATACCTCTAAACCTAAAAAATGACAAAAATAACACCGAAGCTTGAAAATTGACAAAAATAAAACTGAAACCTAAAAATGACTAAAATACTCCCGAAACATTAAAAATGACCAAAATACCCCCTAAACCTAAAAGATGACCAACATATTCTTGAAACCTAAAAAATGACCAAAATACCATCAAACCTATAAAGTGACGAAAATACCCCTAAACCTTTGAAATGACCTAAATAAACCCAAAACCTCTAAAATTGCCACAAATAACCCGAAACCTCTAAAATTACCAAAAATACCCTAAAACCTCTAAAACAACCAAAATACCTCTAAAACTATAAAACGACCAAAATACCCCGCAAAATATAAAAAATGACCAACATACCAGTAATCCTATTAGATGAGCAAAATACACCCAAAGCCTCTAAAATAACCAAAATAGGGGTTTGGGGTATCTTAGTCATTTTTTAGGTTTATGAGGTATTTTGGTCATGTTTTATGTTTAGGGAGTATTTTAGTCATTTTTTAGTTTTAGGGGGGATTTTGGTATTTTTTTAGGTTTAGTTTGAATGATTAAAGCGTGTTGAGTGATGAATATATAACAATCAAAAATTTGCCCTTTACAACGCACTCATCAATCAATCAATCATAAACTCTAACATGGGATCCTAAGGCTGCAATTTTTTTTGGGTTTGAAGAAGACTTTCTTGGAGATACATTTAAAAATGTATAACCTGCATTAATCATTGAGTGCAGTCTCAATACCCAAAATACCCCCAAAACCTAAAAAATGACCAAAATAACCCTGAAACCCAAAAATATCTACTGCCATGTTGATAAGAACCATATTGTGAATCAAACAAAACTTCTCTAAAAATATCTACTGCCATGTTGACAAGCTGTTTTCACACAGCTCTCTCAGGTAAAACAAAACTAACAGGGATGTTAGTTTTCATTTTTGTTTACATGAAACTCGATATTATAGATATTGAGTTCTACTTCATTTTATTTTTTAAAATTTGCATGAAACGCTTTATTTTTCTAATATCAGGTTTCAACGGCAATTTTTATTCAAAAAAACTACATAAGTGCCTACCACCACGGCAAAACATGCATGCAACTTAATATTGGTGATATTGAGTTCTACTTAGAATTCGATTTTTACAATATTGAGTTTTTAAAAAATGATATTTTGCCAAAGAGTTTCAAAACAGTGTTATTTTGCTAAATTTTTTGAAAATAAATGGTATTTTGGTAATTTTTGGGTTTCGGGGGGTATTTTGGTTTTGTTGGGTTTTGGCGGTATTTTGGTAATTTTTAGGTTTTGGGGGGTATTTTGGTCATTTTTTGGGTTTTGGGGTTATTTTGGTAATTTTTAGATTTTGGGGGTATTTTGATCATTTTTGGGGTTTCGGGGATATTTTGGTAATTTTGAGATTTCGGGGGTATTTTGGTCATTTTTTGGGTTTCGAGGTTATTTTGGTAATTTTTAGATTTTGGGGGTATTTTGGTCATTTTTGGGTTTCGGGGGTATTTTGGTAATTTTTGGGCTTCGGGGGTAGTTTGGTCATTTTTTGGGTTTGGGGGTATTTTGGTCATTTTTTGGGTTTCGGGGGTATTTTGGTAATTTTTGGGTTTCGGGGGTAGTTTGGTCATTTTTTGGGTTTCGGGGATATTTTGGTAATTTTTGGATTTCGGGGGGTATTTTGGTCGTTTTTTGGGTTTCGAGGGTATTTTGGTAATTTTTAGGTTTCGGGAGTATTTTGGTCATTTTTTTGGTTTAGGGGGTATTTTGGTCATTTTTAGGTTTCAAGGGTATTTTGGTAATTTTTTGGGTTTTGGGGGTATTTTGGTCATTTTCTGGATTTGGGGGGGGTACTTTGGTAATTTTTAGGTTTTGGGGGTATTTTGGTCATTTTTTGGGTTTTCGTTTGGTTTTGGGGGTATTTTGGTAATTTTTAGGTTTTGGGGGGTATTTTGGTCATTTTTTGGATTTCGGGGGTATTTTGGTAATTTTTTGGTTTTAGAGGTATTTTGGTCATTTTTTAAGATTTTAGAGTACTTTGGTCATTTTCACTTTAATGACATTTTGGTAATTTTGATAATTGGGTAAGTTGGGGTTTACCCATAATAATTGGGTTGGGCTGGATTTGGGTTAGAAACAATTAGTTAAATGGGTTTTAATGGGTAAATGGGTTTTATATACCCAATTCAATTAAACCCACCTCAAACCCACCCAAGCCCACCCATTTGCCACCCCTAGTCTTGGCATCTGACTCATTACAGAAAGCCAACCACGGCAACACCACGATCCACCATCAACAACACAATCTGCCACATCAAACCATGAGACCCACGGAGGCTTGATTCAAGGCAAGAGAGAGAGAAAAAGAAAGGGAAGAGATATCAAAGAGAGACAAAGAGGAAAGAGACCCACGCCGCCGCGACCATCTGCCACGCCGCGGCACTGCCCACGCCGTATGATCTGAGATACACCAATGCATGGGCACCGATCCACACAGAGAGAGACGAGAGAGAAGGAGGGATTGAATGAGAGAGAAAGAATCAAAGAAAATGGTACCGGTGAGAGAGAGAGCGGAGAGCTCTGTGAGAGAGAGAAAAGTCAGAGAAATTAAACAGTGTGTGAAATGAGGGAATAAAATATAATTATTTTGGTTTACAATTGAGTTAGAGTACCGTCCTACTTGGCAGTTCACCAAACCGCATAAACCACACAAATCGTAAAAATTGCATCAAAATTACCTATAAAATGGTATAATTACACCGCATTGCAAGTAATTTTGCACCGCACCGTATGGTATAGTGCAGTTTGCGGTTTTATAATAAGAAAACCGCACAAATCGCACCGCCCCATCTCTATATATATTAATATATTTAATTATTTTTAATATTAAATATATTATTAATAGTTTAATAACCCTAGTTAAAAAAATGGTTTGATAATCCTAGCAATTGTTAACTAGAAAAGTCAGCCTAAAACAAAGAAAAACTAGCTTAATAGTTTAAAACTTCGACCAAAACAAAAGGAAAAATTAGTTTTGAGCTGGGTAGAAAAAGCCCAAAATTCGCAAAAACTACTAACTTCAAATCATTCAAACCACATCTTATACACTGCACCGCATATGTGACCACAAAAATGAGACGCGGTGCGATTATGGTTTTGGCTAAACTTTAAACCAAACCGCACCGCACCGCACCACACCGCACTGCACATGTGACCGCAAAAATAAGGTGCGGTGCAGTTATGATTTTAGATAAATCGCACCACAAAGTGCAGTGCTAAAAATAACCCAAAATCGCACCGCACCGCACCGCGAATACCCCTAATCCTACCTTTAGGATGGCAAAGTTAGCACAATTGCAATATCTTTTTTGCAATTGCAAGATTTTGCAAGATTGGATGGTAAGCTATTTTTGTGTCTTGAAGCTAAAATATACCAACATATGACATATAGAAGACCCAATAAGAATGCTCTTATTGGAATGGTAAAAACTATTTTATATATTTTATTTTTGGGCTGAAACTTAAGTTTGGCAATATTTATTGCCATCATTACAATGCAAAGCAAACTGAAATGGTAAGTAGAATTAAGGCAAAAATTCTATTTTAGTCTCTATATTTTAGGATTATTATTAATTTGGTCATTGTTATTTTCAATTTGTTGTAAATTTGGTCCATACTATAAAATCACAATTTTTCTTACATTTTCTTGACAACCAAACACAATATCACAATTCAAATTTATCAATCTTCAACTCCGGTAGATACACATATCAACTCATCAACTAAAAAAAACTCAAAATTGGACCCATAATGATTTTAAATTGAAAATAAAATGGACTAATTTAACTGTTTAAAAAATGCAAGAATGAACTAACGGTAACCCCGGGCCAAAATGTTATTTTTCGGTTAAAAAATTAACCACACCAAGCTAAAATTGTACAGAAATGAGAGTTGATATGCATGATAGATTTGTATGAGTCATGATAAATATAAAGCTAGACTAGTTATTTGCCGTCCCAGAAACAGTCCCTAGTATAGAAAACCTGTGAACAAGAAAAAGTTTAGCCGATTGCAGCAATAGAAAACAAAGATCATAGAGGACCTGGCCACTAACTTTGTACTTGAAAACAACAAAAAATTTATGGCGGTGTGCAGCTTGGATTTTTTATGTTGGACGTAGAATCTAGCCAAGTGTGATCATGATGCAACTTATCAAGCTTCATAGTGATCACGTTTGGTAATGTCTAGATGTGACCGACATGAGTCTATTGAGGTCCAATTATAGAGGATGTCAAATAAAATTGGAAGGATGCACAGTTCTTGGCCTGTTTGTGAACAAGTTATAACACACTTACATATATTTTAAACAACCTTATACACATTTCAACATACTTTTTCACTCACATGAATATCAAAAACTCCCAAATAACATAATTTAAACTACTCTTTTGGAGCTTCTAAAAAAATTTAAGATGGTACATTTTAAAAAATAAATAAATTCATAAATACAATAATTTTCATGACATTTTTTTTATAATAGAAAAATGTGTTGATGTCAAATTAATTGGCTGCGGCCTCTTGACCTTTTCTTTGGCAGCTTCCACATCTTTCGTTTTATATTATATTTATATATTAGAACCATGAAAATCATCTAAGAGTAGAGGAATTTGGAATGTTATTTTCTTAGAAATAATTTTAAATAATTTTGGGTGATTAGTTTCAAAACACTATCTTGCCCTCAAATTGTTAGACTTATTTCCACTATATTTTATCAGGGGAATTTAAAATAAAAATAATCGTTTTCAGCATTTGGTTGTCTTTATACATTGAATTATATATCCATCCTCAGCTCTTTATGAACAAATGCGTTCTTATGTCTCATAGGTGGGGTTATAAAATAATTTGGTTCCAAATTAAGCTGGAGTTATTTTTTTTTCAATTTATTAAGTAATATGTAACTAAAATTATACATAGATAATCTCTTTAATCGCCACATAATAGGTTGAAGCAAGATATCCAAATTAGTTTTGAGCTAAAACTTTCCAACAATATAAATGACTTGAGTTGTTCATAAATATCTTCAAGTTTCCCAAAAAAGAAAAATTCATAGTTACAATCCTAATCTAGGAAAGTACCGATTATTGGTTCACTGTGATTGGTAATTCGAAGTGATTGCCATCGAGTAGGTCAATATCAATCATTTTAGCGTCCAACATATTTTTAAAAAGTTGTACTTGCCTTAACGAACACCATTAAATGGCGATGTGATACAAACCACCAAATAGGACAATAGATCAAAAAGTATATTTGATAGGTGGAATTTTGAGCATAGCTATTAGAGCCTTCTCCTTCGTTCATTGTGTATGATTCAAATTTAGGCAATGCATAGGTCCTCTCTCTCTCTCTCTCTCTCTCAGAGACAGAAATTCACATATAAATTCTTGCTATATATTTCTAGGTGCATGTCTTAATATGTTTGTTGAAAATAATTGTCCTTATAAGAGCATTACAATTGATGCAACATATAGTCGTCTAAGAAAAGTTTTCACCAAGATATTATTTCCTAGTGATGTCAAATAAATAGTACAATTTGAATCTTGATTATTTTCATAACGGAGAAGAGATGATATCATTGAGCCGTAAGGCTATATGTGATGTGAAATCTAAAATACACTTACAACACACTCAATCAATATCTAATCAATCTAGGTAATAACAAACTCTATTTAAATATCTTTGAATTCTTGAGCTCACATAGAATTATTGACTCTAATACCAATTGTAATGACCTAGATCAACCCAGTAAATGATTGATGTGGGACTTCAAACACATCTATACAACACACACTCAATCAATTTGAGCATCACAATACATGACCAATGGTTCCATTTTTTGTAAAAAACTCCTCTTTCATGGAATCGTAGAAGCTTTTTGTCTTCTTCAAAACTAATGATTGATGATCTTGACTTTTGCCTTGGTTCAAGGTGGTATAGTTTGGTACTTCTATTCAGAAGATGATAGTATACTTGATTCGCTTGATTTCCATGGACAGCTTTGACTAGCTTCCTACTTCCTCTTCAAGAGAAACACATCTCATATTTGTAACAATTAACAACCAAAAATATTGTTTCAATTTTCGGTTCATTTGTAGAAACAAATAACAATTAGAATGAAATCAACTTTCTCCATCTGGGTTTTTTTCCTTCCCTGTTTGGTTACTGAAAAAGTCATTGCTAGCGAATGAAAATTTACTAGATTTTGTGTGTTTTAAAATTTCAATTTTTTATTAGCTTTTTTTGATCCGGATGTTTCTCAATTGTACATAGGTGAAATGTTGTAGAATGTATTTAAATTGAAGGTTTTAAGATAGAAAAATCAAGAAAGTGTTTTTGTATTTGATTGTCAATAAAGTATGGGAAAATGTAAGAAAAAATTGTAATGTTGTATTGTTGTTTGGTGCTAATTTTTTTCATGAGAACTATTTTTTTTTTTTAATCTTTCTTTAAATTGAGAAACCAATTTTTAAAAAATTGATCTTTTTTTTTTAAATAAATTAAATGCTGATGTGGCATTTTAAAAATCAATTAAAAATTTTAATATTATTTTATTTTGCCATGTCAGCTTTAATGTGCAATGTGTACATGCCGTTTACCATATAAGCATTTTCCATTACTAACTTAATCGTAGGAACCAAATTGATTGTAAGTTGAAAAAAACAGAAACCAAATTGATTGCTATCAAAATGTTAGAACGAAATTGACTGTAACCTCAACATGTAGGAATCAAAATAGTATTTTCGCCTTTATTTACTATCTCAAATTCTCATAATAATTGGATCGTTACAATGGAGAGAGGGATGCGAATCTTAGATGTTATGGACACAAAGAAATATATTATTTTATATATATATATATATATATATATATATATATATATCTTTCTTTCTGTCAAAAAAAAAAAAAAAGTAAATAAAAGTAATGGTAGAAAATTAATATTAGTTATGGGTAATTATCATTCAGGGGAAAAAACAAAATGTTTACAAAAATCATTGGTGGCATCAAAGAATATTTCTTAGGAGGAGAAGGATTTCCAACTGGGTCTCTCAGTTGGCCTCCAGTACTGCAACAATAATTGAGTAAGAACATGCAGCTGTACATGCATACCCTTAAAAGAGTTAACTAAAACTCTAATGTGTTTTTCCATGATTGGTTTAAAAAATGTGTGGTCTACAAGGGCTACTTCTTAACGATATGTATGTATTGACCCAAGTGTTTGTCACTACTTTTCATTGAATAAATAATTCAATATTTGGGTCCCATGTGCTTTGTGAAGTAACGCTCCAATATGTGTGAACTATGAACTGCATTGTCACGTTGATGTACGTAGAACAAAGTGATGCACAGATATGTCTTTCATTGTTTTGTCTTCCGCGCGCAGTGATTGGATGAACGAAGTGAAAGTGAAAAACATGTGCTTTTGGCTTCAATAAGATAAATAACGTGACTATTGAGAGTCAACAACAATATAATGATAATAATACAAGTGAGTTCCTCTGTCACACATATTGGGAGTATGAGGTCTCATATGGGAGCCGGTAGGGTTTTACTAGAATAACGCCAAGGTAAAAAACTACACTGATCACCTTCCTCCATCTACTTTTTTTTTTTTTTTTTAACCAATATATATATATATATATATATATATATATATATATATATTCATGCTTATTTATGTTGTACTATTTTCTATTAACCTTATAATATCATGAAGTTTTATTACAAATTTTGTTTCAATTATTTTTAGTCAATTATGCTAATATTTATAAATTTAATATACCTTTATTTTTATTTTAATTAATTATTAAATTAATTATGACATCATCACGGTTTGATCTCGGTCGAACTTTGGTCTGACCTTAAAAACTTTAAATCTCTATCTTTTGTAGTTCTTTGAATGGTACAAGCCTAAAAACCATGCATGAGACTTGTCTCTTGAAGAGACAAGCTCCATATGAATTGGCGAATTTGGTTGAAATGAATTTGGTTGAAACTAATACAACGCTTTTTTATTTAAAAACTATTTGAAGATTTTGAGATTATTTTAGTCTACTAAAGTTTTAAATTGTCATGTTACTTCATAAACTTTAATAATATCATCACTTTAGTTCTAACATCCATTGTGCTTAGAAAGTTTTTGTCAACTCCCTTATAATGTAATAGGTTTGTTTTCTGTTTGTAACTTGTAACGTTAAAAAATAATTTAAAAATATTTTGTTCATTAACTAAACCAAAAAAAATTGTTATTAAAATATTTTTAAAAATATTTTCTAAATCAGCCTAAACTTTTGCCTTGAATAATTGTGGGGCCGAATTGTGTTGGAATTATATCCACTGTAGCCTTTGGCTGAAATGGGCCAGGTAATCAAAGAAAAAGGCAAAAACAAAAAGGTGGTAGAGAGGGTATCTCATGATATTTGCTCAGACTAAATAAAAAAAAAAAAATATATATATATATATATATATAAGGAATTTTCTTTAGAAAAAGAAAAAGGAAAAAGAAGCATATGAATTTCTAAGTGCTATCTAAAAGCAAACTTTTGATTCTGAAGAATAAAAATACATTTGATTCTGAAAAATAAAAATACAATTAACATCAATTTCTCTTTAAAGCTTACCCCGTAAAAAAAATGTGGATTTGGTTTAAATTATTCTCAATTATTGAAAGCATTGATTCAAAGAGCAAAGTAATCTATATTCTCCTTCTCTCTTTTGAAACTTATTGCATTTTTTTTTAATGATTTAACAAGAAAGCATGGCTGGGGTCTTTGTGGGCGAAGCATTTCTGCCTGCAAGGTAATTAATCCACTATAAAAAATAAAAAAAATCAAAATCACCCTCTAATCTTTACCTCAATCTCTCTACAAACATATGTGGGTTTTTTATTTTATTTTTTATATTTGATTTTTGAGAAAACACACTGTTTTTTACATTTAACTGAACTTCTCTAAAACCGGTCCAACCGTATTGGTTTTTGGTTTTTTTGATTAAACAATCGGTTTTTTGATTATCTTTGCTTTTTATGTAAGTTTTGGTTTATAGATATAATCGGACCAAATTGATGCTTGGTTTTTGGTCAAACTGGCTAGTTCGATTTTTAAAACCATAAAATTTTTACCTTTTATTATTTATTATTTTTGTTTTCTCCTCTCATCTTATTTGTGATACATTTGCTGTGATATTTCTGTTCGTTATTTTATGACCTAAAGCAGATTATCCACACCAAAAAAAAATAAAAGTAAAGAAAAGAAAAGACCTATAGCATTATTGGATCGCCTTGCTCAGGATTTTGAGTAACCATGTGAAACAATCACAAACGGAAACAAAAGCTAGCAAAAGAAGATTAGCTACGAAGGTCGTTGGTCAGTAAATGTCAGTCAGTCAGTCAGTATCGAGCAATAGCTAGGCAGATTCTAGTGGAATTTGTGGCTATGAGGAGGGCAAGGTATTCAAAGGAAAAAACAAAAACAAAAAGGTGGTTGGAAGGGTATCTCATGATATTTGCTCAGACTAAATCCAAAAAATATAAAGAATTTACTTTTCTAAAGGAAAAAGAAGCAAACTTTTGAAAAAGAAAATAGAATGAAAACAACCGAGGGGCCTAAATTTGTTGGCAATGATGATGGCCTACTACTAGCCAGAGGCGTGTGAGTTTCTTAGTGCTATCTTTTTGATGAACAGTTTCTTAGTGCTATCTAAAAGCAAGCTTTTGATTTTGAAGAATAAAAATACAATTAACATCAATTTTTCTCTAAAGCTTATCCCGGTAAAAAAAAAACACATGTGGATTTGGTTTAAATTACTCTCAACCATTGAAGCATATATTGATTCAGAGAGCAAAACAATCTATATAGCCTCCTTCCCACTTCTGAAACCCATTGTTTTTTTTTTTTTTTTTAACAAGAAAGCATGGCTGGAGCTTTCACATTGTTGAATTATTAACAATGTGGGGTCATAAAATGACATTTTGTCAAAAAACATTCCCTGTAGAGTTAGTCAATAAATTAATAATAAAGACATTGTTGAATTATTGGTAATGCGGGGTCAAGTCAACCACACGGTAAGGTGGTCACATGTGCAACTATGAATGCATGAACCTAATCTAGCTAATGACTAGAACTGCGTCTACTTAAATGTGTTATAACTTATAAGAACTAAGAATTGCACAGGCTTCCACACCACAAGCAAAATCCAATCTCTTTTAGTTTCCTGGAATTACTCACTTTGTCAATTTATTTCCATTGCGACAAAGAAAATCATGGCTGCTGCCCTAGTAGGAGGAGCATTTCTGTCTGCAACCCTTCAAGTGTTACATTATGACCTATAAAAAAAAAGAACATTTCTGTATGATCCATTTGTTGTGATACATTTACGAAAATTTCAGTTTGTTATTCTATCACCTATAGCAGATTATCCACACAAAAAAAAAAAAAAAAAAAAAGAGCAATGAAAAAGAAAAGAAAATACCTATAGCATTATTGGATTGCCTTGCTCAGGATTTTGGGTTACCATGTGAAACAAACACAATCGAAACAAAAGCAAAAGCAGATAGCTAGGAAGGTGGTTGGTAATAAAGACAGCCACGCGGTAAGGAGGTACCATGTGCAACTATGAATACATGAACCTAATCTAATGATGCCAAGATCTTATAAAGAAAATAACAAAATATTTTATAAAGAAAATCTTGTGCTTGGTGCCAGACTAAATCCAAAAAATAAAGAATTTACTCTTGAAAAAGGAAAATGATGCAAACTTTTGAATAAGAAAATACAATTAAAACAACCGTGGGGCCTAAAGTTGTTGGCAATGATGCCTACTACTAGACAGAGGCATGTGAATTTCTAAGTGCTATCTAAAAGTGAACTTTTGATTTTGCGGGATAAAATTACAATTAACATCAATTTTCTCTAAGGCTTTCACCGATAAAAAAGATAGGAAAAAAAAAAAAAAAAAAAAAAAGAAAAAAAGATAGAGAAATGCTGGTGTCAAAAAGTAATTTACAATTTTTGTTACAATTTACTCAAGTAGTGAAAATGTGTATTCACATGAAATTACTATTTTATTTTTATAGCTTACAACTCATTATGTGATAAGTTATACTAAAAATTATGATTTATGACACTAGCATTTCTAATAAAAAAAATGTGAATTTAGTTTAAATGACTCTCAATCATTGAAGCATTGATTCGGAGAGCAAAATAATCTATATTCTCCTTCTCTCTTCTAAATCCTATTGTCTTTTTTTGGTTTAACAAGAAAGCATGGCTGGTGCCTTTGTGGGCGAAGCATTTCCATCTGCAACCTATTGTTTAAAAAGTGCATTTTGCGCTTCCTCAAATGCATTTTACATTTCTTCAAATCAAACACAATT
Source organism: Castanopsis chinensis (assembly GCA_032878915.1). Taxonomy (NCBI): domain Eukaryota; kingdom Viridiplantae; phylum Streptophyta; class Magnoliopsida; order Fagales; family Fagaceae; genus Castanopsis; species Castanopsis chinensis. Next base: position 639,670 of record JAVQMG010000071.1, read on the forward strand.
ATATTCCATATAAATTTTTACGTTTTAATAAATGATTCAACATAAAATCAAATGAAATTTTTAGAAAAAATTACATTTGGTTAAAAAGCATTACCTGTCGAGTTAAAGTGATAAAAGACTGTTGAATTATTAGCAACGTGGGGTCAGGTCAAAGTCAAAGTCAAAGTCAAAGTCAAAGTCAAACATACAGTAAGGTTGCCCATGTGCAACTGTGAATACACGAACCTAAACTATTAAAAAATAGATTAGACTAGCTAATTTATTTTTAATAGATTAGTGCAGCACCCTAAGCTATTAAAAAAAAGATTGGGTTACGTAATCTTTTTTTTAATAGATTAGGTTCATGTATTATGGTTGCACATGGGTTCATGAACCTAATCTAACGACTAGAACTGCATCTACTTAAATGTGCTAAGAACTAAAATCTGCACAGGCTGTCACACACTCACACCACAAACAAAAACCAATCTCTTCTTAATTTCCTGGAGTTACTCACTTTGTCAATTTATTTCCATTGCAAAAAAGAAAATCATGGCCGCCGCCCTAGTAGGAGGAGCATTTCTGTCTGCAACCCTTCAAGTGTTATTTGACAGGATGGCATCTCAGGAGGTCGTGAAGTTCATCCGGGGAAGAAAAGTCCCTGCTACACTACTAACAAAGCTGAAGACATGGTGTCTTACCCTCAGCAAAGTGCTCAATGACGCGGAGGAAAAGGAAATCACTGACACAATTGTCAAAGAATGGCTTGATGAGCTTAAGGATGCTCTCTATCACGCAGAGGACCTTTTCGATGAGATCGCTACTGAAGCTTTGCGGTGCCAGGTAGAAGCTGATTTTGTAACCTCTACAAGTAAGGTACGTAACTTCATCTCTACTTCATTTGATCGGTTTGGGAGAAAACTAGAATCAAAGATCCAAAATGTCCTAGAGAAGCTGGAATATCTAGCTTCACAAACAAAAGCTATAGGTCTGAGAGAAGGTGTTGAAGGGAGATCTTCCCAAAGAGTGCCCACAACTTCTGTGGTAGACCCAGAAACTATAATTTACGGTAGGGATGATGATGAAAAGGAAATAGTCAACATGCTGCTCTCAAACGATGTACCAAGCAACAACCACTCAACTGGTGTGATTCCCATTGTGGGCATGGGTGGGGTTGGAAAGACAACCCTTGCTCGGCAAATCTACAACAACCAAAAAATCATAAATCATTTCAACCTTAAAGCATGGGTTTGTGTTTCAGAAGAATTTGACGTTCCTAAGATAACTAAAAATATTCTTGAGGCTGTCAGTCCACAAAAACATGATCACACTGACTTCAATAAGATCCAAACTGAATTGAAGAATTATTTGATGGGAAAGAAATGTTTACTCATTCTTGATGATGTGTGGAATGAAAAATATGAAGATTGGGAGCTCTTGAATAATCCTCTTAAATATGGAACATCAGGAAGTAGAATTATTGTGACAACACGCAACATAAGTGTTGCATCGATCATGCGCCCTATTAAAACTTTTTATCTTAATAAATTATCAGAAGAAGATTGTTGGCTATTATTTGCAAATCATGCCTTTGAAAATGGAAAATCTAATGCACATCCAGAATTAAAAAGAATTGGTGAAGAAATCATTAAGAAGTGTGACGGTCTACCATTAGCAGCGAAAGCACTCGGTTGTCTGTTGCACTCAAAATTAGATGCAAAGGAATGGAATAAAATTTTGAAAAGTGAAATTTGGAGTCTACGTAATGATGGGGGTAATATTCTTCCAGCTTTAAGATTAAGTTACAATTACCTACCCTCACATTTAAAGAGGTGTTTTGCATATTGTTCAAACTTCCCAAAGGATTATCTATTCAGAAAGGAAGAACTTGTTCAGTTGTGGATGGGAGAGGGCTTCTTGCAACAGCACAACAAGAATGAAGAAATGGAAGTTATAGGAGCTGAGTACTTCCTTGATTTAGTATCAAGGTCACTTTTACAACGATCAAATGGAAGCAAATTGTGCTTTCTAATGCATGACCTAGTCCATGATTTAGCTACATTTGTATCTGGCAAATTTTGTTTCAGATCGGAAGGGGATAACACAAACAAAATTATAGATAAAACTCATCATTTTTCCCACTTAAGAACTAAATATGACATCTCAGAGAAATTTACAGCTTTGTGCAAAGCTCAAAATTTACACACCTTCATTTCGTTAGAAACGAAAAAAGCCAATCAGAATGACAAGTTCTACTTAACAAAGAAGGTATCACATGATCTATTATTGAAACTAAGATTCTTACGTGTGCTCTCTCTTTCTCATTATCGTAATATAGAGTTGCCAGAGTCAATTGGAGATTTCAAACATCTACGCTATTTAGATGTCTCTTTTACTGAGATTAAGAAATTGCCTAAGTCTACATGTGTGATGCTCAACTTACAAACATTGAATTTATCAGGATGCAAATTTCTAGTTAAGTTGCCAAAAAATATGAGAAATCTCATTAATTTGCGCCATCTTTATATTAGTGGAACTAGCATTAAAAATATGCCAATACAAATGGGTCGATTACAATGTCTTCGGACTTTGACCAAATTTGTCGTTGGCAAGGACATTGGATTCCGGATTGAAGAGTTAGGAAAACTTTCAAATCTTCAGGGAGTCATTGCGATATCAAATCTCCAGAATGTGATAAACTCAACTAATGCTTTGGAAGCGAAGTTGAAGGATAAGGAGCACCTTAAGGAGCTAACATTGGAGTGGGATGCCCCCAATGGCATTATTTCTCGAAGTGAAAGAGACGTACTCAACAATCTGCAGCCTCATACGAGCTTAACAAAGCTTGTTATCAAGAATTACAATGACACAAGCTTTCCAAATTGGGTTGGAGATGGTTCATTTTCAAATACAACAGTTGTTCATCTAAACTCTTGTAGAAATTGCTCTAGTTTGCCATCACTTGGACAACTCCCCTCTCTTCAAGACCTCTTCGTTTTTGGGTTTGATGAAGTTGTTACCGTGGATGCTGACTTTTACGGTAGTGGTTCTTCTACTATTACGCCATTTCAATCACTGAAAATATTGAGATTTGAGGCAATGTCGAAGTGGGAGAAATGGTCTCCTTATCACGGAGAAGGCGAAGATGAAGGAGGAGCTTTTCCGAGTCTCCAAGAGCTTTATATTGAAGAATGTCCAAAACTAAGTGGAAGCTTGCCCAAGCACCTTCCTTCTTTAACCAAACTTGAGATTGATGGATGTGAACAGCTTGAGACTTCTCTCAGAACTGCTCCTTCTATTCGTGAATTAAAATTGAGGAATTGTAATGATGCGTTGTTGAAAGAATTGCCACCCGCATTGCACTACCTCGCAGTAATCGGATTCAAAAACCTGGAGTCTCTGCCACTGCCAGAGGGAGTGATGGACCACAACCACTGTGTTGAATCGTTATTTATCAATGATTTTCCTGTGCTCAAGTCTCTTCCTTGTGGTGGTCTATCCAGTCCCACTACACTAAAACGTCTTGGTATCCGTAATTGTGAGGAAGTAGAATTCCCGATGTACCCCTGCTACTCTTCCCTTGAGCGACTGGAGATAGAAGATAGCTGTAATTCTCTAAAGTCATTTCCTTTAGACATCTTCCCAAAGCTTCGTTATCTTAATATCAAAAGGTGTAGCAATATGGAGTCCCTTTCAGTTTCAGAGGGACATCACCTAACTGATCTCCTACAGTTGGAAATCGAAAATTGCCCTAATTTTGTAGCTTTTCCCAGTGGAGGATTGTCGGCCCCCAATCTCTCATATTTAAAAGTCAGTAATTGCTCTCGTCTCAATTCACTCCCAGAAAACATGCACTCGTTTCTCCTGTCTCTTCAAATATTGGATATCATTAATTGTCCACAAATTGAGTCTTTTCCGGAAGGTGGTCTGCCATCCAATCTAATTTCTTTAGGAATCGACGACTGCAAAAAACTAATTTGCAATAGAATGGAGTGGGGCTTGCAAAGACTGCAGTCTCTTAAAGTATTAGGATTCGCAAATGAAGATCTTGATTGCTGGGATGTGGAGTCCTTTCCGGAGGAGTATTTACTGCCCACAACTGTTACCCATCTTTTCATCAGTGGATTTGGAAATTTGAGAACGTTGGACAACAAGGGGTTTCAACACCTTACCTCTCTTCAATTTTTGTGCATCGGAGGCTGCCCTAAGCTCAAGCACATGCCAGAAGAGGGGCTGCCTGTCTCCGTCACTCACATACACATCGTCATATGTCCTTTGTTGACGAAACGATTGCAAAGGAAGAAGGGAAAAGAGTGGCGCAACATTGCTCGCACCCCCTTCATAGAAATCGATGAGCCCAACACATCAAATAAAGCCAATCAGGTATTTGTTTTACTTGACCCGCTCTTGATTTTACTTGCACTCTTTTCAATTTTATTTATTGACATTTAATTTTTTTCTATAAATTGTCAATTAATTATATATGATTGAAAAAAATACTAGTAATAATAAACAATTTCTTTGACTTTTGTTAATTCTTCATCTAATTCTCTTTTTTACAATGTTGGGCTCATGAAGTTGTCCATCGAAGGTAAATCAAGCAGATTTCTATGAAGAAGCTGCCAAAAGTATGACTGTATTTTTGCTCTGTTACCTGTTCTTTGTTAAACAAATGCTTTCAAAGTGAAAATGGAAAAGTACGCAACTCAAAGTTTATGCACTGCTACCTGTTCTAGTGAACCAGTTAAGTACCCATATGATTTAATGATTTGCTTGATTAGAAAATAAGAAAAATTGCTTGAACATTTGTTAAATGATGTTTATTTGACTGATGTAGATCCCCTGTATGCAAGGTTAATTTCACCACTTGGTAAGATTCTTCTTTTACCCAAATGCTTGATGATTGGTGTCCATTTGGTTTTGAAAGCATGATTTTTAAAATCATAATTTGGGGTTTGGTAAAATCTGTGATTAAGTGTTGTTGTTGTGAAAATCTTTAGTACGAAAAAACAATTTTCTTTAAAAGTGACAATTTTAAAAGACACCCACTCCCCATGGCTCACAATTTGAGGATGCAGATATTCCATTGTTTTAAAATGCAATTTTCTTCAAAAAATCAAAAGCCAAAGGCCTATATTTTATTATTATTATTATTTTCCTTTTTCTCAAAAAAAATCACAAGGCCAAAGGGGGGTCTTGATGACAAACAGATTTATTTAATCAAATTTGTGGCATAGGGAGTAATTCTCACATTTGCCTTGTGAAATATGCAGGCGACCATAATTTCGTGAAAACTCTGTGGCTGTTGGAAAGTATGGTAGAATTGATAAAAAAAATTTGAGAACAGAAAGCGCCAATAACTATTTGTGGGAGGCAATCTTTTGATTGGGCAATGCAGGTCAATGTTCCATTATGATTCCGATTGCCATCCTTTTATTCATTATTGTTTTAAACGGAAAATTAAATAGAATTTACCATATATAAAGTAATTGGAATTGAAAACGTTAAACATTTTTAGAATTTTTTTTGCTTTTCAAGATTCAAGTAATGAAGTCTCTTAGATGAAATCAGTGTTGAATACAAGTGACTAAGGAGTCTAAACAGATTCATTTAATCAAATTTATTGTATTAGAGAGTAGTTCTCACATTTGCCCTGTGAAATATGCAGATGACCTTAGTTTCTTGAAAACTCTGGCTGTTGGAAGTAGGGCAGAATTGATAAAAAATTTGAGAATGGAAAGTGCCAATGACTATTTGTGGGCGGCAATGCTTAGATTGAGAAATGCAGGTTAGTGTTCCACATAGAGAAGGATATTTTGTATATCTTATGTTCCCTGGTTTAATTCAAGTTACATCATCTGATGCTACAAACTACCTATGGGAGTAGATTGGCTGGCTAAGACTACCTCTCTTTACATTTTGGAATTCGCATGAAGCCTCTCCAGAGGATAGGTCTGCTTTTGGTTATTACCTCTCTGTGGGTGCAGATTGTCTTCCTAACTCTAGACAGCTCCAAAGGCTCAGCATGTCAATGCTCCTTCTGTCCTTTTTGTCCACACCAGTAGGATCGATACATCGCCCTTCTTACCATCAAGAACATTAACTTTAACTATGCTAAGACAAGGGTCCAGAGGCGCAGAGAGAGGGAAATTCAGCTGCTGGCCCTATATTGCTTAGCTTGAGGCTCACTGACTACACTAAACAATCTTCAAAGGTATCTTTAAATGTAGGGAATTAATATTTCCTTCATGCCCATGTCATTCTTCCCTGAGTCTTTTGTCATATCCGATACATATAATTCTTTGTCATCATTTGGTTTGGATATCTTTCCAAAGTTTTGTAGTCTCAAAATCAACATGTGTGGCAACATCAAATCTCTTTCAGTTTGGAAGGGACATGAACTTGTTATCCTAGCTTTGGAAATCAAGGAATGCCTTAATTTTGCAGATTCTGCCAGTGGAGGATTGCCAGCCCCCAACCTTTCACTGTTAAAAGTCCATGATTGCCTTCATCTCGAGTCACTTCCAGAAAACATGGATATGCTCCTCCCATCTCTTCAAATTTTGGATACTGCAAACTACTAACAAGTTGAGTCTTTTCCAAAAGGAGGTTTGTTAACCAATATGAATTGTCTTGCCATTGATGCTTCTGAGAAACTCATTGCCAATAGGAAGCAGTGGGGTTTGTAAAGACTGCACTCTCTTAATAAATTATAATTGTCTTCCTATAATTTTTTTTTTAATTTATTATTGTCTTGTCATGATTGCAGGGAAGAGAAGTGCATCTGAGGAGGACTTCCACAAGTTTTAGCACTCTTTATATAAAGGAATTTCAAAATCCAAGATCCCTAGACAAGTAGGACCTTCAACTCATTACCTCTCTTCAACTATTGTCTATCTCAGTATTTATCAAAAAATATATTGTCTATCTCAGACACCTCAAACTAAAGCAGAAGCCAGAAGGTGGGATTTCTTGTTTCCATTCTAAGCTACACTTTCGTTAATTTCTTGCCTTGACTAAACAACACCAAAAAAAAAAAAAAAAAAAGGATAAATGTGTACCGCAAAATTTCTCACATCTCTGTTATACAATTTAATGATGAAGTCTCATTATCTAAGCCAAAAGTGTAGACGAGATCAAATCCCACTTCACAATAAGGTACTTGTTCCACTCAACCCTCTAAGCCCCCATTTGATTTTATTTATGCTTCTTTCTAACTTTGTTTATGAATAAATAAATTTGACAAATTTGTTAAAATCTGATGAAAAGATGGAAAATTAAAAGTATTTCTTCTAAGATTGTTAATCCAAAGCTGGAGTTCTCAAGTTTTTATGGGTGCTTTTGTAAAATTATTTCCATTTGTCAGTAGCAAGTGCCACAAAAGGCTTGGTCAAACACATGCCAGAAGAGTAGTTAACAAAAAAATTGCCTAGTAAGAAGGGAAAATAGTGGCGAAAGATTTCTCACATCTGCTGCAAAAAAATGGATGCCCCAATTAAGGTGTTCATTCTACTTGAGCAGCTATGCTTAAATCTTGTTTTTACTTATATTTCTTTTTAGCTGTACATCGGAAAAAAAAAATATAAACATACAACTAAATGTTTGTAATTGAAATTGAAAATATAAAACACTCTTGAATTTTTGAAAATCATAAAATGTCCAGAACTTAGTCTTTTCCAGAAGGTGGTCTGCCATCTAGTCTAATTTCTTTAGCAATTGATGACAGCAAAAAAACTTATTTCCACTAGAATGGAGTGGGGTTTGCAAAGACCGCGGTCTCTTAAATAATTAGGATTTTCTAAATAGTGATCTTGATTGCTGGGATGAGAAGTCCTTTCTGGATGAGTGTTTCTGTTTCTCTTCTTTTTGCCATTTTTCCTTCCTATTTTTCTTTTGAAGGTGCATATGAAACATATCTAGCTACCTTGTTCTCAACTATGTCACAACTTGATTTGAAATTTTTACAAGGAAAGAGTCCCATGAATTTTATTGATTTCTGCTATGTCACTCTAGTATTGGATTCAGTGTTGAATACACATGTGACTAAAGGGTCTAAACAGATTCATTTAATCAAATTTACAGTATAGAGAGAAATTCTCACATTTGTCCTGTGAAATATACAGACGACCGTAGTTTCTTGGAAACTTCGTGACTGTTGGAAAGTAGGGTAGAATTGATAAAAAAATTGAGAATGGAAAGCGCCAATGACTATTGGTGGGAAGCAATGTTTTGATTGAGCAATGCAGGTCAGGGTTTCATTGTGATTCTAATTGCCATCTTTTTATTCATTATTGCTTTAAATGAGAAATTAAACAGAATTTCCATATATGAAAGGAATTGGAATTGAAAACGTTACATGTTTTCAGGATTTTTTTTGCTTTTCAAGATAAAAGTAATGAAATTGCTTAGTTGAGATCAGGTTTGAATGCAGGTGACTAAGGAGTGTAAACAAATTCATTTAGTCAAATTTATAGTATAGGGAGTAATTCTCACATTTACCCCGTGATATATGCAGACGTCCTTAGTTTCTTGGAAGCTCTGTGGCTATTGGAAAGTAGAGCCGAATTGATAAAAAAAAAAATTAGAATGGAAAGTGCCAATGATGTTTTGTGGGAGGTAATGTTTTGATTGAGCAATGCAGGTCAATGTTTCACTATGATTTTGATATCCATCCTTCTATTCATTAATGTTTTAAATGGAAAATTTAACATAATTTACCATATGTGAAAGAAATTGGAATTGGAAATGTTAAACATTTTGGATTTTTTTTGCTTTTCAAGATTCAAGTAATGAAAACTCATAGATGGGATTAGTGTTGAATACATGTGACTAAGGAGTCTAAACAGATTCATTTAATCAAATTTATGGTATTGGGAGTAATTCTCACATTTGCCGCCCTGTGAAATATGCAGACGACCTTAGTTTCTTGAAAATTCCGTGGTTGTTGGAAAGGAGGGCAGGATTGATAAAAAAAAAATTTGAGAATGGAAAGTGTCAATGACTGTTTTGTGGGAGGCAATGTTTTGATTGAGCAATGCATGTTAGTGTTTCACTATGATTCTGATTGCCATCCTTTTATTCATTATTTTTTAAAATGTGAAATTAAACAGAATTTACCATATATGAAAGAAATTGGAATTGAAAACGTTAAACGTTTTCATGATTTTTTTTTTTTGGCTCTTCAATATTCAAGTAATGAAATCTCTTAGATGAGATTAGTGTAGAATGCACTTGTGACTAAGAAGTCTATATCTATTCCCCCCTACCCCACCTCACTGTAAACGTAGGCTTTGACCCAAAACATAAAAGGACTTGACTTCACCTATACCAAAAAATTTTCATTCATTACAGAATTTTGAATATATTCCTAGTTGCATACTTATTTTTTCAATGATTTGTTGTGCCAATATATTTTCTTTACTAAGGATTCTATTTCACTGGCTTTTGGGTTTTACAGTCCAACTGGGGATGTCCAATGATGTTGAATGATTCTCCATTTGTTGGTAGCTCATGGAAATAATATGTACTGCCTTAACTAATCACATGTGATTATGTACGCTCTATAAATAGTTAATGTACTGAATGATTTTCTTGCCTAATTAAATGTTCTATAATCACAAACAATAAAAATCCATGCTGTATGGATCCTGCAAATTTTCAAAACACATAATTTTTAAACACATCCTTTGTTGCTAAAAATAAGAATTTTTTGGTCCTTATCAAACATAATTCCTTTTTGTTGATTTTATGACATTTAAAAGTAGATATTCATCATTTTGGAGTAAATTCACAAGAAGGAAAAGTTGAAGCATTTAAGAAAGTGAAAGGGAGCTTTTTAATTTTTATGGTGGGGTTTAGATTAGTAGCTCAATCTTTTAAAATTTTATTTCTTTGAGCCTATGTAATGGATATATATCTCTAGTTTTCATTTTTTCATAATGTGTTCGATTTATCATTTTTTCATAAAGTATATATATTACCACATAGAGAAGGATATTTTGTATATCTTATATATGTTTTCAAGTTACATCATCTGATGCTACAAACTACCTGTGGGTGCAGATTGGCTGGCTAAGACTACCTCTCTTTACATTTTGGAATTCGCATTAGGCCTCTCCAAAGGATAGGTCTGCTTTTGGTTATTACCTCTCTGTGGGTGCAGATTGTCTTCCTAACTCCAGACAGCTCCAAAGGCTCAGCACGTCAATGCTCCTTCTGTCCTTCTTGCCCACACCAGTAGGATCTGCTCATCTCCCTTCTTAGCATCAAGAAAATCAACTTTAACCATGCTAAGACAAGGGTCCAGAGGCACAGAGAGAGGGAAATCCAGCTGCTGGCCCTATATTGTTTATGTTGAGGCTCACTGACTACACCAAACAATCTTCAAAGGTATCTTTAAATGTGGGGAATTAATATGTCCTTCATGCCCATGTCACTCTTCCCTTGAGTCTTTTGTCATATCCGATAGATATAATTCTCTATCATCATTTGGTTTGGATATCTTTCCAAAGTTTTGTAGTCTCAAAATCAACATGTGTGGCACCATTAAGTCTCTTTCAGTTTGGGAGGGACATGAACTTGTTATCCTAGCTTTGGAAATCAAGGAATGCCTTAATTTTGCAGATTCTCATAATGGAGGATTCCTAGCCCCCAACCTTACACTGTTAAAAGTTCATGATTGCCTTCGTCTCAAGTCACTTCCTGAAAACATGGATACGCTCCTCCCATCTCTTCAAATTTTGGATATCGCAAACTATCAACAAGTTGAGTCTTTTCTGGAAGGTCTGTCAACCAATATGAATTGTCTTGCCATTGATGCTTTGGAGAAACTCATTGCCAAAAAAAAGCAGTGGGGTTTGCAAAGACTGCACTCTCTTAATCAATTATTATTGTCTTGTCGTGATTACAGGGAAGAGAAGTGCTTTCTTGAGGAGGACTTCCACAAGTCTTAGCACTCTTCCTATAAAGGAATTTCACAATCTGAGATCCCTAGACTAGAAGGGCCTTCAACTCCTTACCTCTCTTCAACTATTGTCTATCTCAGACTGCCCCAGACTAAAGTAGATGCCAAAAGATGGGATTTCTTGTATCCATTCTAAGCTACAGTTTCATCAATGTCTTGCCTTGATAAAAACAATTCCAAAAAAAAAAAAATAAACAAAAGTTAGATGCAAGATTGTTCACATCTCTATCATGCAAATCAATGATGAAGTCTCATTATCTGAGCCAAAATTGTAGATGAGATCAAACCCCACTTGACAATGAGGTACTTGTTCCATTTAACCCTCCAAGCCTCCATTTGATTTTATTTATGCTTCTTTCTAACTTTGTTTATGAATAAATAAATTTGAAAGATTTGTTAAAATCTGATGAAAAGATGGAAAAGTAGAAGGATTTCTTCTAAGATTGTTAGTCCAAAGCTGGAGTTCTCAAGTTTTTATGGGTTCTTTTGTAAGATTATTTCCATTTGTCAATAGCAAGTGCCACAAAAGGCTTGGTCAAACACATTCCAGAAGTGCAGTTAACAAAACAATTGCTAAGGAAGAAGGGAAAATAGTGGCGAAAGATTGGTTACATCTATTGCATAAAAATGGATGCCCCAACCCAAATCAGGTATTGATTCTACTTGAGTAGATAAGTTTCAATCTTGATTTACTTATATTTCTTTTTAGCGGTACATTAGGAAAAAAAATACAAACATGCAACTGATTGTTTGAATTGAAACATAAAACATTCCCTTAAATTTTTGCTAATCATAAAATGTCAACAGCTTGAGTCTTTTCCAGAAGGTGGTCTGCTATCCAATCTAATTTATTTAGCAATTGAGGACAACAAAAAACTTATTTCCACTAAAATGGTATGGAGTTTGCAAAGATTGCAGTCTCTTAAATAATTAGGATTCCTAATTAGTGATCTTGATTGTTGGGATGTGGTGTCTTTTCTAGAGGATTATTTCTGTTTCTCTTCTTTTTGCCGTTTTTCCTTTCTATTTTTATTTTGGATGTGTCAATGAAACATATCTAGCTACCTTGTTCTTGACTATGTCACAACTTGATTTGAAATTTTCACGAGGAAGGAGTCCCATAAATATTTTTTTTTTTGCTTTGCTATGTCACTCCAGTATTGGATTCAAATGACCATTCCAGAATTATGTTTCTCTTTGCAGGGGATTTTCTAAACTAACGTCTTTTGTGCACATTCTAGTTGGAAGGGGGCTTTCAGCATTGTCCATTTCCTATATATTAAGTTCAGGTTATTTTGAAATTATAAAGGCATGTATTTTAGTTTCTTATTTGATGATTGATACTTTCTTTTAACAATTTAAACATATTATGTGCTTGATGTAAAACAGTGTGGAATAATAAGGATAGAAGAGGAATGCGGGGATAAACAACAAACTCTAGGCTTCACCACATATAATCAATGTAGAAACCTTAAGCATCACAACCTAACATAAGTTATTAACCAAACACATGAAAGTTAAGGTCAGGGGTGGGGTTGGGTGTCTAACACCTTCCCATCCCTAAGTGAAGCAGATCACCCATCTCCAGTTGTGTATATGCCTTAGCCCTCAAATAAGTGACCCACTCAATTTTACCATCAATTTCACTATATGTTGATATGTGTTGAAGTAAATGGTGAATACTTTGTGCTCACTTTTGTGTACTTGAACCCACTTTTGATCCATCATTCACAATTACGCACATAAACATACTGTGAAATAAAATCTGATACCAAAAAAGAAGTACAAATTTCATGTCTGTATATGAACAATGTGTTCTTCAAAAAATTATCAATATATTAAAAACTCTTGGGAATTGACTCAACAGTGGAATAAAAAGTGCTAAAGGTGTGTTGAACTATTCCTTCTGTAAGGAAGTTTACTCAAAAGCAGTAGAGAAAAAAATTGTCAATATATTAAAAACTCTTGGGAATTGACTCAACGGTGGAATAAAAAGTGCTAAAGGTGTGTTGAACTATTCCTTCTGTAAGGAAGTTTACTCAAAAGCAGTAGAGATCCTGTAACTAGACATTTACATAATAAAATTTCTCTATAGAAATCACAAAATCAAAGGAAAATGGGAAATATTAATTTGGGAAAAGTGACAATGTTTGATAGGTAAGCATACCAATAGCGTAATGCATTCAACTTGCTATTATTTAAATGTCATTCTTCTCATATGAGGCTTAAAGAAATGATTCTTCAAAGAGGTGGCTGAGGTTGCTTGTCCACTGCTACTTAAACCATTGAAAACCCTAGCTGAATGCCCAATTTTCTAGAAACCCCTCTCTCTCTCTCTCTCTCTCTCTCTCTCTTTGAACTTCCATGGCCGATCACCAAGGTCATCCATTCTCATCTCGTTGGCGACAAACAACAGTGAAGTGGCCTTCCCCTCGATATTCCCCTCTATCCATCGATCTCAATTTCTCTAAGCTCTCAATACTTAATGTGCACTATTGTCTTTCAAGCTGAACTAGCAGCTGTAAACTTTTTTGTGATTCACCCACAAAAACTCCATTGCACAACACAGACTACCTATAAGTCTAATATCATTCATCGATCTCTCCTCTGGGGGTTTTGAATTTTGTCCTCCCATCCATGCTTATTAATGATTTGTCTATTTCACAGTTAATATTCGTTTACACACAAATAACAATAATAGTTTGTTTATGTTCGGGGGGGAAGTTCACCCACCCTCTTTGTGGGTATTCATTAGGTTTAGAGGGTATCATCTATAAAAGTTACTTTTACTAAAGTTTGGCACTAATAAAAAAAAAGGTTGGCACTAATACTAACACATGCCATGCCTTACACACACACTTCAATTTGAAGACACAAAAAAGTGGAAGCATTGAGAATATATAAAGGATGATATCATATGGGATTGAATCAAGACTCTGCCTTTTCCCTCCTTCCATCTTTTTTTATCTTTTTCTGTACTAGCAATGGTTGATGTTATGGATCACAGTATAGACATGTTTTTTCAATGTACTTTGAAAAAACATGTGGTTAGTTTTCTAGGAGATTACACTGGTGCCAGGAAGGATCTGCTCTATAGATACTCACACATGCTGTCCCCCCATAATAGCTGGCAAAGTTTGATATAGTTTATCACATTATACTCCATTTGAACCACCCCTTTGTCACTTGGCTTGTAGTCTAAATATACCTCAGTGGTTGTGCCCTTGTCTCCATGCTTCTCAAACTTCTATTAGGGTTTGGAAAGATTGGGTCCACAGAGTGGCTTTATGCTTGGATTGAGAGAGAGAGAGAGAGAGAGATGGTGGTGGCTGGGGTTTGCTGCGGAGGACCATGGATGCTTCAGTTCTTTTAGATTGGAGAGATAAAATAGAGATGGTGGTGTTTAGATCAAGATCAGATTTAAAGAGAGAGATTTCTGTGAGAGGATATTGATTATATCGCCTACGTGACCTTGATAACCAACAGAGAATATTTTTATCAAGTCCATAACACTTCTTAGGCCATCATTTTGGCATGATTGAGCAGCCACAATGCACTTAATTTGCATACACTGGCTGTATACATTTATTTGGCCCCTCTTGGATATCTAGGAAGCATGAAGGCGAGCATATTATGGCCTTGACTACATGCTCATGTTGGGCTGCCATGGCCTTGGCAACATGTACGCTGGCATGCCTTGACCTTGGCAGCATGCACATGGGGCTGCCATGGGCATGCCAGCATGCCTAAAGGAGGTTCTTTGTTCATGTTAGGATGCCCAACGGAGGTTATTTCGGCATGCCTGCGTGCACGTTGCATCGCCTCGTCCCCCTCCCCCTTGTCCAAATTGTGTTCCTACAATCTGCTCCTAAATTCATCCCAAGATTTTAGAGAAGGTTTCCAGCAATCGATTCAGCATTTCGAGCATTTTTTGAATTTTTATGATTTTTCCTATTTTTTTGGCTTCTGAAAATCATCAAAAAAAAAATGTTGAATCTAGACTTGAAAATTTTCCTACTTCAAGGTTGGATTTTTTTTAGCATGTATGCAAAAAATTAGGACAAGATTAAAAGAATTGCTCCAAAATAGGTCATTATGTTCCTCAACAACTCAATGTTTCCTAGTGCAAGGAAGGATCTGCTCCTAAGTGCTCTTTAGGGGGGAGGAGTAGTTTCGTGATGCATGATGGCATCCCCCCATGAGCTTGGCCACTGGTAGGAATGCTCAAGCCAATGGAAGATTGCCCACTGTATTACTGAGTGGTTAGTCTTATCTCAAGGTGGTTTCAAACGGTAGTCCAGCAATATTCATCGATCTCCTTAGACTTTTTTGGCTTAAGTGGTTAGTATCTATGCAATCCCACTTTATGGTTGCATAGTCCAGTGATAGTCATTGATCACCTTCTACTTTTTGGGCTTGAGTGGTTAGTATTGATTGATGAGTGGTTAGTCTACTGCCCCATGGCTTTGCTTTGTTTTTTAGCGGGCAATCTTATATCACACTTTTGGTAGAATGTGACACGTTTTATGTCTCCTGTGATGAGTGTCCTAAAAATTTGAAAGAAAAACGTGAATTAAAAACTATGGTGTGACACATGTATGAAAGCATGTGAATTTCCAAAAATTAGGTATGTAATTCTATATATTTACTATTGGTTAATTTTGAATATATATATATATATGCTGATGTAAATTGAAAATAATATTTCAGATACAGGCTTGAGATGCAAGTTGGTGATATAACAGAACAGGCAAATTTTGTAGTATTTGACAAGGAAGTACAGAAGTTAATTAAAGTTCTTGGTACGCAACTCTCCAATATGGAAGAAGAGGTAAAAATAATAGAAATAGGTTATTTGTTTAATTAAATTAATTCTATTACATTACACTAATTGAAATTTTTTTTATTTTTCTTTAAATAATAGGATGTAGATGGTGACAATATTATTCCAAATAGTATCAAATGCATTATTGGGAAAACCTACATCTTCAAAGTGAAAGTTACTGCATACAATTTCTTCATTTGCAAACAAAACTTTACGGTAAATAGTCTTTGAAATTGAAGGAAGTGAACAATTACAGATAAAAATGGTTCACTTATACTTTATTGATCAAGTTATAATATTATCAGTGATACATAATGACATATTGCATCTTTGATTATAGGAAACAACAAAAAGGACTAAGAATGGAAATGAAGTATCCAAAGAAACAATTTGTGCTGAAGTAAAGAAAAGAAGATTTTTGAAGAAGTAAGCAAAATTGCACAAATAAATATTATTTGGTTCTTTTTAAAACTTCACACGATCTTTAATTTCCTCAACAAGAAAATAACTTTTGTATTTTTTTCTGTTTTGCAGATAAATCCAAAACAAGAATGTGGAAGCTCAAATAGAAGTGTTAGATGATTAGCAAACATAGAAAATATTTAAATGAAACTTTGAATGTTTTGACTTTAAATCGGTCTAGATGTTGTGCTTTCTGATAGAAGAGTAGAAACTTCAGAGCCTAAAGGCTAGTTTCAGCTAAAGGTCATATTTTAACTCAGCAGCAAAACGGCACCGTATCTCATTAACACAAACGGTGACATTTTGGTTTTAAAGAGAATTCTTTCAGTCAAGCTATACGACATCGTTTAGCCTTGGAGTCTTGGCTTCTATATATATGCAAAAGTCAAGGTGTAATGCACCACTTGTGACTACCAATCACGTTCCAGATGGATTTCTAAGAGCAGCTTTGTGATATCAAGTATTGTAGACACTGTGCTATTATTAAGGCTTCTATATATATGCAAAAGTCAAAAGACTCAAATTTGTCCATTTGGGTCTCGTATGTGCAAAACTCGCCAGCTTGCTTACAAAATCATTCAACATTTTACGCGACCCATCATTCATCCAATTTGGCCATTTAAGGTCACTTTCAATACATCATCTAAGGGGCTATATATTGAAAAACCTTGAAGTAATTAGTCAATAAACTAGAAAGAATATCATTCCTTTTTCGTAAAGATATAAGAACTTTTGCTCCAAATTCTTCTTCACTAACTATAGAGACTTTAGTGGATTGGCAAGCATATTCTGACATTAATCTAAAATTTATATATCTAAAAGCTGAAGCATAGTATTTATTATTGCTACGCGTCTGTTTAGCCACCTCATTTGCCACATCATTAGTCTTTTTTATATTTATTTTTTAAATCTAACTTCTTCTTTTTTTTAACAATATTAACTATATAAATATATTGACTTTACAAATTCATTTTAGGAGGTTTTAGTTTTATTTCATTTTAGACAGTTTTAACTTTACATATTCATTTACTTTAATTTTGATGTTATAACTAAATAATTAATTAATGGAAAATCAAAACAAAAGTGTTGTCTACATATATTCCTCTTGGACGGTTTAAAATTTAAATATTATTTTGCCTTGTTATCTTCCTTTATTTTGGGTTTTCTTATTCTCATCCTCTTATTATAAATTTGCCACTCAATCTCTTCCATTCTATGCATATTTTTCCTATACAAAAAGGTTCTCTCTCTCTCTCTCAATTTTTTTTTTCATTTTTTTGTTGCATTTATTATTATTATTATTTTTCTTGCATTTCTACCTTAGATTGATGAATAATTGTGTTTTGTAGAATTCTACTTTTGGTTGCTTATAATTGAAAAATGAAACCACTGAAGAATAAAAAAAAAAATTTGTATAATAAATGAAATTGTGTTAATGCTATCATAAACAATTAAAAAATCAATTAAATTGTTTTGATTTTGGTACAATAGAAATTATATATATTACATTTGTGATTGTCGCTATAATAAATGAAAATATGATTATGAATTACACTATTATTTATTAAATTAGTCCAAATTGAAAAAAAAAAAAAAAAATATATATATATATATATATATATATATTAATGAGACTACTCAAAAAATATTACCACGCACAACGCACGGAGTCCGCGACTAGTTTATGTAATAGATAGAATGCATGTGTTGTATTTTAGAGTTATATCCATGTTGTACAAGTAGTTTTGCACCCTACAAACATAATTCTTATTATGTCAATTGTAAGTATTAAGTTGGAGGAATTCTCCCAATCCATTACATGGAAATTCATATATTCATGCATTTGAATTAAATCACAAGCTAGCGTCATTATTTTATAGGCATAATATTTTCCTGGCCAAAACCATTTGTAGGAGGTAAAATTTAGCATAGAAGACTATTGTCAAAGCTGAGAGGTACTTTTTCAACCCATTTGGTTTCAAAGTACTGAATAAGTAGACAATAGATTAGCTTTTTACATTTTATTAGATAATCTAATTTACTTATTAACAAAAATCTTGCATATTGCACTGAAGTCATGCAAATAACATGTGTCAAGAAAAGGAAGTATCGTAGGTAAAAAAAAATGTGACAAAACTCCAAGCCTTTGATAATACTTTGTATATTTATTAGGAAATACATATAAAAAATTTACTTTAGGTGTGTAAAGACTAATATTTATATTTTAGGTGTCTAATACTTTTTACTAAGCTCGTACTGATCATCTGATTCACATCAACCTAGCATTTCAATCTATTCTGTCCATTCAAACATAGTCTACTTCGGTCTTTTTTCATTCTATACGGTCAACTTCAGTCCTATTCTGTTTATTTCAGTCCTATACAGTCCATTCTGTCTACTTCAGTTCTATTTGGTCTAATTTGGTCATTTCAGTCCATTCAGTCTTATTTGGTCCATTCTGTCCACTTTGGTTTTATTCGGTCTACTTTGGTTCTTCGCGATCCACATTCGTCCACTTCGGTCTTATTACTTCCATTCTGTCCTCTTCAATCCTATTTAATCCACTTTGGTCCTATTAGGTCTTAATTAGTCCACTGCAGTCCATATTGTCCACTTTTGTTCTATTCAGTCGCTTTAGCCCTTTTTCGTCCAGTTTTGTCCTATTCAATCAACTTCAATCCACTTTGGTTCTATTTGGTTTTATTCGGTCCACTTCTGTCCATTCAATCCTATTTGGTCTATTATGTGCACTTTGATTCAATTTCCGTCCTATGCAGTCCATTCGGCCTATTCTGTCTACTTTAGTTATATTTGGTCTATTTTAGTCTTATTCGGTCCATTTATCCTTATTTGGTCCATTATGTCCATTTTGATTCTATTTGGTCCTATTCGATCCAATGCAGTCCATGGTCCACTTTGGTCTTATTACTTCCATTATGTCCACTCCCGTCCTATTTGGTCGAATTTGGTCCTATACGATCATAGTCTGTCTACTGCAGTCCATTCAGTCCATATTGTCTACTTTGGTTCTATTCGGTCCACTTCAGCCCTATTTGGTCTACTTTGGTCCTATTCGATCTACTTTGGTCCTATTCGGTCTACTTTGGTTCTATTTGGTTTTATTCAATCCACTTCGGTTCATTTGGCCCTATTTAGTCTATTCCATCCACTTTGATTCTATTTAGTCCACATCGGTTCTATTCTGTCCATTTCGGTCCTATTCGATCCACTTTAGTCTTATTTGTTTGACTTCGTTCCTATTTGGTTTACTTCGATCTATTCAGACAACTGCAGTCTACTTTAGTCCATTTGGTCCAACTTGGTCAACTTCGGTCCATTCTATGCATTCAGTCAATTTTTGTGCACTAAGATAATGGGAAAAGAAAGGATTGGGTTTAAAGCACATCTTCTAAATCGAAATTTATTAAAAAATATACCGATCTCAATCTCCTAATATCTAAAATATTAAGTAAAAAATTTATTATTGCTACGTTTCTGTTAAGCCACTTTAACATAGTATTTCAATCTATCTTAATCTGGCTAAATTTAAGTGCAAGTCTTTCTAAACATAAAGTCTTACTTTAGGGCAATTACTCATTTATTTTAACGTCGTTACTTTTAAATCAATTGCATGAAGTTGATTAGTTATAGAATGTAAAGTGTATATTTGTTAAAAACAAACAACTTTTGGTGTAAAAGTGTCTTTAATAACAATTGATCAAAGTTATAGAAGCTAAAGTGTATATTTGTTAAAAACTTTCGGTGTAAGAGTGTCTTTGTCTTAATCATATGTTCTAGATGACAAAAGTAAAAAGTAGTTCTAGATGGCAAAATATAAAGTAATCACCAAGGAAGACCATGAGAAATATTGCATTTGCGGACGTAGAAATGATACCAATTAAAGATGGAGTTGACAATTGCAAAGAAAATGTAAAGGTGTTTCAATAGATTCGCTGCATTCGCATTTGGATTTGGACCATTTGGTGCAGTATCGAAAGTCTTGATTTAAGTGTTGAAAAAAAATAAAGGGATTTAGATAAAAACAGATGGATTTGAGTACATTTCCAGACAAAGAAGCCAAAAAATTTGAAAAAAATTAGGATGGAAACCCGTGAGGTCCAAGGGGCTTTCATGGAGAGAATACTTTATCAAGTCTAAATCAATTAAAATATAAATCATTGGAGCACAACACAACAAGCTTGTGCAAGTCTAAGTCGGCATGAAATTGAAAACACTAAAAAGTTACTACTTAATATATAGTATTTCTTAAAGCATCAAATCGAGGAAGTAAGGAACCATACGGAATATCTTCCCAATCTTAAATAAATGAATAGGATGGTTCAAATTAAATAATATAAATTTAAAGATGTATTAGTACAACATTAATTAAAAATTTTAAATGTGGAGGGCTAGATAAATACAGAAATTGAATTTTTCATGTGATAAAGTTGATGAAGTAATTAACAAATCTGAAGATATGCGCTTCGAAATATACATAGGTTGAGATTGAGTTATACCTAACTTTTTTTTTTTTTTTCACTTAAGTTAACTTTAAAAAATGTTTAAACTTTAAACCACTTAATATTTTTTTATTAGATGCAAGTTTTAACAAATCTACAGTTGATTACGTTTTCTTCTTATACCTTTCATGTTTGCAAAATTTCAAGGTGCTCAATTCAAAGATTATAAATATGTCAGATATAAAAGATGAGTTTATGAACTAAATAATAAATAATATCCGATTTGTATGAAATATAATATACTTGTTAAAAACATAGAGAGCATGTAATGCAATGGTTGGAATTTTAAAATACTAATTCAAGAAAAAGTTATTAAATGGTGTAATACTGCTTAAAATTATACCATGGGTAACTTGAAAGTTGAATTCAACCCATATATATAGAGTATGTATTTGTTAGAGAGAGAGAGAGAGAGAGAGAGAGAGAGAGAGAGAGAGAGAGAGAGAGAGAGAGAGAGAGAGAGAGAGAGAGAGAGAGAGATGGAAGACAAGAGGACATATGCAGAGAGAGAGATGAAGGACAAGAGGACATATGCATTGCCTGAATCATATGCAATGAACGGAGGAAAGGGCCCTTATAGCTATGCTCAAAACTCCATCTATCAGGTCTTCTTTAATATTCAAGCCTACATTTTGATCTATTTTCTTGTTTGGAATCTTTGGATTATACCATTGCCAAGTAAATAGTTGAATTTATCATAATTAGTATCCAAGAAAATAGGTTTTATTTTTAAGAGCTTCCAAGAGAATAGTTGAATTTATCATAATTGAAGGACTTGCTTTTTTTTCTTTTTTTCTTTTTTTTTTTTATAGAAGGACGTCCTTTAAGAAAACTAATTGCAGAAGATAAGTATTTTTATGCTACGAAGAAATCATTGATTCTAAAAAAAAAAAAATTAGTAGAAATCATAGTTGAAATAACAATTTGAGGGTGTGATAGTGATTTGAAGCTGACCATCCAAAATTATTTAATTTTATTTCCAAGAAAATTGCATTCCAAACACTATTGTTAGATTATTTTCATGCTTCTTATTATGAGGAATATTAAAAAAAAATTATAATCACCACTTGTTTTGTAGAGAGAGGCTGCTGAAGCTGCCAAAGAAAAGATCAACAAGGCAATAGCCAATCACTTTGACATTAAGACCCTTTTAGCTTCCCCAAACTTAGTATGTGTGGCAGACTTAGGTTGTTCTACTAGACCTAATACCTTTATCTCAGTGCAAAACATAATAGAAGCCATAAAACTCCAATACATATCAAAACGAGTACATACTGAAATCCCAGAATTTGCAGTGTCCTTCAATGATTATGTCTCCAATGATTTCAACACTCTCTTCAAGTCTCTTCCTCCCAACAAGCAATACATTGCAGCTGGAGTACCGGGTTCTTTCCATGGCCGCTTGTTTCCCAAGGAATCTCTTCATTTTATTCACTCTTCTTTTGCACTACAGTGGCTGTCTAAGGTTCCAATAGAAGTTATGGATGAAGGGTCTCCTGCTTGGAATAAAGGGAGGATTTTCTACACAAATGCGCAAAAGAAAGTTGTGGAGGCCTATGCAACTCAGTTTGGCAAGGACATGGACTCCTTTCTATTTGCCAGAGCTCAAGAGCTTGTGGTTGGAGGTCTATTGGCACTTTTCATACCTGCAATCCCTGATGTGATGAGCAATTCTGACACATTTATTGGTATAGAGCTGGACCTTCTAGGATCTTGCTTAACGGACATGGCCAAAGTGGTAAGTTTACAATAACATGACTTGTAATGATTTGAAGCAACATCATTTGGAGTTGGATTCACCATTGATGCTTTTTTTTTGTTTTTGTTTTTTATTTATTGCAACAATCATAACAAGCCATGCCCAATTGTGAAAAAAGTTTTGAAAAATGTTATACCTAGCTCAATAGAGTTGATTTAAAATTCTATTGTTTAGAATACTGTAATTAACCTTTGTTTGGATGTATCAAAAAAAAAATTAAAAAAAAAAAAACCTTTGTTTGGAACTTCTAACCAAGATATAACTTTCAATAATTTGAAATAAGAAATGAAAAATGATTAATTACAAACATTCATATGAAACTTCAAGATTTATGATCAACACCCTAATTAAAAATTAATTTACAATGTCCACTCTGCCATCCAAATCAGTATATAAATTAATAAATTAATGTATACTTATCTTTCCTAAATTATAAAAGCATTTGCAACATATACTCTAAAGTCTAATCCACAAAATTCTACAATCAAAATCCTGATTTGACAAAAATCTACAAATAATATATTACATTGATGTTGATGATGAAGGATAGTAATTGCAAATTAATCTCGAATTAGATAGTTTATTTAAAATTCTATTGTTTAGATTGCATTGCAAATGTCTCAAATTTTAAGTTGGCTAACTACATTTTTTTTTTTTTTTTTAGAAGAAAGGCAAAAGTACATAATTAAGAAAAACTGGCTAAATTAGCTTGAAGTACAGAATTAGATTGGGATGGAATATCCTCCATTCAAATTAAAAAGCTTGGCACATTAATAGCTAACCGAGCTAGACTATAAGCTACCTTATTGCCTTCTCTCCTTACATGAGAGTAATTATAAAACATGGTTTTCAATTGCAGGGATTAGGTAGTGAAATAAAAGTGGATGCATTCAATTTGCCTGCTTATGTCACCACCCCAAAGGAATTGAAGGCATTGATTGAAAGAAATCGACATTTCAGTTTTGAGAGAATGGAAATATTGAATAACAAGTCAAAGTATCTTACTTTGTGTAATCCCTCGATGCGTTCTTTATTCCTGAGATCTACATTTGAAGGAGTTCTTGAAAAGCATTTTGGAAATGATATCATGGATGAGTTGTTTAATCGCTACACTAAGAAAGTTGCAGAGTCCTTTTTAAATGCAAAAGTTGATAAATCGATTGTATTGTTTGTCCTTCTCAAGCGAAACAATTATTAGACTTTAGCTTTATTCCGACCAAATAAAATTCACTTGCAATAAAATGTAACAACAAAAAAGAGAATACTCTTGTAAGGTTCTTGATGTCAAAGTGATCATTGGCTACAGCCTTTTTGATCTTTTCTTTGGCAACTTCCTCAATTCCTCTCTACAAGTAGTGATTATCATTTTTTTTTATATTCATTATAATTAAAATCATGAGAATTATCTAATAGTATCAAATTTGGAATGCAATATGCTTGGAAATGAAATTGACTAATTTTGGGCAATCAATTTCAAAACCCTATAATTTTATTTCAATTATATTTTCTCTAGAGAATTTAACGGCAAAAAAAAA
Source organism: Castanopsis chinensis (assembly GCA_032878915.1). Classification (NCBI taxonomy): domain Eukaryota; kingdom Viridiplantae; phylum Streptophyta; class Magnoliopsida; order Fagales; family Fagaceae; genus Castanopsis; species Castanopsis chinensis. The sequence goes on from JAVQMG010000071.1 coordinate 663,713, forward strand.
TTGTTTATATTTATATTTATTTATTTTACAAACATACCGAGCTTTATATAGGCCTAGGTCTATGTCCTTTTTTGTGTATGTATTTGATAGCTACAATAATGGGTTTCGCCGCCGGGGAGGGAGGGGGGGTGTTCAAACCTCAGTTTTCCTAGCAAAGGAGAGCAAACTATACCAATAATTTACATGTGTAGCCAGCTTAGACCTAAGTTGTCAATATCAAATCTCTTAATAACCATTAAATATGTTTCATAATTTTAATATATTTAAATTTCAAAATTTTTTTGTATTTAAAAATTATATTTTTCTTTTTTGAAAGAGTTTCAACTTATGGCATCCGCTTCTTATTCAATCATTAGAAACTTTACCAGTTGAGCTAATTGGAACCTACATTTTAAAATTGTCCTTAAACATTAATTTTTGGATCATACAGTATAATATTGACTATCATAAAGTTAGTGTACATATTAAGTAGGACTGTCCACGGGTCGGTTTTGGCCTCAACCCAGACTCAACCCACACAGGTCTGGTGGAAGGAGAAGGCACCTACAACTGACCACCGACCACCATGGCTCGAGTTGGATCAAGCACAAGAGAGCATCTGTCTGTTTGGTCGGGTCCAATGAGCAACTATGGTGGGCAGAAGGAGATTCGATCTCTACCGATCTAAGTGGAGGCTGAGTTAGATCTCACTAAATATCACTGGATTTGAGTAGATCAGAGTCAAATCAAGCCAAGTATCATCGGATTATAGTAGATCTGAGCTAGATCCACCCAAATATTGTCGGATTTGAGCAAATCTGAGAGAGAAGGAAAGTAGATCTTGTCGAATTTGAGAGGATCTGAGTGAAGGAAGGCTAAAAGTGGCCGAATCGGAGCTAAGGAGTGCCAAATCATTGCCAGATTGAGGTGATTTCGACCTTATTTTAGCTTTTGTCGATCAGGTTGGGTGGCTCTGGGTTTAGAGGACGAAACCCACCACTTGACCCCCATAATCGGTTTCTGAGTGTTGACACCCATCACAGACCGCTAGAGGTGTCAGATTCGGCCTTGACAAGTCGATTCTAGTTGGGTTGGTCAATTTTTTCAGGTCTCTGGGTCGCCTGGACAGCCTTAATATTAAGCATAAAAATAATATGCAATCTAATAATGGATTTTTTTAAAAGAAAAAAAATAGAAAGAAAGAAAATATAAAAAAGACATCTCATACTCATAGAAAGTTATTGAGTGCTATAAGATTAATATGTTTACACAATTCTTCAAAACCCAATTAGGTTTCGTACAACTAAGATTGTAAAGTCCATATGGGTCCCTAGTGACATTCAAATAGATTTTTCAGTTTGGTGTTTTTAAGTTTTTTAAAATTATAATCCAATTTTTATATAAAATATGACTTGTCAATCTAGCTTTTTAATGATGTGGCAACATTCATTATAAAGGAATGGCCCATGTCAAAATTGAGTCCATTACACCTCATCATCAAACAAATCCTCTCATGCCCTTCTTGTAACTCATGCGGTTTTGCTAAAATTTGTTAGAATTAATTCTAAACTTCTTTTTTATTTTGGTAAATTAATTATATATATATATTTTTTTTTATACAAGATAGAATTTCTACTCTAGCTAAATCTAAGTGTATATATGTGTGAAGCTTGCTAAAATTTGTTAGAATTAATTCTAAACTTTTTTTTTTTTTACTGAATTAATTCTATACTTTTTTTTTTATATATACAAGATATAATTTCTATTCTAGCCTAATCTAAGTATATATATGTGTGAAACTCTCTCCTAAAAACTTGAACCCTGACCCTTGCCCCCCACACCCCACAAGTATTTGTACTTGTGGAGTGACCACCACACCAACGGCGCGTGGTGGTAATGAAAATGGTGACAATATTATTCCACATTGCATCAAATGCATAATTGGAAAAACCTACATCTTCCGAGTGAAAGCTACAATTTCTTCATTCGCAAACAAAACTTTACCGTAACTGGAGCATTTGAAATTGAAGGATATGAACAATTACAGGTAAAAATGGTTTGCTTTTTTTTTTCGCTGAATGGTAAAAATGGTTCACTTATACTTTATTGATGAAGGTATAATATTATTAGTGATACATAATGGCGTATTGCATCATTGATTTTAGGAAACAACAAAAAGAGGGACTAAGAATGGAAATGAAGTATCCAAAGAAACAATACGTGCTGAAGTAAAGAAATGAAATTTTTTGAAGAAGTAAGAACAATTGTAAAAATAAATATTATTTGGTTAAGTACAATTGCACAAACAAATATTATTTGGTTCTCTTTAAAACTTCACACAATCTTTACTTTCCTTAACAAGAAAATAACTTTTATATTTTTACTATTTTGTAGATAAATTTCAAACGAGAATGTGGAAGCTCAATTAGAAGTGTTGGATGATTAGCGAACATATATAGAAAATATTTAAATGAAACTTTGAATATTTAGACTTTAAATCAGGTCGTGATGTTGTGCTTTCTGATAGAAGAATAGAAACTTCAGTGCCTAACGGATAGTTTCAGCTAACAATCATATTTTAACTCAGCAGTAAAACGGCACCGTATCTCATTAAAACAAACGGTGACGTTTTGGTTTTAAAGAGAATTCTTTCAGTCAAGCTATACGACATCGTTTAGCCTTGTTGTTAGCATCTTCTTCAAAGGATAAGCTGCTGAGATATTTTTTTGTAATTACATATATTTTGTTAAGAGCACATTATTGTTAGTCGGTTAGATTAGATTTAAGTTTATCTCTTGCTCTATATATAGAGAACTATACACATTATATTATTCAGTTAGTATTGCTAATATTCAATCACATAGATTTGACTCTCTGTTCTCTCAGTATATGTGGCAGACTTGGGTTGTTCTATCTAATGATTTCAACACAGTCTATGGCTATCAAGGGTCCCAATAGAAGTTATGGATGAAGGGTCTCCTTCTTGGTATCAAGGGAGGATTTTCTACATAGATGCGCAAAAGGTAGTGGTGGAGGCCTTTGCAACTAATTTGAGAGTAATTTATAATTTATAATGTCCAATCTGCCATCCAAATTATTATGTAAAATAATAAATAATGTATACTTCTCTTTCCTAAATTATAAATGCATTTGCAACGTACACTCTAAACCACAAAACTCTACAATCAACATCTTACTTTGCCAATAATCTACCCCTAATTTAATACACTAATTTTTGGATGACGAAGGATATTGCAAATTAATCTGGAACTAGAGAGTTTATTTAAAATTCTTTTGTTTATAATTAGGTAGCAATGCAAATGTCTCAAATTTAAAGCTAAATAACTACAATTATAGAACATGGGTGTAATTGAGTTTCCATTTTTCAATGACTAATTTGGGTGGATAGTGAAATATTGGTTCATGAAAAAGTTAATATTTCCATGTGGCAAAGATCATGGTTTTTGATTGCAGGGATTATTTAGTTAAGCAAAAGTGGATGCATTCAATATGCCTGCTTATTTCACCACCTCTAAGGAATTGAAGGCATTGATTGAAAGAAAGCAAGATTGCAGCTCTGAGAGAATGGAAATATTGAATCACCAGCTAAAGTATCTACCTTGCATAATCCCTCAATGTGCTCTTTATACGTAAGATATGCATTAGAAGGAGTACTCGTAAAGCAATTTGGACATGATATCATGGATGGGTTGTTTAATCGCTACTCTGAGAAAGTTGCAAGACCCTCCTTTTTCTTACATCCAGAAATTGATAAATTGATAGTATTGTTTGTTCTTCTTAAGCGCAACGATTAGACTTTTGCTTTATTCCGACCAAATAAATATTCATTTGCAATAAATGTAACAATGAAAAAGAGAATACTCTTGCAAGCAATTATCCATTACTTCGTACATCTCCAATTGTATAATTATTTTCAATGTTTTATTTTCTATCATTGTTGACCAAGAAATTATTTCTTCAATTTTATCAGTAAAAGACTCAATTTCCAGATTAACTTGTACAATACTGCTACATTATGCTTCAATGATCTTATATTTTGACTGAGCAAGGCTTGACAAGAGTCTTGGTACAAACTAGTAGCATCATGTTGTGTTAAATCGTTAATTAGTTCACTCCTTTTGGTGGGGGTTTACTTAATCACTTGTGAGCATTGGTAGAAATGATCTTTTCTCTCGTGTTCAGATATAGTGAGAGCCCCTGAATCTAGAGTTACTTGGCGTTCCAATCCAGTTCCAACAAAACACTCTTCGAACCGAGGAAGTGGAATTGCTTGATGTTGCATGTTAGAACCCATTAAAGCTCAATTCACATCATTATATTTGATAAAAGGAATGATAGAAGCTCCATCAAAAAGTATTGGAAGGTAAAAATACTTTGAAGATGTACTCGTTCCCGTTCACCTCTTATTTGCCACTAAATGTGGTCCTGTTGAAGCATTCTGTCATTCATCACAACCAGGGACAGATTTATTTATAATATTTCTTATAATTGGTTTATCCTCTATACTTTTTGAATAACCTAAAGAAGAAGCAAATATAAGTTAATCTATTATTTATATAGCAAAAAAAATACAAGATTTTAATAATATAAGAAAAATATAATTTTATCAAGAATTTATCAACATTATGCTGAGAATGTGACATAATTCTCAATGAAGTAGCTCTTCTTTCTACACACACCTCTCATTCCAAAGAATCATGGAAGTAGACTAAATGGACCAAAATAGATCAAAATGAACAAAAATGGATCAAAATAGACTAAAGTGGATATAAGTGGACTGACATTTGACTGGACTGGTCGCATCAAACTATCAAAGTATTGGAGGAAGGTCAGATAAATTTGTAGGATACATAATTACTGTTTAATTTAAGGTGGTACACTCTTTCATTCATTCTTTCGTTATTTATTATTTTTTATTATCATTTAAAAAAAAGGGCACACATACACCAATTTTCATATAATTTTTCAACATGTGATTCTATTCAAAATTTATTTATTGTAAGTTCGAGAAGTTAACATGTCAGAAGGGGAACCCTTAAATAAGAACCTAGAGGAGGAAGAAATTTTAAAAGAGTGTTGTTGGAACAAATGAAAAAGGTGGGTACGTAGTTGTAGGCTTATTATATTTTGAGGTTTAATGTGATAAATTTTTGTAAATTTTTTAATATATAAATATTAATTAAAAATTTTTTGGATAGAATATCAATTAAATTTTATTTATTCAATTTGCTAATTTTTTCGAAACCGGTTTATAAAAAGTATGCTATAAAATTATGATTTTTTTGTTTTTTTTTTTTTTTTTTTGTTTTGTTGAAATTACCATACGAGTACTATTTAACTTTATGGGTTCGTTGAGAAAAAAGACATTTAAAATATATTTAGCATGAAAAGTGGAAACCATCAGATCTAGGGGCCTTCATAGATTCATGGAAATAAAACAATGAGATTCTCAAAATGATTATATAGATGCATGAATTAAGATAATTGCTTATACATAATATTTTCTTCTTCATTGTAAGTGATAAGATTTTTTAGGTCCGAATACAACTGAAATCTAATTTTTAGAAAAGAAAACAAAAGAAATGACCTATAGCATTATTGGATTGCCTTGCTAAGGATTTTGAGTTACCATGTGAAACAAACACAAACGGAAACAAAAGCAAAAGAAGATAGCTAGGAAGGTAGCTATCTAAAAGCAAGCTTTCGATTTTTGAAGAATAAAAATACATTTAACATCAATTTTTCTCTAAAGCTTACCCCGGTAAAACAATGTGGATTTGGTTTAAATTACTCTCAATCATTGAAGCATATATTGATTCAGAGAGCAAAACAATCTATATCCTCCTTCCCGCTTCTAAAACCCATTGTTTTTTTATTTTATTTTTTGGTTTAACAAGAAAGCATGGCTGGGGCTTCCACTTTTTTTTTTTTTTTTTTTTAAACACACTGAAAACTATTATTATAACAACATCACAATCCAATTACATCCTGGATAAGAGCTTGCTGAATACAGCAAGGAATCTCTTCCATCCAAATTACATCATTGACAAGGTTTTGAGCTTGTCTTGCTAGAATGTGGGCTGGCTTATTACTAGTCCTGCACACATGAGAAAAATTAACAACACCAATTTCAGCGCCTAACTCATGAATGCCTTCCACAATAATAGCAACAGAAGTGGGTGGCTATGTAAGTCACTTGAGAGCATTAGAAATTGTCAAGGAATCACCTTCCAACACCCCATCTTGCAGCCCCAAATGTCTTGCTAGCAACATACCAGCTTCATAGGCCTTAGCTTCAACTTCAAGTGCCCCCAAAGGGGCTCTAATTTTTCTGCATAAAGCTGCCAGTAATCTGCCTTCACCATCTCTTATTACAACACCAATGCCTGCCTGCTTCCGTTATGTAAAAAGAGCCCCATTTACATTAATTTTACATAAACCCATTGAAGGAGGCAACCAAGCCGAGTACAAGGGCTGTTGTTGTGCATCAGGTGAATGTAGAACTGGATCTAATGCAGCTCCAACACATGAACCTATTGCAGACCAGTACTCTCGAAGATAACTAGCTGCCCAAAGAGCCAAAGCTGGACCTGATTTGCCTTCACCTCCATGATAAATTTCGTTCCCGTTATTCTAGAGTGCCCAAGCAGTCGTTACAAGTTGTGAACACTTCTCCTCTCCAGCTACATTAATCATCATGACCAACCATAACAAGTCCTGAAAAGAATCAAAATGAATTTCCAAAGGCAGTATCTGTAATTTAGAAGCAGCCCAGGTTTCCTGTGCTTTCAAACATTCCCAAAAAATGTGACCATTCATCTCAGCCTTTTCATGACAGCAAACACACATGTCTTCAGTAATTATATTACGCCTCCTTAACTTGACTTTGGTCGGTAAAGCATCATGACAAGCACACCAACAAAAATGTCGTACTTTGTGAGGAATGGTCAAAGACCAAATTTTTTTCTAAAACTTCCTCAATAAACTACCTTCAGAAGTAGTTTCACAGGTTGTAGATTTGAACAAATTGACCTGCAATTTATAAGCATTCCTAACCGTGAAGTTTCCATTGGTAGTTTTATCCCAAATAATTTTATTCATTGGCAGAGTAACACTCAAAGGAATGCTCTTTATTAATTCGGCTTCATGAGGAATAAAGAGACTGTCAATCACCTCAGTTTTCCACTTGGCTATTCCTGAGTCTATCAAATCAGCAACACTCATATTAGCACTCAAAAACATCCTTGGCAAAAGTACTCTATGAGATGAAACCCCTGGCAGCCACTTATCTTGCCAAATTTTGATATTTGCTCCATTACCAACTCTCCAACGCATCCCTTTAATGACTAGGCTTTGGACAGAAATTAAACTCCTCCATGTATAAGAAGGGTTGTGTCCAATCGAAGCATGAACAAAATCACCTGTTGGGAAATATTTAGCCTTAAGGACTTTATAAACAAGAGAATCCCTTCCCATTTGAAGATGCCACCCCTGCTTTGCAAGCAACGCCATATTAAACCATTTTAAATTCTTGAACCCCAATCCTCCATCACACTTAGGCTCACACATTTTTTGCCAACTAAGCCATGCAATTTTCCTTTCCTCCTTTTTTTGACCCCACAAAAAATTTCGAATCATCCCCATCATTTCATCACAAAGCGAGTCTGGAAGTTTGAAACAACTCATAGTGTAAGTCGGAATTGCTTGAGCCACAGCTTTTATTAGAACTTCTTTCCCCACCTTGGACAACAATTTTTCTTTCCAACCCGCCAACACTTTCCCCAATTTCTCCTTGATGGCATTGAAAGTAATTCTTTTATTTTTCCCAACCAAAGAAGGTAAGCCAAGATATTTCTCATGTTGCTTAATTATTTGGGCACCAAACCAATTTTTCATCTCCTTTTGAACACCTCTTGAGGTATTGCTACTGAAGAACAAAGATGTTTTTGCACGGTTTAATTGTTGATTGGAAGCTTTCTCATACACAGCTAGCAATCGTTGTAGTTCATCACACTCCTTTAATGTTGTCTTACAAAAAAATCAAACTATCATCTGCAAAAAACAAATGAGACAATCTCGGACCACCCCTACAAATTTTCACACCCTCCATATGACCCTTATCCACAGCTGATTAAATCAAAGCAGACAAGCCTTCTGCACACAAAAGGAAGAAGTAAGGTGACAAAAGGTCTCCTTGATGGATCCCCCTAGATGGAATAATGTGCCCCCTCGAAGTCCCATTAATTTTAATTGAATAAGTAACTGTTGAAACACATCTCATGATCAAATCCCTCATCCAATCAGCAAAGCCTAATTTCTCTATATCCTTTTCAAGCCAAACCCACTCTACCCTATCATAAGCTTTACTTATGTCTAATTTAAGAATCATTTCCCCAGTCTTACCCCCTTTTTTTTTGGCTAATATGATGCATAGTTTCAGAAGTCACCAACACATTATCAGTAATTAACCTCCTATAGACAAAAGCACTCTGTGTATCACTAATAATTGAAGGTAAGATTTGCTTCAACCAATTTGCAATAGCTTTGGAAGCAATTTTGTAAATAACATTGCATAAGCTAATAGGCTTATAATCCGTTATCTTCTTTGTCTCTTTAATTTTTGGGACAAGAGTTATGCGAGTTTCATTAAAATTGGGTGGAAAAATTCTAGAGTTTAGAAAATCAAGTCAACCACGCGGTAAGGGGTTCCCATGTGCAGCTATGAAAACATGAACCTAATCTAATGATGCCAAGATCTTATACAGAAAAAAAAAAAAAAAAAACAAAAAAAAACAAAAACAAAATATTTTATAAAGAAAATCTTGTGCTTGGTGCCAGACTAAATCCAAAAAATAAAGAATTTACTCTTGAAAAAGGAAAAAGATGCAAACTTTTGAATAAGAAAATACAATTAAAACAACCGTGGGGCCCAAATTTGTTGGCGATGATGCCTACTACTAGCCAGATGCATGTGAATTTCTAAGTGCTACCTAAAAGAAAACTTCTGATTTTGAAGGATAAAAATACAATTAACATCAATTTTCTCTAAAGCTTTCACCGAGAAAAAAGAAAGAAAGAAAAGAAAAGAAAAGAAAAGAAATGTTAGTGTCGGAAAATAATTTACAATTTATTTACAATTTGCTCAAGTCAAAATTTGTAAGTGGTAAACATGCGTACCCACATGAAATCATTATTTTATTTTTATCGCTTACAGCTCATCACGTGACAAGTTATACCAAGAGTTATGATTTGTGGCACTGGCATTTATAGTAAAAAAATGTGGATTTAGTTTAAATGACTCTCATTCATTGAAGCATTGATTCAGATAGCAAAATAATCTATATTCTCCTTCTCTCTTCTAAAACCTAGTCTTTTTTTGGTTTAACAAGAAAGCATGGCTGGGGCTTTTGTGGGCGAAGCATTTCCGTCTGCAACCTTGTTTAAAAAGTACATTTTACAATTCCTCAAATGCATTTTACATTTCTTCAAATCAAACACGATTATATTCAATATAATTACGTTTTAATAAATGATTCAACATAATATCAAAGGTAATTTTTTAGAAAAAATTACATTTGGTGAAAAAGCATTCCTCGTAGAGTTAAAGTGATGAAGGCTGTTGAATTATTAGCAGTGTAGGGTCAGGTCAACCACGCGGTAAGGTTGTCCCATGTGCAATTGCGAATACATGAACCTAATCTATTAAAAAATAGATTAGGTCACCTAATTTATTTTTTAATATATTAGTGCAACACCCTAATCTATTAAAAAAAGATTAGGTTACATAATCTATTTTTTAATAAATTAGGTTCATGTATTATGGTTGCACAATGGTTCTTGAACCAAATCCAATGTTTACAACTGCATCTACTTAAATGTGGTAAGAACTAAAAATTGCATAGGCTTTCAAACAACAAACAAAATTCAATCTCTTATTAGTTTCTTGGGGTTACTCACTTTGTCAATTTCTTTCCATTGAAAAATAATAGGCCAAACATGTATTGACCATTTATGATGAATTAATTGATTCGTTAGTCAAGTTTATTAATTAATCAAATTAACATAAAAAAATTGTATGGTAGCACAAACAAATCACCAATAAACTAAAGTGCAAGGAAAAATAAATTAACACAGTGATTTATTTACGAATAGGAAAAACCAACACGTAACAAAAACCTTATCAGATGATTTTAAGGTCAGTACTTCCGAGAATCTACTATTATCAAAACAAGCAGTTACAAGTAAAGGAATCTCAATACCTTATACTAACTTACAGTTGAACCATTACCCCAATACTCAATTGGACTTGTTCTATAGTGACAATCTCTCATTTCAATGCACGGCTCCTAGTACGTGACTAACAAATTGCACGGATCCCAGTATGTGACTTCAATCACCAACTAGAGAAGAAGGTTGGCTGCAAAGTTTTTCAGTTCTTCAACACATGAAGATCATGAAGTTGCTTGGTCACAAAACCCTAAGGTGTACAAACACAGCAGCTTCTCAAGAACTAAGGTAAACTAGGTTTTCGATCACACTTAATGAATTATGCTCTTATGCAATTGTGCTCTTGGTTTGTGTAACCTGATACGGCTCTTAAAATAATCCTTATATATGTTTATAATTGTAAGAAAAGAAAGTCCAAACATATTCACATGGATTGGATGAAACACAAACTCGAAAATCTGAAATTCATAAACCTCGACAGATACCCTATTTGCTGAGCTGCTGTTGAGCCACGGGATGGAACAGCTTTTTAAGGCTTGATAGATGCTAGCTATCGAGCATTAATTAACAACACTTTTCACACTTGAATCTTGGACAGACTTCCGTGACTTTAACACTTGGTCTTAAAACAAGGTTTTTTGAAGCATTAAACACATCCTAAACCTACCAAATTATAAGTAAAGTGCGTTTTGTTAAAGGATTAATCCATTATATAAAATAATGACATATGTTCCTAACATGTGAAACAAATATGTCCAAACCAAAAAAGAAGAAGAGAAAAACATGGCCTGTGTTCCTAGTAGGAGGAGCATTATTGATTGATTATATATATATATATATATATATATATATATATATATATAAATGAAAAACTTGTCAAAAATGCTTGGAGATTTTATTGGGAAAAATGTTATATCTATATAGAGTTGGTTTAAAATTCTATTATTTATTGTGCAAAAAGCTATAAATGATTGTAATTAACCCTTCGGTTACAAATTCTAACCACGGGATATAACTAAATTGAAATAAGAAACAAAGAAAGGGTTAATTACAATCATTCATATGAGAATTCATATGCGACTTCAAAATTTATGATCAACACCCTAGTTATAAATCAATTTGTAATTTCCAACCTGCCATCCAAATTAGTATGTAAAATAATAAATATTGATTGATTTAAGGTGGTAGACTCTTTCTTTATTCATTATTATTTTTTAAGTAATGTCACACACAACAATTTCTTATCATTTTTCGACATGTGCTTCTATCCAAAATGTATTTTTAAGTTTGAGAAGTTAATATGTTAGAAGGGGAACCCTTAAATAAAAAACCTGGAGGAGGAAGAAATTTAAAAAGAGGTTGTTGGAACAAATGAAAAAAAGGTTGGTAGGCACATTATATTTTGAGGTCTAATGTGATAAATTTTAGTACATTTTAGTAGATTTTTTAATATATAAATATCAATTTAAAATTTTTTTTTGGGATAGAATATCAATTAAATTTTATTTATTCAATTTGCTAATTTTTTCGGAATCGGTTTATAAAAACTGTGGTATAAGAGTATGATTTTTTTTTTTTGGTTGAAATTACTATGCGAGTACGATTAATTTTATGGGAATAGTTCCTTGAGAAAAGAACATTTAAAATAAATTTAGCATGAAAAGTGGAAACCATCAGACCTAGGGGCATTCATATTCTCAAAGCTAAAATTCCCACTTCTTCCAATCAATGCCTTCAATTCTTTAGGCGCGGTGAAATAAACAGGAGTATTAAATGCATCTACTTTTGCTTCACTAACTAATCTCTGCCATCAAAAACAATGGTCTATGCTTTATGGAAAGAGTGACTTTGTCATGGAGCAATATTTCACTATCAAGGTGACATAATTTTAGGTCTAAAATGATTAGTTTAATTTTAGGTATTTTCTTGTTTATGTATGAGATTTTTCACAAATGACCTATCCAACCCTATAGTTGGTAAAAGATGGCACCTCTAGTTCAAGATTAATTCGCGATTATTCAACTTATTCAAATTAAACATTGTGACATTTGCAACCACCCTAAAGTATAGAATGTTAATAAACTCTCTAGTTCAACATTAATTTGCATAGTCCTGAAATCATTCACATTAGTTATCATATATGGGTAGAAAATCACCAAATTTGAGTGGCCCGGTTTGTTGAATTTTGTAGTTTAGAGTATAGATCGCAAGTGTCCTCATAATTAATTTAGGGTGGATAAGTATTCAATAATTTATAATTTGGATGGTAAGGTAGACACTACAAATTAATTTCAAATTAAGTTGTTGATTGTAGAATTTTGAAGTTTATGATGAATGGTTGTAATAAATCCTAATATATATATATATATATATATATATATATATATATATATATATATATATTTTCATTTCTATTTCAACTTATTGAAAGTCACATCTAGTTTATCCAGAATTTCCCCAACAAGGGTCAAGAAGGAAGAATTAAAAAAATATTTTACTCACCACTTCAGCCATATCCCTTGGGCAATAGCCCAGAAGGTCCAATTCTGTACCAGTAAATGTGTCTGAGTTGCTTATGACATCAGGGGCAACAGGTCTGATAACTGCTACTAGCCCTCTAATTAATGACAAGCTCTTGTGCTCTAGCAAAAAGGAATGAGTCTATGTCCTCTGCAAATTGAGTTGCATATGCGTCCACAACTTCCTTTGGGGCATTTGTGTAGAAAATCCTCCCTTTATTCCATGCAGGAGAACCTTCATCCATAACTTCTTTAGGGACCTTCGACAGCCAATTTAGTGCAAAAGAGGAGTGAATAAAAAATATCACGTGGATTGAAAATAACATGTCAGCTATTCTAGAGCTTGGAACTCGAGTTATTGAAACTTGAAATGCAACTTTACCATTTAGTTTAAAAAACTTGTCAACTAACAAAATTGTTAGCAAAATCACGTTAAATGGCAAAAAAATCCCCACGAGTCCAGTCCCCACTTCTTTAAGCTTTCTATTTATTCTCTCTTAAATTCTGAATTTGCTTCTTCTTCTCCATCTCTCAAACACTCTTTCTTCCTTGAAAATTTCAAGAATAAGTGAAGTTGAAAACAACCAGGTAAAGGTAATCCACGGTAAAAATTTATCAAAATCACTCTCTAATCTTTACCTCAATCTCTCTACAAACATATGTGGGTTTTTATTTTATTTTTTATCTCCGATTTTTTTTTTTTTTTTTGGAGAAAACATAGCGTTTTTTTACATTTAATTGAACTATTCTAAAACTGGTCCAACTATACTGGTTTTTGGTTTTTTTTTTCTATTAAACAACCTGTTTTTCAATTATCTCTACTTTTTATGTAATTTTTGGTTTTTAGGTATATAATCGGACTGAATTGATGCCCAATTTCCGGTCAAATTAACCAGTTCAGTTTTTAAAAACATGGAATTTTGACCTTTTTTTATTTTTTATTTTTGTTCTCTCCTCTCATCTTATTTGTGATCCAATTGTTGTGATACATTTACAAAAATTTCATTTTGTTATTTTATGACCTATAGCAGATTATCCACACACACACACACACACACACACAAAAAGAGAGGAAAGAAAAGAAAAGAAAAGAAAGGACCTATAGCATTATTGGATTGCCTTGCTCTGGATTTTGAGTTTCCATGTGAAACAAACACAAACGGAAACAAAAGCAAAAGAAGATAGCTAGCAAGTTAGTTGCTATGAAGTGGGCCAGGTATTCAAAGAAAAAAACAAAAACAAAAAGCTCATTGATAGGGTATCTCATGATATTTGCTCAGACTAAATCCAAAAAATATAAAGAATTTACTTTAGAAAAAGGAAAAAGAAGCAAACTTTTGAAAAAGAAAATACAATTAAAACAACCATGGGGCCTAAATTTGTTGGCAATGATGCCTAACTACTAGCCAAAGGCGTGTGAGTTTCTTAGTGCTATCTAAAAGCAAGCTTTTGATTTTGAAGAATAAAAATACAATTAACATCAAAGCTTACCCTGGTAAAAAAATGTTGGTTTGGTTTAAATTACTCTCAATCATTGAAGCATATATTAATTCAGAGAGCAAAACAATCTATGTCCTCCTTCCCACTTCTGAAACCCATTGCGTTTTTTTTTTGGTTTAACATGAAAGCATGGCTGGGGCTTTCACATTGTTGAATTATTAACAATGTGGGATCAAAAAATTACATATTGTCAAAAAGCATTCCTCGCAGAGTTAAAGTAATAAAAACATTGTTGAATTATTAGCAATACAGGGTCTAGTCAACCACGTGGTAAGGTGGTCCCATGTGCAACTACGAATGCATAAACCTAATCTAATGGCTAGAACTGCGCATAAGAACTAAGAACTGAACAGGCTTTCACACCACAAGCAAAAACCAATCTCTTTAGTTTCCTGGAGTTTGTCAATTTATTTCCATTGCAAAAAAGAAAATCATGGCTGCTGCCCTAGTAGGAGGTGCATTTCTGTCTGCAACCCTTCAAGTGTTATTTGACATTATGGCATCTCAGGAGGTCGTGAAGTTCGTCCGGGTAAGAAAAGTCTCTGCTACACTACTAACAAAGCTGAAGATATGGTGTCTTACCCTCAGCAAAGTGCTCAATGACGAGGAGTGTTAGGACATATGTGGTTCAAGTCTGTGAACATATGTCACTATTTTATGTAATTGGCTTATCCTTAGACAAAACGCACTTTACTTGTAATTGGGTAGATTTAGGATGAGTTTAACACTTCAGTTCAAGGTTAAGTGTTGAAGCCGTCAAAGTCTGTCCAAGAAACAAGCTGGGAAGTGCAAGATTTTAAAGCTCGACACATACCTCGACAGATACATCTATCGAGCTTTAAAAGAGCTGTTTTGCCCGAGCCTCGACAGCTATCTCGAAAGAGCTGTTTTGCCCGAGCCTCGACAGCTATCTCGACACCTCTCGACACCTCTATCTGTCGAGAATTAAAGAAAACAGATTTCCAGGTCTGTTTCAAGTCTAATCCGTGAGTGTGTCTTTGGGACTTCTTTTCTCCTAACCCTAGACATATAAAAGGATTATTTTAAGGGCCGTCAAGAAAGAGATCACAGAAAAACAAGTTGCACATTCTTTGAGAACTTGTTGTTCATGCAATTTGTGATCTGACAGACAAAGTTCGTGCCCTAGTTCATCCTTGATGATTTGAAGAACTTTGCAGCCAACTCTCTCTCTCTCCATAGTTGGTAATTGAAGTCGCGTACTGGGATCCGCGCATTTGGTTAGTCACGTACTTGGGAGCCGTGCATTAAAAGGAGAAACTGTCACTACAGAACAAGTCCAATTGGGTATTGGGGTAAGAGTTCAACTGTAGGTTGGTGAGGTACTGGGATTCCTTACTTGTAACTGCTTGTTGTGATAATAGTGGAGTTTCGGGAGTGGTGACCTTAAATCACCCGGTGGGGTTTTTGCCGTAAGGGTTTTCCCCATTCGTGAACAAATCACCGTGTTCTTTATTTTCCGCTGCATAACTTAGTTTGGTGATTTGTTTGTGCTGCCACGTGATATTGCATGTTAATTTGATTAATTAAAAACTGGGCTAATTAATTAATCTAAGTTATCACAAGGGGTCAACGCGTTTGTGGCCTGACAAGGAGGAAAAGGAAATCACAGACACAATTGTCAAAGAATGGCTTGATGAGCTTAAGGATGCTGCATGTCTATCACGTAGAGGACCTTTTGGATGAGATCGCTACTGAAGCTTTGCGGTGCCAGGTGGAAGCTGATTTTGTAACCTCTACAAGTAAGGTACGTAACTTCGTCTCTACTTCATTTGATCGGTTTGGGAGAAAACTAGAATCAAAGATACAAGAAGTCGTAGATAAGCTGGAAAATCTAGCTTCACAAATAAATGCTATAGGTCTGAGAGAAGGTGTTGAAGGGAGATCTTCCCAAAGAGTGCCCACAACTTCTCTGGTAGATTCAGAAACTATAATATACGGTAGGGATGATGATGAAAAGGCAATAGTCAACTTGCTGCTCTCAAACGATGTAGCAAGCAACAACCACTCAACTGGTGTGATTCCCATTGTGGGCATGGGTGGGGTTGGAAAGACAACCCTTGCTCGGCAAATCTACAACAACCAAAAAATCATAAAACATTTCAACATTAAAGCATGGGTTTGTGTTTCAGAAGAATTTGACGTTCCTAAGATAACTAAAAAAATTCTTGAGGCTGTCAGTCCACAAAAACGTGATCACACTGACTTCAATAAGATCCAAACTGAATTGAAGAATTATTTGATGGGAAAGAAATGTTTACTGATTCTTGATGATGTATGGAGTGAAAAATATGAAGATTGGGAGCTCTTGAATAATCCTCTTAAATATGGAACATCAGGAAGTAGAATTATTGTGACAACACGCAACATAAGTGTTGCATCGATCATGCGCCCTATTACAACTTTTTATCTTAACAAATATTGAGATTTAAGGCAATGTCGAAGTGGGAGAAATGGTCTCCTTATCATAGAGAAGGCGAAGACGAAGGAGGAGCTTTTCCGAGTCTCCAAGAGCTTTATCTTAAAAAATGTCCAAAACTAAGTGGAAGCTTGCCCAAGCACCTTCCTCCTTTAACCAAACTTGAGATTGATGGATGTGAACAGCTTGAGACTTCTCTCAGAACTGCTCCTTCTATTCGTGAATTAGAATTAAGAAATTGTAATGATGCGTTGTTGAAAGAATTGCCACCCGCATTGGAGATAGAAGATAGCTGTAATTCTCTAAAGTCATTTCCTTTAGACATCTTCCCGAAGCTTCGTTATCTCAATATCAAAAGGTGTAGCAACATGGAGTCCCTTTCAGTTTCGGAGGGACATCACCTAACTGATCTCCTAGAGTTGGAAATAAAAAATTGCCCTAATTTTGTAGCTTCCAAGTGGAGGATTGTCGGCCCCCATTCTCTCAGAATTAGAAGTCAATAATTGCTCTCGTCTCAATTCACTCCCAGAAAACATGGACACGTTTCTCCCATTAAAAACCACGCAACATTATTCGGATCGGGTCGGGTCATCCACCGGATCAATATATAAAACTAGGCTCCACAAAGCCCAACAACAGACTGCCAGGTATTTAAAGAAAAAAACAAAAACAAAAAGATAGTTGGAAGGGTATCTCATGATATTTGCTCAAACTAAATCCAAAAAATATAAAGAATTTAGGGGATGTTTGGTAGAGTAGTTTGAGGTGATATTTTTATAATTTTTTGAAATATGTGTAGCTAAAAAATGTATAAAAATATGTGTAATATTGTTTAAAATATAAAAATGTGAGTTTAAAATGCTACATCAAACATGCCCTTGCTGTTCTAAAGGAAAAAGAAGCAAACTTTTCAAAAAGAAAATAGAATGAAAACAACCGAGGGGCCTAAACTTGTTGGCAATGAGGATGGCCTACTACTAGCCAGAGGCGCGTGAGTTTCTTAGTGCTATCCAAGAGAGCGTTTGGATTGCATATGAGTTTTTGCTTTTTTTTTTTTTTTTTTAACCAGCATCTCTTGCCTTCAGACATAAACAGTACATTAAAGTAAATGCAAAGTATTATTTGGGTGAACAGTAATTTGAAAATTATTTTTTTTATTATTTTTAGTTTTTAATTTTCAGTAAAATAAGCAGTATCTAAATGTACTAAAAGCAAGCTTTTGATTTTAAAGAATAAAAATGCAATTAACATCAATTTTTCTCTAAAGCTTATCTCGGTAAAAAAACGTGAATTTGGTTTAAATTACTCTCAATCATTGAAGCATATATTGATTTAGAGAGCAAAGCTCTATATATCGGATCCGAATCCTCTCCAATTGGTCCAGTTTACGATTGAGATTTGTTTGAACATCATCCACGCTCAAAATTCTGTCACGTCATTTAAAATGTAAAAAACTTAACCCAACCTCAAAAAATT
Organism: Castanopsis chinensis; assembly: GCA_032878915.1. Lineage (NCBI taxonomy): Eukaryota > Viridiplantae > Streptophyta > Magnoliopsida > Fagales > Fagaceae > Castanopsis > Castanopsis chinensis. The sequence continues at coordinate 681,872 of JAVQMG010000071.1, forward strand.
TTAGATCCAACCTCAAAAAACTTAACCCAAGCTTCCCTCATCTAAAATTTCAAAAAATTAAATTCTCACCCTCAAGAACAGAGACCTCTCTCCATCCCACGGTCCTTACAGTCGCCATCGCTCCTCATCTCTGCGCTGCATCTTCCGCCGCCTCATTGATCGTGTGTGTTTGGTTACAGTGGCCGTCGCTCCTTATCTTGGTGCTGCATCTTCTGTCGCTCCTCATCACTTTAGCCACCACATCGGCGGCGAATTTCAAGTGCACCACCATCACCCCCAAACTCCACGTGGCTCTCTCTAGTTGGTTACGTGTCCCCAAACACCACCGTCCTCTCCACCATCCAATCCCTCTTCCAAATCAAGCGATTCCCCATCTCTCTAGCTCTCTCTCCTTCAACGGCCTTCTCAGGTTAGGGTTTTTCTTCTTCGATCTCATAGTCTTAGATGTATAAGAATCGAAAACGAAAAGTTTCGAGCTTGCTAAATTGTGAATTTGATTGTTGTGTGGTGATCATTCATTTCCTGTGCTTTTTGTTGGTTTTCTAAGAAAAAAATTCAGCTAAACTAGAGGAAATGAATTCGGTTCAAGATGATGTGGTTTGTCATTTTTGTGGAGTGATCTTTGAGATTTGCTTTCATCTTTTTTTTTTTTAATAAGCTGCGTTTGGTTGCTGAGAAAATTGAGTAAAATGATAGAATTGAGAGTTTACTATGTTGTGTTTGTATGGGGATATTTGTGACTTTGCACTCATTTTCTTTTTACATTGTTTGGTTGCTGAGAAACTTTAAAGAGTATAGGAGAGCATTTCAAGCTAATTTAGTTTTGTACATTTTTGGTTTGTATGATGATAAGTGGAGATCTTTGAAGTTGGTTTTAGTTTTGAGTTTCTTATCTGAAGTTGTGTAATTTTTTTATTCTCAATGAATGCAGTTTTGGCTACTTATCTCTAATTTGCATGATTATGTTGGCAATTTTGGTTTTGATTGATTTTTAGATGTAAATTTTTGTGCTTTTGGTATCTGTGATCATCTTGGGTGTCTGATAAAGGTTAATTCTAATTGGGTTTTAGTTTTTTGGTGTTGGGGTTTTGGTGGTTTGGATTTTAATCAAGTGGCTCAATGACTGCAGAACTTCTTAGGTATGTTTCTTTTACTTGTTCAAATTAGAAGTGCATCTCTGAATCTTGCTTTGAAACAAGATCGCAAATTATTAACTTGGTTTTCTTTGTCATTTCCATTTTGTGCAGTCAGTTCGGTACTAATGAATTGATTTGGCTTTGATTTTTTTTTTTTTTTTGGAATTCATATTGGATTTTGTCAAATCAAGCTTTCGTTTAATTTTGTTGGAGTGAAAATGAAATTAGAAGTGTTGGACAATGCAGGTAAAACAACATTTGTCAAAAGGCATCTTACCAATGAGAAGAATTCATTTGTAGGGTTGTTTGTGGGTTTTGGTTTCTTGGTTAAGTTTTGATTGTGGGTTTTGGCGAGAAGAATTGTTGAAAGTGCTTTGTTTGTGAGTTTTGATGTTTCTCTAGTGGTTGTCAATGTGACTATTAAATGCTTCCTTTTTCAAAAACAGATATGCCATTATTTTTTGTGTTGGCTTATGTTTGGTATTTTTTTTAAACAGTTAATGAAGTATCTTGAAGAAAAGGGCTACAAAGAACTGAGACTAGCAAGCGAGGCAGAAGCTGCCAAAATTGAGAGGGACAGAAGCATTAGACCAAGAATGGATAGCCAAGCGCAGACCTAAGAAGTATAGAGTTGCAACCTGAATTGCTGAGGAGAAAGTGCAAAAGTTTAGGATTGCTTTGATTGTCTTGGGCTATGATTGGGTTGTATTGAGGGAAATAAATCATTGCCCATGACTGTGTATTTAATTAGGGCTCTAGTTCTAATAGCCTTGTAATCAAACTGTACATTTCAATAAAGTTTTGTTCATTAAAGTATACAGTACCTTGATTTGCTTGTTTGTGATATTATTGGGAACCATAAGAAAGAAGCATACACTTAAACTGAATATGCAGAAATTACAATATAATACACTCAACTATGCAGAAACACAGCAATTATGCAGAAACCCAAACAGTAATTATGCAGATATTACAAACAGTAATTATGCAAAAATTATAAACAGTGCAGAAATTACAAATAGTAATTGTGTAGTAACACAAACAGTAATTATGCAGAAATTACAAACAGTAATTATGTAGAAACATAAACAGTAATTATGTAGAAATTATAAATAGTAATTATGCAAAAACCCAAACAGTAATTATGCAGAAACACAAAAAGTAATTATGCAAAAATTATAAATAGTAATTATGCAGAAAAACATAAAAATTTCTGCAGCAACAAATAATTATGCAAAAATTAACACCATAACAAAAGGAAATTTATGGATCATCATAGCTTCAATCTTAAAGTACGAAAATTACAAAGTCCTAAACTTTGGACCATCAAAACTCCAGTCCTAAACTAGGAAAATTACAAAACATGATCCTAAACTAGAAAAATGGCTTGACTTTATGAACCATCTCATTCCATCCACTTGTAACACTTTCTTGAGTCAAGGGACCTCCACTTGCAACACTTCCTTGAGTCAAGAGACCTCTTGCACCATTAATTTTGTCATTGGAGCCTACAACACTTGATATACTCTCTAAATGTGATGCTAACGCAACACATGCTGATGAGCCTCCTTGATGTGATGCAAAACTTGTAGAAGTCGACTACAAAAAACCAATTACACATTACACATATCACAAGCTTAGCATTAAAATTATCAAATCATGTATCTAAACTATTATTAATATCAAAGTAAAATATATAATTGTAAATATCTTTACCATTAAAAGTTGTGTAAAGCTAGTAATATTTCCAGAAGAGATATCCTCAGTTTTCTTTTGTGCCGTGATGTCATGTGCACATATTTCTTGTAAAAATTATACTAGTTTAGCATAAATAGATAGTATACTATATTAATGTGTAAAAATAAAATAGAATGGTGAAAATAAGGATAATTTAGAAGATTACCTCCTGCACTTTTCTTTTCTTTGTTTGCTTCTTTGATATGCCTTCCTTTGGTTTCGACATCTTTTCTATCCAGGATTTTGGCCTACGCTTTTTATTATGATAAATCTCCCTTCTCTTTATCCCTTTTGGTACAATCGTAATCAAAGCACATAATTGATCTTCTTTGTCTACAAAATCGGTGGAAGGCCTAATGATGTCTTCTTCTACATTAGCTTTGCAATTCCTAAGGTCATAAAGTTTTTTTTTTTTTCAAATCTGCAATTGCTAAGCTTAGAATATTATGGTCTTCTTTAGTTTCACATGCCTCATTCACCAATTGAATATATTTTGGACATAAATCTCGATACCGATCTACATATTCCAGTCAAGTATCCGGCTTAATGTTATGTGTTGTGCAATTTTTTCCGCTTCCATCTTTTGCATCTCTTCTCCACCTCTTCATGATATATCTATTAAGAATCAACTTGATATCCAATACATCAAGAACTTTCAAACCATGCCTACATAAAATACCAAATGACTCAAACTTTCTGCAACTACAAGATAGAGTCTCAACTAATGGATTCCACATGACCTTATATTTTCTATTTTGATTGTAACTCCAACCACATAACTATGTGTTGGACTCACATTGCGTTCTAGGATGGAAAGTGCCATTACCTCTTCAACTTCTATCTGAAATAAATCAAACAACTTAAGCGTGAACACTGTTGCTACTTAGTTAAGCATAGGAGAGCTTTTGAGCTTTAATATTGGAAATTTCTATCTAGAGTTGTATTCTGCTTCTAACTCCTTATCCCACTTTTGATTGACAACTGTTTCAAACTGAGTGAAAAACTCTACTATATTGAGATTAGTACGCAAGCAATTCTTCAAGTCAGTATTGAAACTCTCACTAAGCTAGGTTGTCTTCATTCCTGCAGTGAAAGTTCTCTTAACATATGCTTGGGCCCATTTTTCCTTCAATTTAAATAGATCAATTAGCCATTTATTTTCATGAACATCGTACTTATCTAGCATTTCATTCCAAGTTGTAAGAAACTCATCTTCACCGTCATACTCATAGATACATGCTAAGAAATCAGCGTTAAATTGAGGCTCAGTTTTTAGTAAATGACCCAAGTGTTTCTCAGCATTCTGCCACATATGCCAACTACACAATGCATGATATGTCTTAGACATGACTACTTTTATTGCAGCTGATATTGCTGCATCTTGATCTATGAAAATAGTGATTGGCTTCTTTTCAGACATTGGTTCTAACAAAGTCTCAAATAACCATACAAAAGATTCAATCGTTTCATCATATAAAAGTGCACCTCCAAATACAACAGTTTCTCTATGGTGATTGAGACCCAAAAATACTCCAAGTGGCCTTGCATCTCTATTTGTGCTATACGTTGTATCAAACGTTATTACATCACCGAAGTGGCTATATTCAATGATCATTCTTGCATCGGCCCAAAAGATATTAGTAATTAACTCTTCACAGTCCAATTGAGTGGCAAAATAATATGAAGGATTTTCCTTTAGCTGACGACTGAAATATCTTCCCAAGCTAGCTGCCCCATGCTCCATGTCTCTTTGTCGCTTAGTGCGTAAATAGTTTTTATGATATTGCTTGGTAAAACCAAGATTATCATATCCACCAACTTGCTTACTAAGAAGCTCATAAGATTGCTTTAATCTTAATCCCGATTCATGTGCCAAATCAAATTCAATAGCATGAGTTGCAGCCACTTTCCGTTGTGATGGCATCATGTGCACAGTTGATGGAAGGTGGAGATGAAGGTGGAGATAGTGGTTATGCTCAGCAATAAATTCACTCACCATATATTTTTTACTATCTCGATTAAGTACAATAACCAAACGTGCTGCACAACCACATCTTGTTTCTGCTCATGGATTCTTTACATTCTGATCTCTCTTGTCTTTGCCTCGAACTCCCTCCTTCGCGCACACAAATCTCCTTGAAGTAACCACTCCAGTCTTTTTACATTTATTTACATACTCTTTTCTAATACTAAAACCAGCCTTTCTACCATATTCATTATAAAAACCATATGCAATCTCATCCACTTCAAACTCCATCCCTTTAAATGGGGTAGATTCCATGGGCACATTAGAAGGAACATGTATTCCCATCATTATCCCTAGAAAAAATTGAACATAAATTTATTATAAAATACTAACAGAAAAATAACATATCCTAACTATGTAACTCAAAATATTATAAACTTCATAACAACAAATCTAAAAAAATCCATGCGTAAAATTATTAAAAAAAACTCAGCAATTAATGATCTATCCGTTTATGATTTTATTGATTTTATTGTTAGACCCTATGGTTCAAAGGTATATAACAAATTAGACCTTGAGATTTCAAAAACTAACAAAATTAAATTCTATAGTTTTAAAAGTAACAAATTAAACTCCATAAATAAATAAATAAAATTAAATTAGACCTCAACACATTTAAGTTGAATGACTTTGGGTTTAATTTTTTACTTTTTAATATCTCGGGTTTAAGTTGTTATTTTTTAAATTGTAGAGTTCAATTTATTCGGTTTGATTGTAGAGTTTAAATCTCATTTTTTCTGGAGATTTCATATTATTGGGTTTAATCATGACAAAATTATTGGGTATTTTTGAAATTGTAGAGTTTAATCATAGCAAAATTTAATTGACTAGAACTCCTAAATTATAGGCTTTAAAATGTAATTTTTGTTGTTCCTCAGACATAATTAATAATTCTCCATTGTTTCCCACTAGATGATGTTGCTCTATTTTACATGCTTTATGAAGATTTATATGGTAAAAATTCGAAGGGGAACACAAAAAATGGGATAGAGGATTTGTATTTTCTTTTTTCTTCCATTTTAGCTATTCATTGGTTAAGAAGAAAAAAGGGATTCAATTTTTTGGTATTGTTTGAGATGTTTGTTTTGTTGATGAAATTTGAGTAACATGAAATATATTACATGATTTATACCTGAAAATACCTGATATGGATCCCAAAGTCCTTAAGAAGTGGATTAATTGATTAAATAGTCTCATAGCTACATACATACATACATACATACATATATATATATATATATATATATAAAAGTTTAATAGTTGAGTTATTAATTGATTAATATGGACCCCAAACAGATAGTTCAATCACAGTTATCAATCTCCAAATCTAAAAACAATAACAATAAAAGCAGAAAATACACAAATTTTAGTGAGAAAGTGGAAAACCAATGAATAAAATCATCAAAAAAATCAATTGCTGAGTTTAAGTTGTTATGAAGTTTTGAAACTCAAAACACAGCAATTGATTTTATCATAAGAAAAAACTCAGCAAGTTTTGAAATGATGCAAACTGAAGGTTTAAGTTAAATTTTCTACCTTTTAATCGGTTTATGTTTCTTTGTTTTCAAAATCTAAATATTGCATTGACAAAGCCCATGTGGTATAAGATATTGAAATAAACTATTGTTATATATGAAAAATCATGAATATGACAAAGTCCAGGTGAATATTGCATTGACCAATTTTCTACCTTATAAACTATTGTTCTATATGACAAAGTCTAGGTGAATGACTATTGTTAGATATTGAAATAAACCATTGACAAAGTCCAGTACTAGCTTCGTAGAGTTCATTCATCAAAAATATATTTCTAAAAATGGAAAATCGATGAGTCCAGGTGAATATTGCATTGACCAATTTTCTACCTTATAAACTATTGTTATATATGACAAAGTCTAGGTGAATGACTATTGTTAGATATTGAAATAAACCATTGACAAAGTCCAGCACTAGCTTCGTAGAGTTCATTCATCAAAAATGTATTCCTAAAAATGGAAAATCGATGAATGATTTTTCTTTTAACAATCATGATTAAGCAGCACAAATAGATAGATAACAAGAAATGAGATATATGCAAAAGAAGTAATAATGAATTGAAACAAAAGAAGTAAATGAGACAAAGCAAAGATTCAATCTTTATCTCAAAAAAGAAAAAAAGATATCTCATAAAAATATAAGGAGATACTCCAAGAAACAGAGCTGTTTTGGATAAAATGTTTATCTCAATCTTTACCTCTGTATTGGCAAGATAGAAACAGAGCTGTCTCTGAACTTTCTCTGCCGTGAAGTTTTTTGTTTTTTGGGTTAAAATCTGTGAAGCTTTGAGATGTTTCACGTTCCCCTCCTAAAAGCTTTGAACAAGATACAACTCTATTTCACTTGTTCTGAACCTGTTGTGAAGCTTTTTATTTTTTTATTTTTATTTTTTATGGGTTAAAATTTGTGAAGCTTTGAACATGAGAGATAGGCTGAACGTGAGAGATAAGCTGATCAACCTCTGTTTCACTTTTCCCTCCCAAAAGGTTTTTTTTTTTTTTTTTTGTTTTCAGTAGGTTTTGTCCGGTTGAGTTAAACAATCCTCCCAGTTAAGTGCATAACTCCAGTTAAAGTTTGTATTTCCCTATTAAATGACGTGGCAAAATTTTGAGCGTTGATGATGTTCAAACAAATCTTAACCGTAAACTGGACCCTCTCCATTTCATTTTGAAATGGAGAGGGTCTGGATCCCTATATATCCTCCTTCCCACTTTTGAAACCCATTGCTTTTGTTTTTTTTTTTTTTTTTTTTTTGTGGTTTAAAAAGAAAGCGGCTTTCGCATTGTAGAATTATTAACAATGTGGGGGTCAAAAAATTACATTTTGTCAAAAAGCATTCCCGTAGAGTTAAAGTAACGAAGACATTGTTGAATTATTGGCAATACGGGGTCAAGTCAACCACGCGGTAAGGTGGTCCATACTCCCATGTGCAACTATGAATGCATGAACCTAATCTAATGACTAGAACTGCATCTACTCTAATGTGTTATAAGACCCAAGACCTGCACAGGCTTTCACACCACAAGCAAAAACCAATCTCTTTTAAGTTTCCTGGAGTTACTCACTTTGTCAATTTCTTTCCATTGCAAAAAAGAAAACATGGCTACCATAGTAGGAGAAGCATTACTGTCTGGAACCCTTAAACTGTTACTTCAGTTGGCATCTCAGGAGGTCGTGAAGTTCATCCGGGGAAGAAAAGTCTCTGGTCCACTACTAACAGAGCTGGAGACATCGTGTCTTACCCTCAGCAAAGTGCTCAATGACGCAGAGGAAAAGGAAATCACAGACACAACTGTCAAAAAGTGGCTTGATGGGCTTAAGGATGCTGTCTACCACGCAGAGGATCTTTTGGATGAGGTCGCTACTGAAGGTTTGCGATGCCAGGTGGAAGCTGATTTCGTAACCTCTACGAGTAAGGTACGTAACTTCATCTCTACTTCATTTGATCGGTCTGGGAGAAAACTAGAATCAAAGATACAAGAGGTCCTAGTCAAGCTGGATCGTCTAGTTTCACAAATAAATGCTATAGGTCTGAGAGAAGGTGTTGAAGGGAGATCTTCCCAAATACTGCCCACAACTTCTCTGGAAGATCCAGAAACTATAATTTACGGTAGGGATGATGATGAAAAGGCAATAGTCAACATGCTGCTCTCAAACGATGTAGCAAGCAACAACGACTCTTGTGTGATTCCCATTGTGGGCATGGGTGGGGTTGGAAAGACAACCCTTGCTCGGCACATCTACAACAACCAAAAAATCATAGAACATTTCAGCCTTAGAGCATGGGTTTGTGTTTCAAAAGAATTTGACGTTCCTAAGATAACTAAAAATATTCTTGAGGCCGTCAGTTCACAAACATATGATACCACTAATTTTGAAACTATCCAAACTAAATTGAGGGATTATTTGATGGGAAAGAAATGTTTACTGATTCTTGATGATGTATGGAATGATAAAAGGAATGCTTGGGAGCTCTTGAATAAACCCTTTAAATGTGGAACATCGGGAAGTAGAATTATTGTGACAACACGCAACGAAAGTGTTGCATCGATCATGAGCCCTATTCAAATTTTTCATCTTTATAAATTATTAGAAAAAGATTGTTGGCTATTATTTGCAAATCATGCCTTTGAAAATGGAAACTCTAATGCATATCCAGAATTAAAAAAAATTGGTGAAGAAATCATTAAGAAGTGTGACGGTCTACCATTAGCAGCAAAAGCACTTGGTTGTCTATTGCAATCTACAATAAATGTAGAGGATTGGAATAAAATTTTGGAAAACGAAATTTGGAGTCTGCCTAATGATGGGGGTGATATTCTTCCAGCTTTAAGAATAAGTTATAATTATCTACCCTCGCATTTAAAGCGATGTTTTGCATATTCTTCGATCTTCCCAAAGAATTATCTATTCAAAAAGGAAGAACTTGTTCAGTTGTGGATGGGAGAGGGCTTCCTGCAACAACACAACAATGAAGAAATGGAAGATATAGGTGCTAAGTACTTCCTTGATTTAGTATCGAGGTCACTTTTACAACGATCAAATGGAAGCAAATTGTGCTTTCTAATGCATGACCTAGTCCATGATTTAGCTACATCTGTATATGGCAAATTTTGTTTTAGATTGGAAGGGGATAACACAAACAAAATTATAGGTAAAACTCGTCATTTTTCCTACTTAAGAACCGAATATGACACCTCGGAGAAGTTTAATGCTTTGTGCGAAGCTAAAAATTTACGCACCTTCATTTCGTTAGAAATGAAAAAAGAAGATGAAGATGAAGATGAAGATGAGGAGAAGTTCTACTTAACAAAGAAGGTACCACATGATTCATTATTGAAATTAAGATTCTTACGTGTGCTCTCTCTTTCTCATTATTGTAATATAGAGTTGCCAGATTCAATTGGAGATTTCAAGCATCTACGCTATTTAGATGTCTCTTTTACTGGGATTGAGAGATTGCCTAAGTCTGCTTGTATGTTGCTCAACTTACAAACGTTGAATTTATCAGGATGCAAGTTTCTAGTTAAGTTGCCAAAAAATATGAGAAATCTCACTAATTTGCGTCATCTTTATATTAGTGGAACTAGCATAAAAAATATGCCAATACAAATGGGTCGATTACAATGTCTTCGGACTTTGACCAAATTTGTTGTCGGCAAGGACATTGGATTCCGAATTGAAGAGTTAGGAAAGCTTTCAAATGTTCGGGGAGTCATTGTGATATCAAATCTCCAGAATGTGATAAACTCAACTAATGCTTTAGAAGCGAAGTTGAAGGATAAGGAGCACCTTCAGGAGCTAACATTGGAGTGGGATGCCGCCAATGGCATTATTTCTCGAAGTGAAAGAGACGTACTCAACAATCTGCAGCCTCATACGAGCTTAACAAAGCTTGTTATCAAGAATTACAATGACACAAGCTTTCCAAATTGGGTTGGAGATAGTTCATTTTCAAATATGACAGTTGTTCATCTAAACTCTTGTAGAAATTGCCCTAGTTTGCCATCATTTGGACAACTCCCCTCTCTTCAAGAACTCGTTTTTGGGTTTCATGAAGTTGTTACCGTGGATGCTGACTTTTATGGTAGTGGTTCTTATACTATTGCGCCATTTCAATCACTGAAAATATTGAGATTTGAGGCAATGTCGAAGTGGGAGAAATGGTCTCCTTATCACAGAGAAGACGAAGATGAAGGAGGAGCTTTTCCGAGTCTCCAAGAGCTCTATCTCAAAAAATGTCCAAAACTAAGTGGAAGCTTGCCCAAGCACTTTGCTTCTTTAACCAAACTTGAGATTAAGAAATGTGAACAGCTTGAGACTTCTCTCCCAACTGCTCCTTCTATTCGTGAATTACAATTATGGAATTATAATGATGCGCTGTTGAAAGAATTGCCACCCGCATTGCACTGCCTCGCAGTAATTGGATTCAAAAACCTGGAGTCTCTGCCAGAGGGAGTGGTGGACCACAACGACTGTGTTGAAGCGTTATATATCCATGATTATCCTGTGCTCAAGTCTCTTCCTCATGGTGGTCTATCTAGTCCCACTACTCTAAAATGTCTTGGTATCCGTAATTGTAAGGAATTAGAATTCCCGATGTACCCCTGCTACTCTTCCCTTGAGCAACTGTATATAATAAATAGCTGTAATTCTCTAAAGTCATTTCTTTTAGACATCTTCCCGAAGCTTCGTTCTCTCGAAATCAAAGGGTGTAGCAACATGGAGTCCCTTTCAGTATCGGAGGGACATCACCTAAGTGATCTCCTACAGTTGGAAATCAATGATTGCCCTAATTTTGTAGCTTTTCCCAGTGGAGGATTGTCGGCCCCCAATCTCTCAGAATTAAAAGTCAGTAATTGCTCTCGTCTCAATTCACTCCCAGAAAACATGCACATGTTTCTCCCGTCTCTTCAAATTTTGAAAATCATTAAATGTCCAGAAATTGAGTCTTTTCCAGAAGGTGGTCTGCCATCCAATCTAATTTCTTTAAGTATCGAAGACTGCAAAAAACTTATTTGCAATAGAATGGAGTGGGGCTTGCAAAGATTGCAGTCTCTTAAAAATTTAGGATTCATAAATGATGATCGTGATTGCTGGGATGTGGAATCCTTTCCGGAGGAGTATTTGCTGCCGACAACTGTTACCCATCTTTTAATCAATCGATTTGGAAATTTGAGAACGTTGGACAACAGGGGGTTTCAACACCTTACCTCTCTTCAATATTTGGCCATCGGAGCCTGCCCTAAGCTCAAGCACATGCCAGAAGAGAGGCTGCCTGTCTCCATCACTCACATAATGATTGAGGAATGTCCTTTGTTGGCAAAACGATTGCAAAGGAAGAAGGGAAAAGAGTGGCGCAACATTGCTCACACCCCCTTCATAGAAATCGTTGAGCACAACACATCAAATAAAGCCAATCAGGTATTTGTTTTACTTCACCCGCTCTTGATTTTAATTGCATTCTTTTCAATTTTATTTATTGACATTTATTTATTTTTCTATAAATTGTCTATTAATTATTTACGATTGAAAAAAATGCTACTAATAATAAACGAGTTCTTTGACGCTTGTTAATTATTTGTCTGATTCGCTTTTTTACAATGTTGGGCTCATGAAGTTGTCCATCGATGGTGAATCGAGAAGAACATCAGTATCTCGATTTCTGTGAAGAAGCTGCCAAAAATATGACAGGATTCATGCTCAGTTACCTGTTCTTTGTTAAACAAATGCTTTCAAAGTGAAAATGGAAGTGCGCGTGCGCAACTCAAAATTCATGCATAGCTACCTGTTCTAGTGAACCAGTTAAGTACCCATATGGTTTAATGATTTGCTTAATAAGAAAATAAGAAAAATTTCTTGAACATTTGTTAAATGATGTTTATTTGACTGATGTAGATCCCCTGTATGCAAGGTTAATTTCACCACTTGGTAAGATTCTTCTTTTACCCAAATGCTTAATGATTGGTGTCCATTTGGTTTTCAAAGCATGATTTTTAAACTCTTAAATGAGGGTTTGGTAAAATTTGTGAAAAGTGTTGTTGCTGTGAAAATCTGTAGTACGTAAAAAAATTTTCTTTAAAAGTGGCAATTTTAAACAACACCCACTCCCCCATGGCTCACAATTTGAGGATGCAGATATTCCCTAGTTTTAAAATGCAATTCTCTTCAAAAAAACAAAATCCAAAGGACTATATTTTATTATTATTATTTTCCTTTTTCTCGAAAAAAAAATCGCAAGGCCAAAGGGGGGTCTTGATGACAAACATATTTATTTAATCAAATTTAAAGTATAGGGAGTAATTCTCACATTTGCCCTATGAAATATGCAGGCAACCTTAATTTCGTGAAAACTCTATGGCTGTTGGAAAGTATGGCAGAATTGATAAAAAAATTTTGAGAATAGAAAGCGCCAATAACTATTTGTGGGAGACAATGTTTTGATTGAGCAATGCAGGTCAGTGTTCCACTGTGATTCTAATTGCCATCATTTTATTCATTATTGTTTTAAATAGGAAATTAAATAGAATTGACCATATATGAAAGAAATTGGAATTGAAAACGTTAAACATTTTCAGAATTTTTTTTGCTTTTCAAGATTCAAGTATCAATGTTGAATACAAGTGACTAAGGAGTCTAAACAAATTCATTTAATCAAATTTATTGTATAGAGAGTAGTTCTCACATTTGCCCTATGAAATATGCAAATGACCTTAGTTTCTTGAAAACTCTGGCCCTTGGAAGTAGGGCAGAACTGATAAAAAATTTGAGGATGGAAAGTGTCAATGACTATTTGTGGGTGGCAATGTTTAGATTGAGAAATGCAGGTCAGTGTTTCACTGTGATTCTGATTGCCGTCCTTTTATTCATTAATGTTTTAAATGGGAAATAAACAAAATTTACCATGTATGAAGAATTTGGAATTAAAAACGTTAAACATTTTCAGGATTTTTTCTGCTTTTCAAGATTCAATTAATGCAGTCTCTTAGATAAGATTAGTGTTGAATACACATGTGACTAAAGAGTCTAAACAGATTCATTTAATCAAATTTATAGTATTGAGAGTAATTCTCACATTTGCCTTGTCAAATATGCAAACGGCCTTAGTTTCTTGAAAACTCCATGGCTGTTGGAAAGTAAGGCTGATCTGATAAAAGGAAATTGAGAATGGAAAGCGCCAATGACTATTCTGGGTGGCGATGTTTTGATTGAGCAATGCAAGTCAGTGTTTCATTGTGATTTTGATTGCCACCCTTTTATTCATTATTGTTTTAAATGGAAAATTAAACAGAATTTACCATATTTGAAAGAAATTGGAATTGAAAATGTTAAATGTTTGAAAGTAGATATTCGTCATTTAGAGTAAATTTATCGCAAGGAAAAGTTGAAGAATTTAAGAAAGTGAAAGAGAGCTTTTTAATTTTTAAGGTGGAGTTTACATTAGAAGCTCAATCTTTTAGAATTTAATGCTTTGTCCTACATAAAGGATATATATCTCTAGTTTTCATTTTTTTTCATAATGCTTTTTGTTTATCAAAACATAAAGGATATATATTACCACATAGAGAAGGATATTTTGTATATCTTATGTTCCCTAGTTTAATTCAAGTTACATCATCTGATGCTACAAACTACCTGTGGGTGCAGATTGGCTGGCTAAGACTACCTCTTTACATTTTGGAATTCGCATTAAGCCGCTACGGTTATTACCTCTCTATGGGTGCAAATTGTCTCCCTAACTCTAGATAGCTCCAAAGGCTCAACACGTCAATGCTCCTTCTGTCCTTTTTGTCCACACTAGTAGGATCTGTGCATCTCCCTTCTTACCATCAAGAACATTAACTTTAACTATGCTAAGACAAGGGTCCAGAGGTGCAGAGACAAGGAAATCCAGCTGCTGGCCCTATATTGCTTAGGGTGAGGCTCACTGACTACACTAAACAATCTTCAAAGGTATCTTTAAATGTTGGGAATTAATATTTCCTTCATGCCCATGTCACTCTTCCCTTGAGTCTTTTGTCATATCCGATAGATATAATTCTCTGTCATCATTTGGTTTGGATATCTTTCCAAAGTTTTGTAGTCTCAAAATTAACATGTGTGGCAACATCAAATCTCTTTTAGTTTGGGAGGGACATGACTTGATATCCTAGCTTTGGAAATCAAGGAGTGCCTTAATTTTGCAGATTCTCCCAGTGGGGGATTGCCAGCCCCCAACCTTTCACTTTTAGAAGTCCATGATTTCCTTCATCTCAAGTCACTTCCAGAAAACATGGATACACTCCTCTCATCTCTTCAAATTTTGGATATCACAAATTGCTAACAAGTTGAGTCTTTTCCAAAAGGAGGTCTACCAACCAATATGAATTGTCTTGCCATCGATGGTTCTGAGAAACTCATTGCCAATAAGAAGCAATGGAGTTTGTAAAGACTGCATTCTCTTAATCAATTATAATTGTCTTCCTATAAATTTTTTTAAAAAAATTTATTATTGTCTTGTCATGATTGCAGGGAAGAGAAGTGCATCTGAGGAGGACTTCCACAAGTTTTAGCACTCTTTCTATAAAGGAATTTCAAAATCTGAGATCCCTAGTCAAGTAGGACGTTCAACTCATTACCTCTCTTCAACTATTGTCTATCTCAGTATTTATCAAAAATCTATTGTGTCTCAGACACCTCAGACTAAAGCAGAAGCTAGAAGGTGGGATTTCTTGTTTCCATTCTAAGTTACACTTTTGTTAATTTCTTGCCTTGACAAAACAACACCCAAAAATAAATAAAAGAATAAATGTGTACTGCAAAATTTCTCACATCTCTATTATACAATTTAATGATGAAGTGTCATTATCTGAGCCAAAAGTGTAGACGAGATCAAACCCCACTTCACAATAAGGTACTTGTTCCACTTAACCCTTTAAAGCCTCCATTTGATTTTATTTATGCTTCTTTCTAACTTTGTTTATGAACAAATAAATTTGAAAAATTTGTTAAAATCTGATGAAAAGATGGAAAAATAAAAGTATTTCTTCTAAGATTGTTAGTCCAAAGCTGGAGTTCTCAAGTTTTTATGGGTTCTTTTGTAAAATTATTTCCATTTGTCAGTAGCAAGTGCCACAAAAGGCTTGGTCAAACGCATGCCAGAAGAGCAGTTAACGAAAAAATTGCCCACTTAGAAGGGAAAATAGTGGCGAAAGATTGGTCACATCAGCTGCAAAAAAATGGATGCCCCAATTAAGGTGTTATTCTACTTGAGCAGCTAAGTTTATTTCTTGTTTTTACTTATATTTCTTTTTAGCTGTACAATGGAAAAAAATAAATATAAACACAAATAAATGTTTGTAATTGAAATTGAAAATATAAAACACTGTTGAACTTTTGAAAATCATAAAATGTCCAGAACTTAGTCTTTTCCAGAAGGTGGTCTGCCATCCAGTCTAATTTCTTTAGCAATTGACGACAACAAAAAACTTATTTCCACTAGAATGGAGTGGGCTTTGCAAAGACTGTGGTCTCTTAAATAATTAGGATTTTCTAAATAGTGATCTTGATTTCTGGGATGAGAAGTCCTTTTTGGATGAATATTTTTGTTTCTCTTCTTTTTGCCATTTTGCTTTCCTATTTTTCTTTTGGAGGTGCAGATGAAACATATCTAGCTACCTTGTTCTCAACTATGTGACAATTTGATTTGAAAATTTTACAAGAGTCCCATGAATATTTTTTATTTCTGCTATGTCACTCTAGTATTGGATTTAGCGTTGAATACACATGTGACTAAGGAGTCTAGGCAGATTCACTTAATCAAATTTATAGTATAGAGAGTAATTCTCACATTTGTGCTGTGAAATATGCAGACGACCTTAGTTTCTTGGAAACTCCATGACTGTTGGAAAGTAGGGCAGAATTGATAAAAAAATTGAGAATGGAAAGCGCCAATGACTATTTGTGGGAAGCAATGTTTTGATTGAGCAATGCAGGTCAGGGTTTCATTGTGATTCTAATTGCCATCCTTTTATTCATTATTGCTTTAAATTGGAAATTAAACAAAATTTACCATATATGAAAGAAATTGGAATTGAAAATGTTAAACGTTTTCAGGATTTTTTTTTTTAAATTTTTTCTTTTCAAGATAAAAGTAATGAAATTGCTTAGTTGAGATCAGTGTTGAATGCAGGTGACTAAGGAGTGTAAACAAATTCATTTAGTCAAATTTATAGTATAGGGAGTAATTCTCACATTTACCCTGTGATATATGCAGACGACCTTAGTTTCTTGGAAACTCAGTAGCTATTGGAAAGTAGAGCTGAATTGATAAAAAAAAAAAAAGTGCCAATGACTTTTTGTGGGAGGTAATGTTTTGATTGAGTAATGCAGGTCAATGTTTCACTATGATTTTGATTTCCATCCTTTTATTTATTAATGTTTTAAATGGAAAATTTAACTTAATTTACCATATATGAAAGAAATTGGAATTGAAAATGTTAAACATTTTGGATTTTATTTTCTTTTCAAGATTCAAGTAATGAAATCTCATAGATGGGATTAGTGTTGAATACATGTGACTAAGGAGTATAAACAAATTCATTTAATCAAATTTATGGTATAGGGAGTAATTCTCACATTTGCCCTGTGAAATATGCAGACGACTTTAGTTTCTTGAAAATTCTGTGGCGGTTGGAAAGGAAGGTAGGATTGATAAAAAAAAAAAAAAAAATTTGAGAATGGCAAGTGTCAGTGACTATTTTGTGGGAGGTAATGTTTTGATTAAGCAATGTATGTTAGTGTTTCACTATGATTCGGATTGCCATCCTTTTATACATTATTTTTTTAAAATATGAAATTAAACAAAATTTACCATATATGAAAGAAATTAAAATTGAAAATATTAAATGTTTTCATGATTTTTTTTTTCCTCTTCAAGATTCAAGTAATGAAATCTCTTAGATGAGATCAGTGTAGAATACACTTGTGACTAGTGAGTCTATATCTATTTCCCCCTACCCCACCTCACTGTAAACATAGGCTTTGACCCAAAACATAAAAAGACTTGACTTCACCTATACCAAAAAATTTTCATTCATTACAAAAAATTTTGAATATATTCCTAGTTGCATACTTATTTTTTCAATGATTTGTTGTGCCAATATATTTTCTTTACTAGGGATTCTATTTCACTGGCTTTTGGGTTCATCGCAGTCCAACTGGGGATGTCCAATGATGTTGAATGATTCTCCATTTGTTGGTAGCTCGTGGAAATAATATGTACCGGCTTAACTAATCACATGTGATTATGTACGCTCTATAAATAGTTAATGTATTGAATGATTTTCTTGCCTAATTAAATGCTGTATAATCACAAACAATAAAAATCCATGCTGTATGGATCTTGCAAATTTTCAAAACACAGAATTTTTAAACACATCCTTTGTTGCTAAAAATAAGAATTCTTCGGTCCTTATCAAACATAATTCCTTTTTGTTGATTTTTATGACGTTTGAAAGTAGATATTCATCATTTGAAGTAAATTCATAACAAGGAAAAGTTGAAGCATTTAAGAAAGTGAAAGGGAGCTTTTTAATTTTTATGGTGGGGTTTAGATTAGTAGCTCAATCTTTTAGAATTTTATTTCTTTGAGCCTATGTAATGGATATATATCTCTAGTTTTCATTTTTTTCATAATGCTTTCTGTTTATCATTTTTTCATAAAGAATATATATTGCCACATAGAGAAGGATATTTTGTATATCTTATATATGTTCCCTGGTTTAATTCAAATTACATCATTTGATGCTACAAATTACCTGTGTGTGCAGATTGGTTGGCTAAGACTACCTCTCTTTACATTTTGGAATTCGCATTAAGCCAATCCAGAGGATAGGTCTGCTTTTGGTTATTACCTCTCTATGGGTGCAGATTGTCTCCCTAACTCCAGACAGCTCCAAAGGCTCAACATGTCAATGCTCCTTCTATCCTTTTTGTCCACACCAGTAGGATCTGCGCATCACGATTTTATGATGAAGTCTCATTATCTGAGCCAAAAATGTAGATGAGATCAAATCCCACTTCACAATAAGGTACTTGTTCCACTTAACCCTCTAAGCCTCCATTTGATTTTATTTATGCTTCTTTCTAACTTTGTTTATGAATAAATAAATTTGAAAAATTTGTTAAAAGCTGATGAATAGATGGAAAAATAAAAGGATTTCTTCTAAGATTGTTAGTCCAAAGCTGGAGTTCTCAAGTTTTTATGGGTTCTTTTGTAAAATTATTTCCATTTGTCAGTAGCAAGTGCCACAAAAGGCTTGGTCAAACACATGCCAGAAGAGCAGTTAACAAAAAATTGCCTAGTAAGAAGGGAAAATAGTGGCGAAAGATTGGTCACATCAGCTGCAAAAAAATGGATGCCCCATTTATATCATGTCCTAATTGTACTTGGCTAAACATTTTTTTGGCCTTGGACCAGAGCTGTTTAGGCAAAAGGCTTTTGATTATAGCAATCTAGATTTGCCCCATAGCTAACTCCCAATATGTCAGAGTACTTCTTATAGAACCCAATCCTATCAGCCACCCTACTATCTGGGCCATGACCACATTTGAGTACACCGTTGATAATGTTGGTGGTTACACCATAACCTAAGGCTCGGCCAGCTGTAGTCTCAGCTGCAGGTGGTTTCCATTTTCCAATGATGACATCGTGGCCAGATGGTTTGCTTCCTTGTGGAGTAATCCAAAACCATATGGCTGTCTTGAATGTTATGGTGGGGTTTGCGGCTACTAGATCCGGATTATTTAGAAGAGCAACTCCAAGGGCTTTTCCTGCTGGCCCATAATTGTAGTTGCTGACAATATATAGTAAAACAATCAAAGTCAAAGTCTCAAGGTGGTTTCAAACGGTAGTCTAGCAATATTCATCGATCTCCTTAGACTTTCTTGGCTTAAGTGGTTAGTATCTATGCGATCCCACTTTATGGTTGCATAGTCCAGTGATAGTCATTGATCACCTTATACTGGTTTGGCTTGGGTGGTTAGTATTGATTGATGAGTGGTTAGCCTATTGCCCCTTGGCTTTGCTTTGTTTTTTAGTGGGCAATCTTATATCACACTTCTGGTAGAATGTGACACAGTTTATGTCTCCTGTGATGAGTGTCCTAAAAATTTGAAAGAAAAACGTGAATTAAAAACTATGGTGTGACACATTTATGAAAGCATGTGAATTTTTGAAAATTAGGTATGTAATTCTATATACTTACTACTGGTTAATTTTGAATATATATATATATATATATCAATATATGCTGATGTAATTGAAAATAATATTTCAAATACAGGCTTGACATGCAAGTTGGTGATATAACAGAACATGCAAAATTTGTAGTATTTGACAAGGAAGCACAAAAGTTAATTGAAGTTCTTGGTACGCAACTCTCCAATATGGAAGAAGAGGTAACAATAATAGAAATAGGTTGTTCGTTTAATTAAATTAATTCTATTATGTTACACTAATTGAAATTTTTTTATTTTTCTTTAAATAATAGGATGTAGATGGTGACAATATTATTCCAAATAGTATCAAATGCATTACTGGGAAAACCTACATCTTCCAAGTGAAAGTTACTGCATACAATTTCTTCATTTGCAAACAAAACTTTAGGTAACTAGAGTCCTTGAAATTGAAGGAAATGAACAGGTAAAAATGGTTCGTTTACTTTAATACTTTATTGATGAAGTTATAATATTATCAATGATATATAATGACATATTGCATCTTTGATTATAGAAAACAACAAAAAGAGGGACTAAGAATGGATATGAAGTATCCAAAGAAACAATCTTTGCTGAAGTAAAGAAAACAAAAATTTTGAAGTACGTACAATTGCACAAATAAATATTATTTGGCTCTTTTTTAAAATTCTTACAATCTTTAATTTACGTAACAAGAAAATAACTTTTGTATTTTTTCTGTTTTGCAGATAAATCCAAAACGAGAATGTGGAAGTTCAAATAGAACTGTTAGATGATTAGCGAACGTATAAAATATTTAAATGAAACTTTGAATCAGGTTGTGATGTTGTGCTTTCTAATAGAAAACTAGTTGCAGGCTTTCAGCTAACGGTCATATTTTAACTCAGTAGTAAAATGGCACCGTATCTCATTAATGCAAACGGTGACGTTTTGGTTTTAAAGAGAATTCTTTCAGTCAAGCTATACGATATCGTTTAGCCTTGGAGTCTTGGCTTGTCTTCTTCTTCAAGGATAAGCTGCTGAGATATTTTTTTGTAATTAGATATTTTCTCTTAAGAGCAAATTAATCACATGAGTAATTAGAGTGTAACTAATTAAGCTTATCTCTTGCACTGTATATAGAGAACTATACATATTGTATTATTCAGTTAGTATTGCCAATATTCAATCACATTGATTTTACTCTCTGTTCTTTCCATTCTGCTATTGTTACACTGTATACTTTCTTGTTTTCTTCACTTTCATTTTAGGATGACTTGAGTTTGGAAATATTTACTATTTAAGCTATATTTTTTTGGAATCCACAAGGGAGCTGAGTATATGCTTTATCTACTTTTCAGAGAATAGTAAATAGAAATCGACTATTGTCTCACCCACCCCTCTTTTTTTACCGGCCCGTGGATACGCTAAATTAAATGGAACACGTGATTACTCATGAGCATTCAAATAAGACAAGGCGTAATGTACCACTTGTGACTACCTATCACATTCCATATGGATTTGTGAGAGCAACTTTTTAATATCAAGTATTGTGGATAATGTGATATTGTTAAGGCTTCTATATACAAAAGACTCAAATATGTCCATTTGGTTTTTGTATATGCAAAACTCATTAGTTTACTTACAAAATCATTCCACATTTTACCCGATCCATCATTCATCCAAGTGGCCATTTAAGGTCACTTTCAATACATCATCCAAGGGGTTATATATTAAAAAACCTTGAAGTAATTAGTCAATAAACTAGAAAGAATATCATTCCTTTTTCATAAAGATATAAGAACTTTTGCTCCAAATTCTTCTTCACGAACTATAAAGACTTTAGTGGATTAGCAAGCATATTCTGACATTAATATATAATATATATATATATATATATATATTTAAAAGCTAAAGTATAGCATTTATTATTTCTACACTCCTGTTTAGTTACCTTATCCGTCATATCATTAGTTTTTTTTCATATTTATTTTTTAAATTTAATTTTTTTACAATATTAACTATATAAATATATTGACTTTATAAATTCATTTTAGGCGGTTTTAGCTTTACAAAAATCATTTTAGGCGGCTTAACTTTATATATTCATCTACTTTAATTTTGATGTTATAACTAAATAATAAATCTCTCTCTCTCTCTCTCTCTCTCTCTCTCTCTCTCTCTCTCTCTCTCTCTCTCTCTCTCTCTCTATATATATATATATATATATATAAGCTAAAGCAAAGTATTTATTATTGCTACACTCTTGTTGAGTCACCTCATTCGTCACATCATTAGTCTTTTTCACATTTAAATTTTATTTTTTTACAATATTAATTATATAAATATATTGACTTTACAAATTCATTTTAGGAGGTTTTAGCTTTACAAATTCATTTTAGGAATTTTTAACTTTACATATTCATTTACTTTAATTTTGATGTTATAACTAAATAATAAATCAATGGAAAATTAAAAAAAGAAAAAAGAAAAAAAAAAAAAAGAAGAAGAAGTGATGTATACATACATTCCTCTTGGGCAGTTTTAAATTTAAATACTATTTTGCCCTTTTATCTTCCTTTATTTTAGCTTTTTTTATTCTCATCCTTTTATTATAAATTTGCCACTCAATCTCATGCATTTTATGCACATTTCTCTCTCTCTCTCCATTTTTTTTCCATTTTTTGTTGCGTTTTTTTTTTTTTTCTTGTATTTCTACCTTAGATTGATGAATATTTGTGTTTTTTTAGAATTCTACTTTTGGTTTCTTATGACTAAAAAATGAAATCAATGAAGAATAAAAAAATATTTTTTAAAAATTGTATAATAAATGAAATTGTCTTAATGCTGTCATAAAAAGAATTTTAAAAATCAATTAAATTGTTTTGATTTTGGTATGACAGAAATTATATATATTACATTTGTGATTGTTGCTATAATAAATGAAAATATGATTATGAATTACATTATTATTTATTAAATTAGTCCTATAGCGCCAACGGGTCCAAGATATGTATTGAGCCGGCCCAAATGTTCTTGCAAGATGGAAAACCCAATTCAGTAATATGGATGGTCCGAGGACACAATAAGTCCCACCTATGAAGTAACATTATAAAAGAAAGGTGTCATACATGAGCAGAAGACCGTTAAGCAAGATGTCCGAGGATGGCCATGTCCTCGGCAACCTGCAGCCAAGGATGAGGTGAGTGATCCGGCAGTTCAAGAGCATCCGAATTAAAGACCTTGGACACAAAGACTAAGAAAGCAAGAATGAGAGACAAAAGGAAGTGACAGATAAATATCAAGGATAAAACTCCTACCACCGCATTGAAGGCTATACACCTACATCTCTGGCTGCATTAATAAGGAAGTAACGCCTGAGCATTGGAGTCCAACCTTGCACTTACCGTCAAAGACTTTGGTAGTATGGGATGATGGGACAAGTATCTAAGAAAGAGTATCAGATCTACACGTGGAAGAGAGGAGAAAAAAGGATGCAGGCCTATAAAAGCCAAAGGAAGAAGAAAGAAAGGGGAGGAAGAAAAAAGATACACACACACGAGAGAGAGAGAGAGAGAGAGAGAGAGAAATTGTAAGACGAGGCCAAAAATAGTCCTCGGCATTAATATATGATACAACTTTCACCCATATATGAGTAGAATGCATGAATCCTGTGATTAAATTTATTCTTCTGTGTTATCTGCTGTCCATAAACCTAAATTAAAAGCCCATTCTCTATAAGTTTATTGTTTTGGGCTCATCGGGTTGGTTCCAAAAGTGCAACTTTATTCCAGCATGATTTGTGCCCTTACAAGTCCAAATTGAAATATATATATTACGACACGCAATGCACTAGATTTGCGACTAATCTATATATATATATATATAATAGGTGAAGTAAAGAGAAACTCCAATTAGAATTCTTATTTATTGTTGTGCCACATGTCAATGTAAATATGAAATTGGAGTCTAATTTGTAATTCCAATGTGTTTTTTTTTTCTTTTTTTTTTCCACACCCGTGTATTTTTAGTTTCACCACCCTTTTCTACACCCACGTATTTTCAGGTTCACCTTCATTTCTTTCAGGTTCACCTCCCTTTTTCGGTTTACCTCCCTTTTCCACACCCACGTATTTTCAAGTTTACCTCCCTTTTCCACATGGAATTTCAAAAGAATCTCTTAGTATTAATGATGCACGTATTTGGGTATTTTTGTATCTTATATAAGAAGAGTTTCTCCAAATATTCTGATTGTACTTGTCTTTACAATTTTCATGGTCCTGGTTTATGCTCTGCAAAACAAATTACAACCATTCCTAAGGTTTGATTACTGCTTTCTTTCATCTAGCTATACTGTCGTTCCTTTTTGTGTAAATTTTTTATTGTTTAATTATATAATTTTGTGGTTTTCCTATGATTGATGTTGTATGTTTATCGTCTTTCATCTGCCTTTACTTTCTTTCCTTTTTGTCAATAATTTTTATTGTTTAAT
Source organism: Castanopsis chinensis (assembly GCA_032878915.1). Classification (NCBI taxonomy): domain Eukaryota; kingdom Viridiplantae; phylum Streptophyta; class Magnoliopsida; order Fagales; family Fagaceae; genus Castanopsis; species Castanopsis chinensis. The sequence continues at coordinate 706,017 of JAVQMG010000071.1, forward strand.
TATAAAATTGCTTTGTTTTCCTATCATTGATGTTGCATATTTCTTTTCTTTTTCATAACACGTTATCAGTATGAGTCTCTATCCAATTTCGAAAGGAAGTTGTAATCCTATTATTCTTCAAATATCAAAGATTATTTATGTAGTTTTCTCAACCCACTATAAGTTTTCTTTTAAGGAATTAGTATTTATCCTATTTATTTGTTTTTACGTTTTATGCTCATAATTTTAGTGATTTTTAATTGATAAATTTTTTTTATAAGATTCATGTTATTCTATTGTTATATATTGTTATGAGATACACATTATGAGATTCACATTTAATTGATTAAAATATTTTGTTAAAAATGGTTTGTAATAAAGTAATTTAATCATAGTTACATGTACCGTGAATGAATCAACCTTAAATATATATGTCTATATAGCATTCTCATTAGAATTTTGTATAATAAAAATATTTGTTAAAAAATTACATAATACTAAGTTTTATTAAGTATGAATAAACTAAGTCTTTTAACAAGAAAATTGCATTCCAAACACTATTGTTAGATTATTTTCAAGCTTCTAATTATGAGGAATATTAAAAAAATTATAATCACCACTTGTGTTGTAGAGAGAGGCTGCTGAAGCTGCCAAAGAAAAGATCAACAAGGCAACAGCCGATCACTTTGACATTAAGACCCTTTCAGCTTCTCTAAACTCAGTATGTGTGGCAGACTTGGGTTGTTCTACTGGACCCAATACCTTTATCTCAGTGCAAAACATAATAGAAGCCATAAAACTCCAATTCATATCAAAAGGAATACATACTGAAATCCCCGAATTTATAGTGTTCTTTAATGACCATGTCTTCAATGATTTCAACACTCTTGTCAAGTCTCTTCCTCCCAACAAGCAATACATTGCAGCTGGATTACCGGGTTCTTTCCATGGCCGCTTGTTTCCCAAGGAATTTCTTCATTTTATTCACTCTTCTTTTGCACTACAGTGGCTGTCTAAACTTCCAATAGAAGTTATGGATGAAGGGTCTCTAGCTTGGAATAAAGGGAGGATTTTCTCCACAAATGCGCAAAAGGAAGTTGTGGAGGCCTATGCAGCTCAATTTGCCAAGGACATCGACTCCTTTCTATTTGCCAGAGCTCAAGAGCTCGTGGTTGGAGGTCTATTGGCATTTTTCATACCTGTAATCCCTGATGTGATAAGCAACTCTGACACATTTATAGGTACAGACATGGCCAAAGTGGCCAAAGTGGTAAGTTTACAATAACATGACTTGTAATGATTTGAAGCAACATCATTTGGAGTTGGATTCACCGTTGATGCTATTTTTTTTATTGCAACAATCAAAACAAGCCATGCCCAATTGTGAAAAAAGTTTTAAAAAATGTTATTCCTAGCTCAATGGAGTTGATTTAAAATTCTATTGTTTAGAATATTGTAATTAACCCTTCGTTTGGAACTTCTAAGTTCTAACCAAGGTATAACTTTCAATAATTTGAAATAAGAAATGAAAAAAAAATGATTAATTACAATTATTCATATGTAACTTCAAGATTTATGATCAGCACCCTAATTAGAAATTAATTTGTAATATCCTCTGCCATCCAACAGAGTATATAAATTAATATATTAATGTATACTTATCTTTCCCAAATTATACACGCATTTGTAACATACACTCTAAACCACAAAATTCTACAATCAAAATCCCGATTTTGACAATAATCTACTCCTAATATAATACATTGATTTTGATGATGAGGGATATTGGAAACTAATCTTGAAATAGAGAGTTTATTTAGAATTCTATTATTTTAGGTTGCATTGCACATGTCTCAAATTTTTAGTTGAATAATTACAATTTTTTTTTTTTTTTTTTGAGAAGAAAGTCAAATCTACATTATTAAGAAAAATCGGCTAAATCAGCCTCAAGTACGGAATTAGATTAGGATGGAACATCCTCCATTCAAACTAAAAAACTTGGCACATTAACAACTAGCCAAGCCAAACTATAAGCTAGCTTATTGTCTTCTCTCCTTACATGAGAGTAATTATAGACCATGGTTTTCAATCGCAGGGATTAGGTAGTGAAGCAAAAGTGGATGCATTCAATTTGGCTGCTTATGTCACAAACCCAAAAGAATTTAAGGCATTGATTGAAAGTAATCGACATTTCAACTTTGAGAGAAGGGAAATATTGAATAACAAGTCAAAGTATCTTACTTTGTGTAATCCCTTGATGCATTCTTTATTCCTAAGATCCACATTTGAAGGAGCTCTCAAAAAGCATTTTGGAAATGATATCATGGATGAGTTGTTTAATCGCTACACTGAGAAAGTTGCAAAGTCCTCCTTCTTAAATGTAGAAGCTGATAAATTAATTGTATTGTTTGTCCTTCTCAAGGGAAATAATTATTAGACTTTAGCTTTATTGCGACCAAATAAAATTCACTTGCAATAAAATGTAACAACGAAAAAGAGAATACTCTTGTAAGGTTCTTGATGTCAAAGTGATCATTGGCTATAGTCTTTTTGATCTTTTCTTTGGCAACTTCCTTAATTCCTCTCTACAGGTGGTGATTATCATTTTTTTTATATTCATTATAATTAGAATCATGAAAATTATCTAACACAATCAAATTTTGGAATGCAATATGCTTGGAAATGAAATTGAATAATTTTGGGTGATCAATTTCAAAACACTATCTAGCCCTTAAAATGTTATTTTAATTATATTTTCTCTAGAGAATCTAACGTACCAAAAAAAAAAACTTGTTTATATTTATTTATTTACAAACATACCAAGCTTTATATAGGCTTAGGTCTATGTCCTTTTTTGTGTGTATTTGATAGCTACAATAATGAGTTTTTTTTTTTTTGGGGGGTGGGGGGGGGGGGGGGGAACCTCGGTTTTCCTAACAAAGGAGAGCAAACTATACCACTAATCTAAAAGATGTGTGGTCAGCTTAGACCTCAGTTACATGGTGTAATTTTGTCAATATCAAATCTCTTAATAACCATTAAATATATTTCATAATTTTAATATATTTCAATTTTAAATTTTTTGTATTTTAAAATTATATATAAACATAAGTTTATAGATCGTATGGTATAATATTGACTATCATGAAGTTAGGTGTACATGTTATGCATAAAGATAATATGCAATTTAAAAATGAATTTTTCTTTTAAAGAAAAAAAAAGAAAAAAATAAATAAAAAGAAGGACAATATAAAAAAGACATCTCATATAAAGTTATTGAGTGCTATTAGCTAATAAGTTTACACAATTCTTCAAATTGGCCACAGGCCCAATCTGGATTGTACTCCCTTATTTGGGTTTCAATAAAGTATTTATTCAGCAAAAAAAAAAAAAAAATTGGGCTTCTGTACAATTGGTATTGTAAAGTCCATATGGGTCTCTAGCGAAATACAAATGGGTTTTTCAGTTTTAGTTGTTTTTTAAAATTATAAACCAACTTTTAAATAAAATCTGACCTGCCAATCTAGCTTTTTAATTTTTGATGTGGCACCATTCAATATTTTTAGGAATGGCCCATGTCAAAATTGAGTCCATTAACACTTTATCATTAAACAAATCCTCTCATCATACCCTTCTTGTAACTCGTGCGGTTTTGCTAAATTTGTTAGAATCAATTCTAAACTTCTTTAAAAAGCATATCCACACATTAAAACTCATTTTAAGAAAAAAATAAACATTAACCCAAAACCCTGTATAAAATACATAAATAAAGATTTCTCAAAAAAATAAAAAAAATAAATAAATACAAAATAAGTATAATACTACTCTCTAATAATGAAAGAAAATATAACATTGAAAATGATTATACAATAAGAGATGTAAGAATTAATGGATAATTTATTACAAGAATATTCTCCTTTTCATTGTTACATTTATTTGCAAGTGATAATATTTACTTCGTTGAAATAAAGCTAAAGACTAATTGTTGTTCTTTAGAAGGACAAATAATACAATTGATTTATCAGCTTCTAGATTTAAGAAGAAGGAGGACTCTGCAACTTTCTCAGTGTAGCGATTAAACAACTCATCCATGATATTATTTCCAAAATGCTTTGCAATTACTCCTTCTAATGCAGCTCTTAGGAATAAACAACACATTGAGGGATTTCGCAAGCTCACATACTTTTTTTTGACTATTCAATATTTCCATTCTCTCAATGTTAAAATGCTGATTTCTTTTAATCAGTGCCTTCAATTCCTTAGGGGAGGTGAAATAACCCGGCAAATTGAATGCATCCACTTTTGCTTCGCTAGTTAATCCCTACAATTCAAAACCATGGTCTATCTCATGGAAGTAGTAACTTTTTCATGAACCAATATTTCACCATCTAACCAGATTAGTCACTGAAACATGGAAGCTCAGTTACAACCATGCCCTTTCTATAATTGTAGCTGTTCAACTTAAAATTTGTTACGTTTGCAACACACCCTAAACAATAGAATTTTAAATCAACTCTCTTGATTGAGATTAATTTGTGATGTCCTTCTTCATCCAAATTAGTGTATTAGATTAGGGATAGATTATTGTGATTTCTTTGGCAACTTCCACAACTCCTCTCTGCACAGCACAAGTGGTGATTATCATTTTTAATATTCATCATAATTAGAATCATGAAAAATCATATAACAGTAGCAAAATTTGAAATGCAATTTGCTTAGAAATAAAACTTAAAAATTTTGGGTTATTATTTTCAAAACAATATCAAGTCCCGAAATTGTTATTTCCACTATATTTTTGCGATAGAATTTAGGCGAAAAAATTACTTTGGTCCCTATATTTTGAAGTCACGGTCGATTTGGTCCTTATATTTTAGTAACAGATATTTTAGTAACAGTCAATTTAATCTCTATTATTTTTAAGTTGCAATCAATTTGGTTCCTATAGTTAACTTACTAACGGAAAATACTTACGTGGCAAATGGTTTGTATTGTTGACGTACATGCGGCTAATATAATAATATAAAATTAAATATTTAAATATGTAAAAAGCCAACCAAACATTTTAAATTTTTTTTTTTAAATCCATGTCAGCAATACAACAATCCGAAACCAAACATTTCCAGCAGCACTTTCTTTTATTTTCTTCTTTGCCTCTCTCTCTCTCTCACACACAAAGACAAAAATCCAAATCTATTTTTCCAGTAACCGTGGCTGAGCATGGTGAAGCAAGAGGAGACATCGGCGGCTTCATTCGAGGATTTGATAGTCGACACCCAAGGGGAACCGTGGACGCTGAGGACGCCGTCGTGGGTTACGCGAGGTGGAGAAGTGGTCTCATCCATTCCGATAACTCACTGAAACAAATCTACTTCCACTCACTTCGTGATGGGTGATTGGGATTTGATATCGGCGAACGGATCTAGGCCTTGCGGTTATGAATGCGCTGTTGGATTAGAAATGGAAAAACCAATTTCTAGTGGTTGAGGGGTTTCGATCTTGGGTAGTTGGGTGGTTCAACCTTCAATGGTTTGGATATTGACGGTGGCGGTAAATGATTAAATCTGTGGTGGTTTTGATAGTTGTGTGAAGTTGCTAGGAGAATAGAAAAAAATTAGAAGAATATAAAAGAAAATTGAGTCTTAATAACCGTTCTTTGGATCTGGATGAGGTGGTGTTCAGAGGAAGGGGCTGAGCGAACTTGGTGGACGTCGTCAATGACATTTTCTTTCCCTTCTCTCTTTTTTTACGTGTTTAAGCTGAAAATGGGTTGAGAGAGAGAGAGTTGAGGAAATGAGAGGAGAAGGGAAAAGATTTGGGCGGAGTAAACGAGGGAGGGAAGTGTGGAATTATTGTTTAGTTTTAAATTGTTGTGTTGCTGGGAATTGTGGTCCTGGTAGCTAAGAAAATTTTTTAAGAATCCAGAAGAGAATAAAAGAAATTGAGGATTTTTATAAAAATTAATATTTTTCTTTCTTTAATTCATTTTTTCATTTTTTTTATTTGACATGGATTTTAAAAAAAAAACTGAAATAAAATGCTTAGCTGGCTTTTTAAATATTTAAATATTTAATTTTATATTATTTATGAGCCATGTGTATGTCAATAATACAAACCATTTGTCACGTAGGCATTTTTCGTTAGTAAGTTAACGTAAAGACCAAATTGATTGCAACTTAAAATAACAGGGACCAAATTAACTATTACCAAAATGTAAGAATTAAATTGACCGTAGCTCTAAAATGTAAAGACCAAAATTGTGTTTTTGCCTAAAGTTGAACATACAAATACTCATCTTCTGTAATTAGATTTCTTTATGCTATTCCTTCAGTTAACCATCCCCAGTTCTTTATGAACAAAAGAGTTCTTACATCTCATAGGTGGGGCTGTAAAATAGTAAATGAGTTGAGTTGTCCATACGTAACTTTGACTTCAGAAGATAAAATAAATAAATAAATAACCTGTGCATAATTGTTTGTTTACAGACATACCAAGCGTTACTTATATGGCTCAATATGAGTATAGATTCATATAAAGGCTTAGGTCAAAGTGTTTTTTTTTTTTTTAATGGATAATACAATAGTTACCAAAGAAGAACCGAGAAGATTCAAATCCAAAATCTTCTAGTGAAAAAAATTGCAAGTCAGCATACCACTCGTTTTTGTCAATAATATTTCACCTAATAACTATTAAATATGTTTCATAATTTTAATATATTTTTTTAAATTATCTAACATTAGTTTATGCATTAGATAGATAGTATAATATTGATTATCATGAAATTTTGCGTGCATGTTAAGAAAAAAAGAATTTGCAATCCAATAATGGATTTTAAAAACTACATAAAAAAAATAAAACAAAAAGACATCTATTTTTTTTTAGAATAAGAAAAAAAATATCTAATAAAAATTTATTAAATGATATAACATTAACAACAAATTTATATAATCTTATAAGATATCAAATTCTTTTTTTTTTTTTTTTTTTTTTGATAATATAAATAGTTCATTTTGTCGTTTAAATCCGTCTTATAGATGATTTCTAAGAATACAAAGATTAATGAGTCTAGATTTCAATGTTTATAAATGAACTTAATATAATCTCGATTGCTATCAAGTAAGCCAATATCAGTTTGTTTAGTGCCCAGCATATTTCATATAAGTTGCAGTAGCTTTAACAAACTCCATTAAAATTTTAGTGGCGATGTTATACCGATACAAATCAAATAGGAAAATAGATCAAAAGGCAGACTTGAATATTGAAGACTACCCGAAAGGACTTTTGAGCATAGCTGTTTGGACCCAGACCTCCATTCATGGTTCACGCAATATATTGGTGTCTGAGAAATGTGTTCACCAAGAAATTATCTCTTCAATTTTATAGAAGAAAGATTCAATTCTTAGATTGACATTCCCCCTTGTAAAGCCAATATTTCATACTTCCTTGTTTAGATTCTTTTAGCTTTAAGAATTTCTTTTTTAGTGCTCCAATGATATTAAAGATTACTTAAAAAATTGTTAATTATTCCACTCCTTTTTGTAGTAGGTTTGATTGAGTCTGCTTTTGTTTGCTACTGCATGTGTTCCCCGATTAAGTATTCTTTGCCTTTCATCACAGTAGGGACGATAATCAGGATTTGATCTTTGCCTCTTTGGGGACCCAAACATAAATAAAATTTTGTTGGGTCATTTCAAAATAAAGAATAAACTAAAATTCAAATTAAATTAGTATGTTTATAATAAAACCAATGTCTATTCAGTATTAACAAAATAAAATAAAATAAAAAATTTAATACATTTCAACTCAATAAGACTTTATTATAAGAAAAATACTAAAGTTATTACAAATTTTATTACATACTACTTATAAACTGATGTGGTAATGTATGTGATCGGTGAATTTCGAGCACCTATTGTTGACAATATTCATACTCATTACATAGTTACAACAGAAATTAGAAGAGTTAGTTTCGTACTTTACTTATAAACAAATTCACCCACTATTGATTTTTAAGTCTTTATTAGCAATTGATCAATAAAAATTCAATTTATAAAAAACAAATGGAACAAAATGGAGTTTATGAAAGAATGGAACAGATAAATCATAAATGTGTAGCATGCCCAAAGGAGGTTATTTGGACATGCCAACGTGCCCATATATAGGCATGCTTGTGTGCACGCTTAAGCCATGACAATCCAACGTGGGTACACAGCCAAAAGCTATGGCATATGCTCGTGCATGCTACCTAGGCCATGACAACCCAACGTGGGCATGCAGCCAAAGGCCATGGCATGCTTGTGCACGATGCCTAGGCCATAGCAACCCAACATGGGCATGCACCCAAGGTCATAGCAGAATAGAATAAAATGAAATATGCATAGCAAGCTTCAATTTATATTTTTTAAAATATGGATAAAAATGGTAGTCCCCACCTTTGCTTCATTAAAATAATGAGGGTTTTTCTTGAAGGAATGATTATCATTATATAATGAGTCTTTTTCTTGAATGAATGATTATCATTTAAATAATGAGGCTTTTTCTCGAATGAATAGTTAAAAGGATCTCTCTCAAAGGAATGATTAGAAGGGAATAGAATAAAGCTATACCGTGTATATAACCACTAGCTTGTACATATTCACATGGTGTCCTTGTGAATTAAAAAAAAAAAAACTTCTCCTGAACTAAAATAGTTTTTCACTAAGTTTAGGTCTTATACAATATAGAGCTGAGCTTAATTGCATATATTATTACTGCCCTCAATTCCGTCATAGATGGAAGACATATGGTCAAGTTAAAATTGTTCACTTTTTTCTTGCTGGTTAGCCCCTGCAAAATATAAAAAATTCATTAGGTAGTGAACCGATTTATTTCATTGCATGTCCAGCTTCAACACCCTATGTTTCACTTGTGAAATCTGGTTGAATAGTGGTTTCTATACAAATAAGAGACTAGGGTTTGAATCCTATTTACACTAACGTGGAACAAATTTTGTCGATTAAAATATTCCTAACTCACGAAAATGATTATGATTTGCATCTTATTAGTTTTCCTAACCTTCTTCATCCAATGTCTATTCAATAATTTTGTTGAAAATGCATTAGTTGACTAATAATTTTTTATAAAAAAAAAACCTTTCAGAAGAAGATTGAAGGAAAAAACTAGTAATTAAAAAAAAAATCCAACCAAAAACAATTTAGTGTCATAATATAGGCATTAATTTCCTTCAATAATGTCAATCAGTAATTAACTAATTATCTTTAAATGCATAATAAGTAATAGATGTTATGAAAAGAGACATTTATTGTGCTGAAATAACAAGTACGATGATGTAATCTCCTATTAATGATGTAGCTTTTTTTTTATTGGCCAAGACTGCAAGGTCAGCAAAACTTCTTAAGAATTTCCCTATTTGAAGATATTCAAACCATCATCTTGGAGCCGCTGGCATGATGGGTATCTAGGCCCAGTCCACATCTTTGTACTTTGTAGGATGATAGGCAAATTATGTTATCTTCCTTTAATGACAATCAAATTTAATCATGTGATCCAACTACATAATTGATCCTGGTAAATTGAAGGTCCAACACCTAAGTTTTACTCATTTCTTTTATACCTATATTTTTTATTTTGCAAGAGGAAGAGAAGATTCAAAGTAACAACCTCCGTTTTATTGGACATAGTCCCAATGAATTGTGTTACAGTTGGGATGCAATGTGAAGAGTAATACTAATATAGCCAAACAAAAATAAGATATTCTGTAATTCAGCAGAGAAAACCACTGGTAGAGTAATAAAAGATAAAAGTGTCATGAAATTTTTAAATGAATACTTGGCAAATACAAAATCAGAGGCTTTCCACAGAAACCACTCAAGCATTTGAAAGAACACCAACTAGTAACCATGGCCAATATTCATCTATGTGCAACTCCCAACACAATGCAGCAATGCACTGTTTTCTGTTGTCCATTTGACTTGGGGCAAAAAATTATCTCATAGTTTTCTTTAAATATTTTATCCCTATACTATTTACATAAGATACAACACAAAACGAATCACGACCGACCAAAACAAACACCAGCATGATACACACAAGTTGCATGATTCAACTTCTCATGGTTTATGCTGTGCAGAGATTGAATAGATAGATGTACGGACAGCTTGGCAAAAAGAAAGAGCTTTCCCATTAACAAGAACTCGTTCCAAGAAATCTATACGAATTGACTTGAACTGGTAGTGCTGTTCCAATATACACAGAAATGAATAGAGACTCAGGAATAAGAATGGTCTGGGTCTCGTTATTTAACTTAGTCGCATCAGTTGAAGGAATAAGCATATTTTTATAGTTACCCCTAAAGTTGAATAATACAATATTTCATGAAACAGAATGTATCAAAGCAAGTTAGTTTTTATATCTGCGAATCAAAAGGCATGAAATGTCGAGAAGATTGCACAAGAATGTACCTTTCCCTTCCAAGAAAATTAAAATGACGGTAATAAGGTTCCAATAAAGTTAGCTGATCTCCTTTGATCTGTGAGGACAAGTGACAATTCTAATATTACTTGAACAAATGAAAGACAAAAGAAGAAAACAACTGTTTGCAAATTACATGCAAGGTTCAGAACAAATCAATATATTTAATTTTTGTGAATGATCACTTAATCCTTTATTGACCTTATCCATGACCTCAGTATTTACAGGTGGAAGTTACAGGAAGCCAGAACTTGAGAACGAAGTCATTAGAAAACTATTCCCTGAACCACACAAGAATGCAAATGTGCCTTCAAGCACACACATGCTCATGCACTCATGGAATCCAAGGATTATGGAATCTCTTTTTCCAGTAGAAAAGCCTCAAAACCAAGACATATTTCATGATGTGGAATGGTGCTGAGAGAAAATTCCACAGTAGTCTTAACCGTTACATGGCTAGATTTTTCTGGTATGGCTGGAACATAAAGGTTTATCAAATAGTGAATCAAGAAACTAAATATTTATTCAGGAGTGAAAGTCACCCCATTGAGTTAGTATTCCAGTCATCATCATCATCATTATAAGTAGCAGCATAGTCCTACTGTCCTAGAAGTAGTAAAGTTAACTGGCCATTAATGCCAGTACAAGTCAATTTTTGGGACCAAGACTTTGTTTTTGTGATTGATAAGTTACACACATCCAAATGGTTTTGAACCCACAGCCTTAACCTCCACTCATTCTTGAAAATCGAATTAATTAAGACAGACTACAATAAAAACAAAGACAAAAGAGGACTGAAAATTCTTCTTTGGTGTGTGTGGTAGCTGTTGTGTCTCCACCACGTCTTCAATAAAGAATCAAAATTTTCCACCCGACAAGTCATGGACATGCAGGCAACCAATAATAGTTAGCATTCCGTACAGGCACATAAACCAATACATAGCAAGCTTCAATTCCGTATCAGCCCAAATACCGGGCCATACCGCAGTGTTTGGGGAATTCCAGCCAATTCCTGCCATTTTGAACGAAAACTCTGTTTCATCTACCAATAGAATTTGAGCTAAGTTTTTTTTTTTTTTTTTTTTTTTTTTTTTTTGAACTTTTGGTTTTTGATAATTTCTTCCTCCCTCAAATCAGACCTTTTGGCCTCTCATTTCTGGCACTCTCACCAGTAGGATCTGCCCAACTCCCATCTTATCATCAAGAAAATTGAATTTAACTATGCTCAGACAAGGGTCCAGAGGGCGCAGAGAGAGGGAAATCCAGCTTCAGGCCATATATTGCTCAGGTTGAGGCTCACTGACTACACTAAAAAATCTTGGTATCTTTAAATGTATGGAATTAAAATTTCCTTCATGCCCATGTCAATCTTCTCTTGAGTCTTTTATCATATCCGATAGATATAATTCTCTGTCATCATTTAGTTTGGATATCTTTCCAGTGTTTTGTAGTCTCAAAATCAACATGTATGGCAACATCAAGTCTCTTTCAGTTTGGGAGGGACATGAACTTGTTATCCTAGCTTTGGAAATCAAGGAGTGCCTTAATTTTACAGATTCTCTCAGTGGGGGATTGCCAGCCCCCAACCTTACACTGTTAAAAGTTCATGATTGCCTTTTTTTCCAAGTCACTTCTTGATAACATGGTTGCACTCCTTCCATCTCTTCAGTTTTCAGATATCGCAAACTATCAACAAGTTGAGCCTTTTCCAGAAGGAGGTCTGCCAACCAATAAGAATTGTCTTGCCATCATGCTTTTGAGAAACTCATTGCCAAAAGGAAGCAGTGGGGTCTGCAAAGACTGCAGTCTCTTAATCAATTATTATTGTCTTGTCATGATTGTAGGGAAGAGAAGTGCTTTCCTGAGGAGGACTTCTACAAGTCTTAGCACTCTTCCTATAATGGAATCTTAAAATCTAAGATCCCTAGACAAGAAGGGCCTTCAACTCCTTACCTCTCTTCAACTATTGTCTATCTCAAACTGCCCCAAGTTAAAGCAAATGTCAGAAGATGAGATTTTTGGTCTCCATCTAAGCTACAGCTTCGTCAATGTCTTGCCTTGACAAAACAATACCAAAAAAAACTAATAAAAGTGTGGTGCAAGATTGCTCACATCTCTATCATACAAATCAATGATGAAGTCTCATTATTTGAGCCAAAAGTGCAGACGAGATCAAATCCCACTTCACAATAAGGTACTAGTTCCACTCAACCCTCTAAGCCCCCATTTGATTTTATTTATGCTTCTTTCTTATGTTGTTTATGGATAAATAAATTTGAAAAATTTGTTAATCCAATAAAAAAATGGAAAAATAAAAGGATTTCTTCTAAGATTGTCAGTCCAAAGCTGGATTTCTCAAGTTTTTATGGGTTCTTTTGTAAGATTATTTCCATTTGTCAGTAGCAAGTGCCACAAAAGGCTTGGTCAAACACATGCCAGAAGAGCAGTTAACAAAACAATTGCCAAGGAAGAAGAGAAAATAGTGGTGAAAGATTGGTCACATTTGCTGCATACCCAAATCAGGTATTGGTTCTACTTGTGCTGCTAAGTTCAATCTTGATTTTACTTATATTTCTTTTTAGCTGTACATTGGGAAAAAGATACAAACATAAAACTGAATTTTTGAAATTGAAAATACAAAACATTCTCTTCAATTTTTGCAAGTCATAAAATGTCCATAGCTTGGGTCTTTTCCAGAAGGTGGTCTGTTATATGATCTAACTTTTTAGCAATCGATGACATCAAAAAAATTATTTCCATTAGAACGGAGTGGGGTTTGCAAAGACTTCGGTCTCTTAAATAATTAGGATTCCTAAGTAGTGATCTTGATTGCTGGGATGTGGAGTCCTTTCTGGAGTAGTATTTCTGTTTCTCTTTTTTGTGCCTTTCCTTTCTATTTTTCTTTTCGAGGTGTAGATGAAACATATCTAGCTACCTTGTCCTCGAATGTCACAACTTGACTTGAAATTTTCATTAGGAAAGAGTCCCATAAATTGTTTTTGTGCTTTGCCATGTCACTCCAGTATTGGATTCATGTGACCACTGCAGAATTATGTCTCTCTGTAGGGGATTTTCTAAACTCAAGCCTTTTGTGCACATTCTAGTTGGAAGGGAGCTTTTATCGTTGTCCATTTCCTATATATTAAATTCAGGTAATTTTGAAATTATAAAGACATCAGGTATTTTTGTTCCTTATTTGATGATTGATACTTTCTTTTAACAATTTAAACATATTATGTGCTTGATGTAAAATAGTGTAGAAAAATAAGGATAAAAGAGGAATGCAGGGATAAACAACAAACCCTAGGCTTCACCACATAGAATCAATGTAGAAACCTTAAGCATCACAACCTAACACAAGTTATTAACCAAACACATGAAAGCTAAGGTTAGGGGGTGGGGTTGGGTGCCTAACACCTTCTCATCCCCAGGTGAAGCAGATCACTCACCTCTAGTATTGCATATTCCTTAGCCCTCAAATAAGTGACCCCCTCAATTTTACTATCAATTTCACTAATATGTTGACATGTGCTGAAATAAATGGTGAATACTTTGTGCTCACTTTTGTTTGCTTGAACCCACTTTTGATCTTTCATTCACAATTACACACATAAACATATTGTGAAATAAAATCTTATACAAAAAAAGAAGTACAAAGTTCATTTCTGTATGTGAACAATGTGTTCTTTAGCAAGTTGTCAATATATTAAAACCTCTTGGGAATTGACTCAACGGTGGAATAATAAGTGCTAAAGGTGTGTTGAACTATTCCTTCTAGAAGGACGCTTACTCAAAAGCAGTAGTATAACTCTTGTAACTAGACATTCCATAATAAAATTTCTCTATAGAAATCACTATTAAAGGAAAATAGGAAATATTAGTCGCGAAATGCAACGTCGTCTGATTGGTTGGCTTCTGTTTCAAGTGAGGTACTATGCTTTACAAGCATACTGGTAGTGTGATGATGCATTCCACTTGCTATTATTCAAATGTCATTCTTCTCATATGAGGCTTAAAAAAATGATTCTTTGAAGAGGTGGCTAAGGTAGCTTGTCCACTACTACTTAAACCACTGAAAACCCTAGCTATATGCCTAATATTTTAGAAACCTCTCTCTCTCTCTCTCTCTCTCTCTCTCTCTGAACCTCCATGGCCAACCATTAAGGTCAGCCATTCTCATCTCATCAGTGACAAACCAACACTAAAATGGCCTTCCCCTCAAACTTCCCCTCTATCCATCGATCTTACTTTCTCTAAGCTCTCAATAGTTGATGGGCATTATTGTCTTTCAAGCTAAACCAGTAGGTGTAAAATTTTGTGTGATTCACCGATAGAAACTTCGATGCACAACACAAGACTACCTTTTACTCTAGTATCATTCATTGATCTCTTCTCTTGGAGTTTTGAATTTTGTTTCCTCCTACCCATGCTTATTAATGACACGTCTATTTCACAGTTAATACTTTTTTACACACGAGTAACAATAATAGTTTCTTTATGTTTTGGAAAAGTTCACCCATCCTCTTTGAGGGTATTCATCAGGTTTAGAGTGTATCATCTATAAAAGTTACTTTATGCTCGGAGAGAGAGAGAGAGAGAGAGAGAGAGAGAGAGAGATGGAGATGGTGGTGGTGGCTGGGGTTTGCTGTGGAGGAGCATGGATGCATCAATTCTTTTAGATTGTAGAGATCAAAGAGAGATGGAGGTGTTTAGGCCAAGATCGGTATTAGAGAGGGAGATTTCAGTGAAAGGATATTGGTTATATTGCTTGCGTGACGTTAATAACCAACAAAGGATATTGGTTATCAGATCCATAACACTTCTTAGGCCATCATTTAGGCATAATTGAGCTACCATGGTGCACTTAATTTGCATACACCAATTGTATACAAATTTACTTGGCTACTCTTGAATATCTAGGCAGTGTACATGCAAGCATGTCATGGCCTTGGCTACATGCTCACGTTAGGCTGCCATAGCCTTGGCAACGTGCACATAGGCATGCCTTGGCCTTGACAGTGTGCACATGGGGTTGCCATGGGCATGCCAACATGCCTAAAGGAGGTTATTTGGGTATGCCCATGTGCAAGCTGCATTGCCTCGCCCCATTCCCTTGGCCCAATTGTGTTCCTAAATTTATTCGAAGATTTTAGGGAGGATTTCTAGCAATTGGTTTAGTATTTCGAACATTTTTTGAATTTTTATGATTTTCCTATTTTTTGGCTTCTGAAAATCATAAAAAATGTATGTTGAATCTAGACTTGAAATTTTTCCTACTTAAAGATTGGATTTTTCTTAGCATGTGTGCAATAAATCAAGACAAGATTCAAAGAATTGCCCCCCAAAAAAAGGGCATTATGTTTCTTCAACAAATCAATGTTTCCTCAACAAATCAATGTTTCCTAGTGCTAGGAAGGATCTTCTCCTAAGCGCTCTTTAGGGAGGAGGAGTAGTTTGACGATGCATGATGGCAACCCCCCATGAGCTTGGCCAAGGGAAGGCATGCTCAAGCCAAGGGAAGATCGGCCACTGTATTGTTGAGTAGTTAGTCTTATCTCAAGGTGGTTTCAAATGAGAGTCCGAGAATATTCATCGATCGCCTTATACTTTTTTTGGCTTGAGTAGTTAGTATCTATGCAATCCCACTTTAATTATGGTTGCATAGTCCAGTGATATTCATCAATCACCTTATAATTCTTTGGCTTGAGTGGTTAGTCTATCACCCCATGGCTTTGCTTTGTTTTTTAGTGGGCAATATTATATCACACTTCTGGTAGAATGTGACATGGTTTATGTCTCTTGTGAGGAGTGTCCTTAAAAATTGAAAAAAAACATGAATTAAAACAATGGTATGACACGTGTGTGTCTATATATATATATATATATATATATATATATAAGTTGATGTGAATTGAAAATAATATTTCAGATATAAGCTTGACATGCAAGTTGGTGATAAAACTGAACATGCAAATTTTGTAGTATTTGACAGGAAAGAAGAGAAGTTAATTAAAGTGCCTGGTATGCAACTTTCCAATATGAAAGAAGAGGTAAAAATGATAAGAATAGGAATTTTTTTTTTAATGAAATTAATCCTATTACGTTGCACTTATTGAAATCTTTTTTTATTTTTTTATTTTTTAAATAATAGGATGAAGATGGTAACAATATTATTCCAAATTATATCAAATGCATAGTTGAGAAAACCTATATCTTCCAAGTGAAAGTTACTTACAATTTCTTCATTCACAAACCAAACTTTACGGTAACTTGAGTCTTTGAAATTGAAGGAAATGAACAATTACAAGTAAAAATGGCTTACTTATACTTTATTGATGAAGTTATAATATCATCAGTGATACATAATGACATATTGCATCTTGGATTATAGGAAACAACAAAAAGAGAGATTGAGAATGGAAATGAAGTATCCAAAGAAACAATCTGTGCTGAAGTAAAGAATTTTTTTTTTTGAAGTGAGCAGTGGCGATTCTAGGAATGTTTTTTGGGGTGGTCACTTAGAAATTTACATTGTACAAAATTTAATAAAGAGACAATTTGAATATATTAACATCACCAAAAAAATATGCAAATACATGAAATATTACAATTTTTTTGTACTAATAAAGAGAATAAGAAAAAAATAGACTAATAAAAGATAAAGTACAAATTGAAAATGCTGATATGAGAATAATAAATTGACCACAACAATTTCATAACAAATCTTATGTAACAAATTGTTAGCCTGTTATTAGTGGGTAAAACATGCCAATATTGAACCCGAATTAGAATTAGTAACAGGTTACCACATAAAATTTATTGTGAAAATTAGAGCTGTCCACGGGTCAGTCCGGGTCGGGTTTGTACCCAACCCGGAACCGACCCGCCGGAATCGGGTGGAGAAAAATTGCATCCGCCGCCGACCCGCTGGAGCAATCAGATTGGTCGGTTCAGATCATCAACGGGTGGCGGGCGGGTCGGTCGAAGTCAATGGTCGGAGAAGACGGCCAAAAAATGGTGAAAAAAACACAAATTGGGTGAATAAACCCAGATTCTGGTGATATTTTTCTTAGATCCGGTGAGATTTATCAAGATCCGGCGAAAATCTCACCGGATTTGATGTGATTTTGCCAGATCTGGTCAAAATATCGCCAGATCTAAGGAAAATATGGCCGGTATCAAGGTTTTTTCGCCGGAACCTGGAAAAACATCCCCGGATTCTGGAAAAATGTCATTGGATTCTGGAAATTTTGGCCGGAATCTGGGATTTTCGCCGGATTCTAGAAATCTATCGGTCGGTTCGGTTTTTCGGGTTTTAGGGGAGGAAAACCCATCGCCGACCCGCCAGAATCGGTTCCTGGCGGTGAAGACCCGCCGGAGCAATCGGGTTGGCCGGATTCGGGTCGGATTCGGTCGGTTCTTCGGGTGGGTCGGGTCACCGGATCCTTCTGGACAGCCCTAGTGAAAATGTTGTAGATATAACATTACTCTTATATTTATTAAACTCAAATTTTTATGATTCTCAAATAAAGGTATTCAACATTTTTATTAAGGTGGTCAAAACAGGTTAATTTAATATATAATATATTTAAATATATACATATATATATATATATATACACATTTCTCTTAAGTTAGGGTGGTCACAGGACATATTAGTTTAAAATAATTATTTATATAAAATTTTTTTTGCATGTATAATTTTTTTTTTGGACAAGTGAAGGTGGTCCTAGGACTACCCTCACATAAAAGTAGAGCTGCTAGTGGAAGTAAGTACAATTGCACAAATAAATATTATTTGTTTCTTTTTTGAAACTTCACACAATCTTTAATTTCCTTAACAAGAATATAACTTTTGTATTTTTTTTTGTTTTGCAGATAAATCCAAAACTAAAGTGTGGACGAGCTCAAATAGAAGTGCTAGATGATTAGGGAACATATAAAATATTTAAATGAAACTTTGGGGTGTTTGGCAAGCTAGTTTTAACACATTTCTACACATTTTAAACAACATTTCATATATTTTCACACACTTTTTCACCCACACGTATATCAAAAACACCCAAATAACATAACTCAAACTACTTTTCCAAATACCTGAATATTTAGAATTCAAATCTGGCCGTGACGTTGTGCTTTCTGATAGAAGAATAGAAACTTCAGAGCCTAACGGCTAGTTTCAGCTAATGGTCCTACTTTAACTCAGCAACAAAACGGCACCGTATCTCATTAATACAAACGGTGACGTTTTGATTTTAAAGAGAATTCTTTGATTCAAGCTGTACGACATCGTTTAGCCTAGGTGTTAGCATCTTCTTCAAAGGATGAGCTGCTGAGATATTTTTTTGTCATTAGATATTTTCTGTTAAGAGTACATTAATCACATGTGTGAATAGAGTGTAACTAATTCCAAGCTTTACGGAATTATTGTTGGTTGGTTAGATTAGATTTAAGCTTGTCTCTCGCTCTATATATAGTGAACTACACACATTGTATTATAGACTTGGGTTGTTCTACCGGACCCAATACCTTTATCTCAGTGCAAAACATAATAGAAGCCACAAAACTCCAATACATATCAAAAGGAGTACATACTGAAATCCCAGAATTTATAGTGCTCTTCAATGACCATGTCTCCAATGATTTCTACACTCTCTTCAAGTCCCTTCCTCCCAGCAAGCAATACATTGCAGCTGGGGTACAAGGTTCCTTCCACGGCCGCTTGTTTCCCAAGGAATCTCTTCATTTTATTCACTCCTCTTGTGCACTACAATTGCTGTCAAAGGTCCCAATAGAAGTTATGGATGAAGGGTCTCCTACTTGGAACAAAGGGAGGATTTTCTACATAGATGCGCAAAAGGAAGTGGTGGAGGCTTTTGCAACTCAATTTGCCCAGGACATGGAGTCCTTCCTATTTGGTAGAGCACAAGAACTTGTGGTTAGAGGTCTATTGGCGCTTTTCATACCTGGAATTGTGACACATTTATTGGTAAAGAGCTAGACCTTCTAGGATCTTGCCTAATGGACAAGGCCAAAGTAGTAAGTAAACAATTTCACAATTTGTTACGATTTGAAGTAACATCACTTAAACTTGGTTCACTACTAACATATATATATATATATATATATATATATATAAATAACTTGTGAAAAATGTTACATCTATATAGAGTTGGTTTAAAATTCTATTATTTAGGGTGCAAAAATTTGTAAATGATTGTAATTAACCCTTAAGTTAGAAATTCTAACCAAGGGATATAACTAATTGAAATAAGAAACAGAAAAAGGGTTAATTGCAATCAATCATATGAGACTTCAAAATTTATGATCAACACCCTAATTACAAATTAATTTATAATTTCCAATCTGCCATCCAAATTAGTATGTAATATAATAAATAGTGTATACTAATCGTTCCTAAATTATAAATGCATTTGCAACGGACACTCTAGATCACAAAATTCTACAATCAACATCTTAATCTGGCAATAATCTACCCCTAATTTAATACATTGATTTTTGGATGATGAAGGCGATATTGCAAATTAATCCAGAACTAGGGAGTTTATTTAAAATTCTATTGTTTACAATTAGGTAGCATTGCAAATGTCAATTTAAAGCTAAATAACTACAATTATAGAACATGAGTGTAACTAAGTTTCCATTTTTCAGTGACTAATCTGGGTGGATACTAAAATACTCATGAAATATTTCCATGTGGAAAATATAATGGTTTTTAATTGCAGGGATTACTTAGTGAAGCAAAAGTGGATGCATTCAATATGCCTGCTTATTTCACCACCCCTATGGAATTGAAGGCATTGATTGAAACAAATAGACTTTTCAACTTTGAGAGGATGGAAATTTGAATCACCGGTTAAAGTATCTTACCTTGCATAATCCCTCAATGTGTTGTTTATACATAAGATCTGCATTCGAAGGAGTACTCATAAAGCAGTTTGGGACATGATATCATGGATGAGTTATTTAATTGCTACACTGAGAAAGTTGTAGGATCCTCCTTTTTCTTACATCCAGAAATTGATAAATCGATCGTATTGTTTGTTCTTGTTAAGCACAACAATTAGACTTTTGCTTTGTTTTGACCAAATAAATATTCACTTGCAATAAAATGTAACAATGAAAAAGAGAATACTCTTGCAAGCAATTGTCCATTAATTCGTACGTCTCTAATTGCATAATTGTTTTCAATGTTTTATTTTTATTCACTTTTAACCAAGAAATTATTTCTTCAACTTTATCGGTAAAAGACTCAATTTTAGATTTACCTTGCCTCTTGTGATGCCAATACCCTATTAATTTCCAAATTGACTTGTACAACACTGCTACATTATGCTCCAATGATCTTATATTTTGATTGAGCAAGGTTTGACAAGAGTCTTGGTACAAATTAGTAGCATCATGTTGTGCTAAATCGTTAATTAGTTCACTCCTTTTGGTAGGGCGTTAACTTAATTACTTGTAAGCATTGGTAGAAATGATCTTTCTCTCATGTTCAGCTATAGTGAGAGCCCCTGAATTTATAGTTACTTGGCATTCCAACCTAGTTCCAACAATACATTTTTTGGAACAAGGAAATGGAATTGCTTGATGTTGCATGTTAGAACTCATTAAAGCTCAATTCACATCATTATATTTGATAAAAGGAACAAGAGAAGCTCCATCAAAAAGTATTGAAAGGTAAAAATACTTTGAAGATGTACTCGTTCCCATTCACCTCTTGTTTGCCACTAAATGTGGTCCTGCTAAAGCATTCTTTGTCATTCATCACAGCCAGGGACAGATTTATTTATAATGTTCCTTATAAATGGCTTATCCTCTATACTTTTTGAATGACCGAAAGAAGAAGCAAATATAGGTAAATCTATTATATATATAGTGAAAAAATACAAGATTTTAATAATATAAGAAAAATATAGTTTTATGAAGAATCTATCAACATTACACTGAGAATGTGTCATAATTCTCAATGAAGTAGCTCTTCTTTTTACACAAACCTCTCATTCCAAAAAATCACCAAAGTGGACTGAATGGATCAAAATAGATTGGAATGAACAAAAATGGGTCAAAATAGACTAAAGTGGGTATAAGTGGACTGACATTTGACTGGACTGGTATCATCAAAGTACAGGAGGAAGGTCAGATAAAATTTGTAGGATACATAATTACTGTTTAATTTAAGGTGGTATGCACGTAGTTGTAGGCTTATTATATTTTGAGGTTTAATGTGATGAATTTTAGTAGATTTTTTAATACATAAATATTAATTAAATTCTTTTGGATAGAATATCAATTAAATTTTATTTATTCAGTTTGCTAATTTTTTCGAAATCGGTTTATAAAAAGTATGGTATAAAATTACGATTTTTTTTTTGTTTTTTTTTTTTTTTACTTTTTTTGTTGAAATTACCATACAAGTACTATTTAACTTTATGGGAATAGTTCCTTGAGAAAAAAGACATTTAAAATAAATTTAGCATGAAAAGTGGAAACCATCAGATCTAGGGGCATTCATAGATTCATGCAAATAAAACAATGAGATTCTCAAAATGATCATATAGATACACGAATTAAGATAATTGCTTATACATAATATTCTCTTTTTCATTGTAAGTGATAAGATTTTTTAGGTCCGAATACAACTGAAATCTAATTTTTAGAAAAGAAAAGACCTATAGCATTATTGGATTGCCTTGCTAAGGATTATGAGTCACCATGTGAAACAAACACAAACGGAAACAAAAGCAAAAGAAGATAGCTAGGAAGGTAGCTATCTAAAAGCAAGCTTTCGATTTTTGAAGAATAAAAATACAATTAACATCAATTTTTCTCTAAAGCTTACCACGGTAAAAAAAATGTGGTTTTGGTTAAATTACTCTCAATCAT
This sequence comes from Castanopsis chinensis, assembly GCA_032878915.1. Lineage (NCBI taxonomy): Eukaryota > Viridiplantae > Streptophyta > Magnoliopsida > Fagales > Fagaceae > Castanopsis > Castanopsis chinensis. The sequence goes on from JAVQMG010000071.1 coordinate 728,370, forward strand.
TGAAGCATATATTGATTCAGAGAGCAAAACAATCTATATCCTCCTTCCCACTTCTGAAACCCATTGATTTTTTATTTTATTTTTTAGTTTAACAAAAAGCATGGCTGGGGCTTTCACATTGTTGAATTATTAACAATGTGGGGTCAAAAAATTACATTTTGCTAAAAAGCATTCTCGGTGGAGTTAAAGTAATGTGCGGTGGAGTTAAAGTAATAAAGACATTTAAAACTAAAAAAAAAAAAAGGTTATAAAGACATTGCTGAATTATTAGCAATGTGGGGTCAAGTCAACCACGCGGTAAGGGGGTCCCATGTGCAACTATGAAAACATGAACCTAATCTAATGATGCCAAGACCTTATAAAGGAAAAAAATATATTTTATAAACAAAATCTTGTGCTTGGTGCCGGACTAAATCCAAAAAATAAAGAATTTACTCTTGAAAAAGGAAAAAGATGCAAACTTTTGCATAAGAAAATACAATTTAAAACAACCGTGGGGCCTAAAGTTGTTGGCAATGATGCCAATTACTTGCCTGAGGCATGTGAATTTCTTAGTGCTATCTAAAAGCAAACTTTTGATTTTGAAGGATAAAAATACAATTAACATCAATTTTCTCCAAAGCTTTCACACAAAAAAAAAAAAAAAAGAGAGAGAGAGAGAAAGAAAAATGCGAATATAATTTACAATTTTTGCTACAACTTGCTCAAATAACGAGTTGTAAATATTGAAGATGTATACCCATATGAAATTACTATTTTATTTCTACAGCTCACAACTCATCACTTGACGAGTTATGCAAAAAGTTGTAATTTGTGGCTTTAGCATTTCTAGTAAGGAAATGTGGATTTAGTTTAAATGACGCTCAATCATTGAAGAGTCTTTTGGTTGAATATTGTAAAGAGCGAAATTTATTCGTAATATCAGTACTGTTCAAACTTATTTAGAAAAATGATAAGAGAAGCAAATTTTGGCAACACTATTATTGAAATTCTGAGAAAAAGTAGGAGAGAGGAGAGAGAAATAATGTGATGGAAGTGGGAGTGAGAAAAAGAAATTTGCCAAAATATGTGCCCAAAAAAACTAGCTAACCTACCCTATATTGGAGACCAGCCTTATCGAAATGAGAAAAAAAAAAAATTGAATTGTGGCAATTGAATTGCCAAAATAGGAGGATTAAAAATAAATAAATAAATAAAACTAAACTAAACTGTGGCAAGAGTAATGCTACGGCCACAAACTATTTTACTAAATTTTTACAAATTTTTGTTATTTCCAACTTCTTACTGATTCTCGTCAAGATCCACCAATAACATCACTTCTTTATTTACTAATATCAATCAGGCTCAAATCATTGAAGCATATATTGATTCAGAGAGCAAAACAATCTTCATCCTCCATCCCACAGGGGTGGCACCACCTTGTGGCTAGGACCCTGACCTTGAAAAAAAAAATTATACACAAGAATTTAAAATTTTATATTTATCTACCTTTAAAAAAAAATTTGGGAACACCCTTATTTTTTTTTCCCCAAAATTTTTTTTATGCCAATAAAATTAAATTTTGGTTCATAATTTAAGCAGTTTAACAATATATTAAGATATTTCAAGCAAAAAGAACCACATGCTTTTTTGAGCCTATACTATGGCTTTACTTTTAGTTTTTGCTTTACCTAACATACCGTCATTGTACGACTACTTTTTCTCAAAAACATTATAATATATATTACACAACTAATTGGTCAAAGACACATGAATTTGGTTTTTTTCATTGTACAACTACTTTTATTTTGTCTTTTTCCGATAATTTTGATTAGAAAAAAAATAGTAGTTTTAACTAATTAAGTGAATCAACTTAAAAAGTTACTTAATTTTTATATAACATCAATTAGTTCATTATAAATATAAAATAAAGTTTTTATTTTTATGATTATAATTAAACATGTGATTGTCTATTCTAAGGAAATTTGATTATTGTGTCACTAAATATTGTGTTTTTACATGATTATGTTTTTAATTCAACAAATATTTTAAAAAAAACTTCACTGCCTCAGTGCCTCGCAGATTCACAAGTCACTAAACAATTTAAACTAAAACTAAATCAAACCTAAAGGCTAAAAGGAAATAAGAAACTCACTTATTCTCTCCCCAACCATCGTGGTCCATCCCTGTTTGGCAACACTAACAACAACCACAACTGAACTCTACAAACTTTATGTTGTAAAATTTTAAGTATTTGCATGTGTTTTTTTTTTTTTTTTTATTGTTGTTGTTGTTGTTATTGTTGTCAATATATAAACTTTTCTTTTTATTAAATTGTGTAATTTATACTTCTTGAGAAACATCCTAGAAAAATTTTTTATAGCCGCTACTGCCTTCCCACTTATGAAACTCATTGCTTTTTATTTTTTGGTTTTAACAAGAACGCGTGGTTGGCGCTTTCACATTGTTGAGTTATTAACAATGTGGGTTCAAAAAAATTACATTTTGTCAAAAAGCATTCCCCGTAGAGCCTTTTTTTTTGCTGAATCCCGTAGAGTTAAATAATAAAGACATTGTTAAATTGTTAGCAATGTGGGGTCAAGTCAATCACACGGTAAGGTGGTCTAATGTGCAATTATGAATACATGAACCTAATCTAATGATGCCAAGATCTTAAAAAATATATATATATATATATATATTTTTTATAAAGAAAATCTTGTGCTTGATGCCAGACTAAATCCAAAAAATAAAGAATTTATTATTCTTGACAAATAAAAAAGATGCAAACTTTTGAATAAGAAAATACAATTAAAACAGCTGTGGGCCTAAATTTGTTGGCAATGATGCCTACTACTAGCCAGAGGCGTGTGAATTTCTAAGTGCTATCTAAAAGCAAACTTTTGATTTTGAAGGGTAAAAATACAATTAACATCAATTTTATCTAAAGCTTTCACCGATTAAAAAAAGAAAGAAAACAAAAGAAAGAGAAATGCCAGTGTTAGAAAATAATTAACAATTTTTGCTACCACTTGCTCAAGTAATGAATTGTGAGTAATAAAAATATAAACCCACGTAAAATCACTATTTTATTACTGTTGCTCATCATGTTATGAGTTGTGCCAAAAACTGTGATTTGTGGCACTAACATTTTTGGTAAAAAAATTGGATGTAGTTTAAATAACTCTGAATCATTACCATGTGATGAGTCGTGCAAAAAATTGTGATTTGTGACATTAGAATTTTTAGTAAAAAAAATGTGGATTTAGTTTAAATTAATGACTTTGAATCATTGAAGCATTGATTCAGAGAGCAAAATAATCTATATTCTCCTTCTCCCTTCTAAAACCTGTTGTCTCTTTTTGGTTTAACAAGAAAGCATGGCTGGGACCTTTGTGGGCGAAGCATTTCCGTCTGCAACCTCTTGTTTAAAAAGTGCATTTTACGCTTCCTTAAAGGCGAAATTGCCAAATAGCACAGTTGTGAAAAATTAATGGCAATGTAGCACTGTTTCGGAAATAAGTGGGAATCTACCACTTTTTCCGGTACTCGAGCATGAGAAGCTCGAGTACCATATAGTACTCGAGCATGTGCAGCTCGAGTACAAGTTACCTCTGCCACCGTGTCCCATGCTGAGGTGGCTTTTGTGGATTAAAAAAAAAAGTCAGTACTCGAGTTTAAACAACTCGAGTATTGTGCAATAGTACCCGAGCAGTTTAAACTCGAGTATTAGTAGCAATAGAGGCCGGTATTGCTTTTGGTACTCGATACCATAAAGCTCGAGTACTACGTATGTGGTACCCGAGTTGATCATACACGAGTATTAGTCACTAAAACCACTGCCTTCAAATTTTTTCACTCTTAGTTCAAATTTTTGCACACCTTCTCTTTCAGTTCTCACTGAAGACCTTCACACCCAAGACCTTCACACCCAAACCCCAAACCCCAAACCGTCATTCATTCCACCGGCGCATCCAAAGCCCAAAGCCCAAACCTTCATTCATTCCACCGGCGCATCCAAACCCCAAACCCCAAACCCTCATTCATTCCACCGGCGCATACAAACCCCAAACCCGAGTTGCCCATTATCGGCGGCAGAAATCAGGCTGTCGTCGACGCACGCACTAACCCTACCATAGACATGCTGACCGCCATAGACCCTCCGTCGTAGCTCAGTCCGCCGTAGACCCATTCTCGAGAAGGTCAGTCCGCCGTAGACCCATTCCCAAGAAGCTCAGTTGTCGTAGACCCATTTTCGAGAAGCTCAGTCCGCCGTAGCTCATCGTCGGCGGAAAATAGGAACTCCCCGTCGGCCTCCCACTGAAATTTTGGTAAATTTTTTTTCTTTCTTTCCTTGAGTTTTTAAATTGCAGTTACGTTTAAGATTACAAAATTTCCCAAGAGGTTTATGTTAGGAAATTGTGAATTTCATGTAGTCTAACATCCTTGATGATGGCTGGTGTTTTAGAAATGTAAATTACACAAACCGTGATTGAAAATGAATATCTTGCAAATGACATGCATAGGTACCCGATTTGTAGTTAGACTTGAAATGAGCAGAAGAATTTTTGAATATTTGATAGGAAAAGTTGTGTTTCAAATAACTAAAAAACTCTAGATTTTAAGCAAAATAACTAAATAAGTAAAAAAACTCTAGATTTGAAGCAAATGAAAGGATTTTTAATCTGGGGCACTGGATTTTTTTTTAGCCTTGCATTGCATCTGATATTATTTGAAAAACTTTCTTGTAATTTTGATGTTGGAGACCACTGGATTGATGTATTGTTTAAATAAAAACAAATAAATAAAGAAAGAATAGCTAAAACAACCTGGTTATGTACGTAAGTATGGCTGTCTATTGTGAGAAATGAATCTATTAGTTGAAAAAACCAATCCCTTTTCTAATTGATTTCTTAGCTTTTGCATTTTTGTTGTGATATATTTTAGAATGAGAAATTGCTTGGTTGGTTTAGATTATAATAATATGTTTTTAAAAATTGCTTGATGTTTCTTTTTGGTTTATAGTTGCAAGAGTTTGTAAATTATAGTTCTGATTAAGATATTTCCAATTTTAAGTTGCAGACTTTATGTGGGTTTTAAAAATTACGTTTATATTAGGTGGGTTTTTTAGTATAGTCTTAGATTTTAACATTTTCTTAAGTTTGACCATGAAAGATGTGGCACCCTCTTGTTAGGTCATAGGCGATTGTTGTGTGGTTGAAGAAAAATTGAAAGAGGTTGTTGTAACGCATCTCAGATTGTCTACTAGTTTTTCCTATGTATATGTGTGTGTATGTATTAAACTGAATGCTTATGGGTGCTAATGGGCCAATCACCTTTTAATTTATGCCAGATATGAACCCACATCGAGCAGGACCCTCTATAGGGACTGTCTTGACGAGGCAACCTTCGCATCGTTCAAATTTTCTTTGGGATGCTCCTTTGGCAGGCGAGGTATACACTTGTGTCCAAAATCGTAGTCAATATATGTAGTAGAAAGATTTTGGGTAGCTATATTTGAAGTGTAATTATTACGTAGTTAGTGAATGCTATGTTTAATACTAAGTTGCCCTGTTTGCAGGAAGTGCCAGGTGTATTGACTTGTCGTCACCGAGATAAAGGTCTGTTTGAAGGTGGGGTAGATCCACGGATTGCGACTTATATCACAGATGCGGGGTTAGATGGGCTACTTCGGGTCCCACATATGGACCTTGACCATGCATTGATCACGGCCTTAGTGGAGAGATGGCGGCCAGAGACGCACTCATTCCACTTGCCCCATGGTGAGATGACTATCACGCTACAAGATATAGAGGTCATAATGGGAGTACCTGTACATGGCTTGCCGGTGGTGGGATTTACCCATATGGACAATTGGCGTGACTTCTGCATCGATTTGCTAGGTACCCCTCCTCCACCGGGAAGACCAGTTGGTACAAAAAAGAATACTGCAGTGTTGGAAGGGCCAAGGATAAAAGCGAAATGGCTCGAGGAGCAGTTTAGGGACCCTCTCCCTGCTGACGCCACTGAGGAGCGTGTGCAGCAGTATGCTCGGTTTTACATACTCCAAATGTTGGGTAGTATGTTGTTTATGGACAAGTCTGGTGAATGGATCTCAATCATGTATCTACAATTTTTCAATCCAATCAGCAACGGCAAGAATTATAGTTGGGGTAGTGCAGCTCTAAGTTGGCTTTATAGACACCTCTGTAATGCATCAGAGAAGACAGCCAAGCAAATTGGCGGTGCACTACTGTTAGTGCAATTGTGGGCGTGGGCGAGGTTTCCACACATATGTCCTGTGATGAGGCATCCACACCAGGCACTGCCCTTAGGTCCACTTGCTATCAAGTATGTAAAATCTTAGTTATCGTTTTACATTTCTGCATGAACTTTTTCCGCATGAGAATTATGTAAGTAACTAATATTAAGGTTATGTCTGTGTTGTTTTGTAGATGGAAAGGGGCTAAGATAACAACTGACCATCCAATGCACGTCTTACGCGCGTATCGTGTGTCGCTTGCTTCGCTACGGCCAAATCAGGTATCGTGCCTTACACTATTTTATCGCTTTGGCATGTATTGTTCACATTCGTTACACATTTTTGTCTAATTATATTGTTAATATGGTTGTTTGCATCTGTTGAATCATTGTAGATTGTGTGGGAGCCATATAGAGCTTATTTGGGTTCCCTGCTTGCATATTGTACAGCAGGCCAACACATATGGAGGTCCATCGTGCCACTTATACATTTTTGGGTGGTTGAAGGCCATCATCCCGAACGTGTTCTCCGACAATTTGGGATGAAGCAAGGCGTACCAGACAATATCGATACTTCAATTGAACTTCACAAGATAACACTCCAGGGCAAACACGAAAAAAACTGGGTTGAAGTACATGCCACTCATATTGCTAGATGGGTTGCGCACGCCACAATTGCCGAAGCACCACCCTTTCATGGGGTAATGAGCTACAATGACGAGTATATGGTGTGGTATCGTTCCATCACTGTGAGGCATATTACAAAAGAGACCTCGTATTGGGACACTTTGGTAAGTTTACAAAGATTGTTCTGTTATTTGAAATACCTCGTTTCGCATAGTTTAGTTCCAAGTCGTAACACTGCTTTTGCATACTTGTGACAGGTTGAATCACAATTGAGGATTATGGCGAAGTTTGAACCAGGGTCTGAGATCTACACCGACTGTTTTAATGCCTTGCAATCTGTTGAAGAGCTCAGTCGATTAACCTTGGACGATGCACGCACTGTGGGCAACACAAGTGAACCAACTGTAGGCCGTGGTCGGCAAGGAGGTGGACGTCAAGGGCATGGAGGTCGTCAATCTAGTCAGTGTCATACATATAGGCGGCGTCCCACAACTACTCGCCGTCGCACATCTGGTGGGTGTCAAACACCCGTGCATGACCACACCATGGAGGAGGCAAATCATACATCAGATGAGATGTGTTTGGACACTGGTTATGACATGGGCTCCATGGCACATGATGATGCAGGTCCATCCCATACGTTTGCCCATGGTGAGACATGTCGGTCCCCATCCATGGTTCGCGATAATACATACCCGCCCACATCCTCTCCCCCACCGACTACCGGCACTATCCCCACAGATGCATGTGGTAGAGATGAGATGAGATTCATGCCCACCCCTAGGCTACCCACACCTGGTGCCATTCAGACAGAGATACCCACCCCCCCACCAGAGGCTTCACATAATGAGGATCGGGGGCTACCCATCCTTGGTGCCTTCCAGACAGAGATACCCACCCCCCCACCAGAGGCTTCACACATTGAGGATCGGCCGCGAAGGCCGCAACGGACACGGACACATCCTCCTGACTGTGGGACTGGACATGGTACTCCCCCTCTACTCCCCCTCTTATACCGATTACATATGCATCTCTTTATGGTTAAATGATTTGAATATTAATATTTGCTTGTGTTCTTTTCAGGCAAGGTGAGACCAGTCAAGGAACCAGTGAGGAGAAGGAAACGGGGATGATTTTCGGTGGTCAATTCGCAAAGGCTTTTGACTAGAAGGAAACTATTCATAAGTAAGTCCTGTATTCATTATGTAAGTTTTTGCATGAGTTTCGTAGCCTCTATGTGGTTGCACTAGTACAATTCTGGAAATGAGGAGTATACACATTTTAAGCATGCTTTAATATCTCAGCATCTATTTAGTCTAAATGTGAAAAAAAAGCCTATGTTTTTATGTTGTTTATTACTACTTTGACCTGTATATTAATGGCCAATTTCGCCTTTCTTCAGTGCTAAGATTTCAATTTTCTTCTTCATCTTCATCATTATTCAACAATCACAGAGATCCATTCCAGCAAGCTCAACCTCTCAATTCAGGTACTCTGAAACCCGACCCGTTTTCAAGCTTCATATATTTCTATGATTTTCCTGAATCATGATTCAATTCTCAAATCTCTCATTTCATTTATACACACGAACTCAATGTAAAAAAAAAAAAAATCTAAGTAACTAATAAATTAATCTCATTTAGTTTCTTTGAAAATTTTCCACTAATTGTCGATGATTTCACAGCTACTCATATTCTGAAAACCATTTATCAAATTGTCTAAAGTGTTAGCGGTCGAGATTGCGTGGAATTGGTCTATCTTCGTTGCTTTATGTACTGGATCTGAAGGTACTTTTCTCAGAATATTTTTGTTTGTTTGATTCTGTACTGTGTAGCTTTTTGTTTCTATATTGTTGACAAATTCAACTCCAATTTATTTATTTTTTTCAAACAGTTGCGTTAAGCTCAATTGACGCAAACTTTCACTTATAGACACACAAATTTTAGCCCATTCAAGCGCGCACACACGGAATTTCATGTTTCGATTTTGTTTTTCAAGCAATTGTAGCTTTAATGAACATTTTTGGCTCGGAAAATGTGTGTTTTATCTGTGAATAGTGAAGATTGCGGATTAAATTTGATGATTATGTTGTTCTTTCATGGTCATATTTGTATTACAAAGTAAAATATTTATAGTTTTTACTAGTACAATGCTGATCGTGTTCCTTGTCGGTATGAATATTCTATGTACGTGTAGGGACTTACACGTGGTTGTTGTTGTTGTTTTAAAGGGTTTAAAGTTGAGCATTCTTATGTTGGGATGAATTGAGTTGAACTGCCGTTTTCTACAGCATCTAGTGAGGTGTAAGGCTCAATATGGGGATTTTTGATGGTTTACCTGTGTCTTCCGATAAAGCAGTAAGTTCAATCTACGTTGCTTAATGCTTTTGTTGGAAACATAAGTTATTAATACTTTTTTAGGTTATCTTTTTTGATTAGTAAGTCACACACACACCCGTGGGTTTTGAATCCACAACTTCACACTCCATCCCATTATTTTAATCCCAAACGCCATGTCAGCTATGCCACGGTGGATTTTTAAAAAATAGTACTCGAGTTCACGAAACTCGAGTACTGGAAAAAGTGGTAGATTGCTGTTTATTTCGCAAACAGTGTTTTTGAGCTAAAAATTTTAAAAAATGGTGCTATTGGCCAATTTCGCCCTTCCTTAAATGCATTTTACATTTCTTCAAATCAAACACAATTATAGTCAATATAATTACGTTTTAATAAATGATTCAACATAATATCAAAGGTAATTTTTTAGAAAAAATTACATTTGGTCAAAAAGCATTCCCCATGTGCAACTGCAAATATATTAAAAACTATATTATTTACCTGGGTTCATGAACCTAATCTAATGACTAGAACTGCATCTACTTCAGTGTGGTAAGAACTAAAAACTGCACAGGCTTTCAGACAACAAACAAAAACCAATCTGTTATCAGTTTCCTGGAGTTATTAATCACTTTGTCAATTTCTTTCCATTGAAAAAAAAGAAAAACATGGCTGAGATCCTAGTAGGACCAATACTGTCTGCATCCCTTAAAGCGTTTTTTGACAAGATGACATCTCCGGAGGTCGTGAACTTCATCCGGGGAAGGAAAGTCCCTGATACACTACTAAAAGAGCTGAAGACATTGTGTAGTACCCTCAGCAAAGTGCTCAATGACGCAGAGGAAAGGGAAATCACGCGCACAGATGTCAAAGAGTGGCTTGATGAGCTTAAGGATGCTGTCTACCACGCAGAGGACCTTCTGGATGAGATCGCTACTGATGCTTTGCGCTGCCAGGTGGAAGCTGATTTTGGTACCTCTAAGGGGAAGGTACGTAACTACATCTCTACTTCATATGATCGGTTTCGAGGAAAACTAGAATCAAAGATAAAAGAAGTCGTAAAAACGATGAATTCTCTAGCTTTACAAATAACTACTATAGGTCTGAAAGAAGTTCTTGAAGGGAGATCTTCCCAAAGTGTGCCCACAGCTTCTCTGGTAGATCCAGACACTATAGTTTACGGTAGGGATGATGATGAAAAGGCAATAGTCAACTTGCTGCTCTCAAACGATGTAGCAAGCAACAACCGCCCTTTTGTGATTCCCATTGTGGGCATGGGTGGGGTTGGAAAGACAACCCTTGCTCAGCACATCTACAACCACCAAAGAGTCATAGACCATTTTACCCTTCAAGCTTGGGTTTGTGTTTCAAATGAATTTGACGTTCCTAATTTAACTAAAAAGATTCTTGGGGCCTTCAGTCCACAAACTGGTATAGCTGATACCACTGACTTCAATTTTATCCAAAATAAATTGAAGGATTGTTTGATGGGAAGGAAAATTTTCCTGATTCTTGATGATGTATGGAACAAAAATGTTGAAGACTGGGGCAGCTTGAGTATTCCCTTTAAATATGGAGCACCAGAAAGTATAATTATTGTGACAACACGCAACGAAAGTGTTGCATCGATCATGAGCCCTATTCAGATTTTTCATCTTAATAAATTATCAGAAGAAGATTGTTGGCTATTATTTGCAAATCATGCCTTTGAAAATGGAAACTCTAATGCATATCCAGAATTAAAAAAAATTGGTGAAGAGATCGTTAAGAAGTGTGACGGTCTACCATTAGCAGCAAAAACACTCGGTCGTCTATTGCACTCTAAATTAGAAGAAGTAGAGGAATGGAATAAAATTTTGAAAAGCAAAATTTGGAGTCTGCCTAAGGATGGGGGTAATATTCTTCCAGCTTTAAGATTAAGTTACAGTTACCTACCCTCACATTTAAAGCGATGTTTTGCATATTGTTCAAACTTCCCAAAGGATTATCTATTCAAAAAGGAAGAACTTGTTCAGTTGTGGATGGGAGAGGGATTCCTGCAACAACACAACGAGAATGAAGAAATGGAAATTATAGGTGCTGAGTACTTCCTTGATTTAGTATCGAGGTCACTTTTACAACGATCAAATGGAAGCGAATTGTGCTTTCTAATGCATGACCTAGTCCATGATTTAGCTACATCTGTATCTGGCAAATTTTGTTTCAGATTGGAAGGGGATAACACAAACAAAATTATAGATAAAACTCGTCATTTTTTCTACTTAAGAACCAAATATGACATCCCAGAGAAGTTTGATGCTTTGTGTAAAGCTAAAAATTTACACACCTTCATTTCGTTAGGAATGAAAGAAGACAATGAGAATGAGCAGTTCTACTTAACAAAGAAGGTACCACATGATCTATTATTGAAACTAAGATTCTTACGTGTGCTCTCTCTTTCACATTATTGTAATCTAGAGTTGCCAGAGTCAATTGGAGATTTCAAACATATACGCTATTTAGACGTCTCTTTTACTGGGATTGAGAGATTGCCTGAGTCTACATGTATGTTGCTCAACTTACAAACATTGAATTTATCAGGATGCAAATTTCTAGTTAAGTTGCCAAAAAATATGAGAAATCTCATTAATTTGCGTCATCTTTATATTAGTGGAACTAGCATTAAAAATATGCCAATACATATGGGTTGGTTACAATGTCTTCAGACTTTGACCAAATTTGTTGTTGGCAAGGACATTGGATTCCGAATTGAAGAGTTAGGAAAACTTTCAAATCTTCAGGGAGTCATTGTGATATCAAATCTCCAGAATGTGATAAACTCAACTAATGCTTTGGAAGCGAAGTTGAAGGATAAGGAGCACCTTAAGGAGCTAACATTGGAGTGGGATGCTGGCAATGACATTATTTCCCAAAGTGAAAGAGACGTACTCAACAATCTGCAGCCTCACACGAGCTTAACAAAGCTCGTTATCAAGAATTACAATGACACAAGCTTTCCAAATTGGGTTGGAGATGGTTCATTTTCAAGTATAACAGTTATTCATCTAAACTCTTGTAGAAAATGCTCTAGTTTGCCATCTCTTGGACAACTCCCCTCTCTTCAAGACCTCTTCGTTTTTGGGTTTGATGCAGTTGTTACCGTGGATGCTGACTTTTATGGTAGTGGTTCTTCTACTATTAAGCCATTTCAATCACTGAAAATATTGAGATTTGAGGCAATGTCGAAGTGGGAGAAATGGTCTCCTTATCACGGAGAAGGCGAAGACGAAGGAGGAGCTTTTCCGAGTCTCCAAGAGCTTCATCTTGAAAAATGTCCAAAACTAAGTGGAAGCTTGCCCAAGCACCTTCCTTCTTTAACCAAACTTGAGATTTAGGTGCATAAAGAGGTCAGTATCACTTTGGTTGTTCTTCTTTCTTATTTTTTGCAAACCTCTACCTTGATGGGTTTGTAAACTATTGAGAATAAAATCTTAAATTTAATAGGTGATTTTTTTGGGTCAAATATCTTCCATTTTAATTTGTGTTTCTTTTAGTCCAACTTGTATGTATTACTATTTTTTTTTTGGTTGATTAGATTGTGTTATTTATTCATACACACTATAAAGTTTATAACTTTGAGTTATTTAAGTTGCAATGTTTTAGTGGGCATGCATGCATGCTAGGTGTTTGAGAGAATGACTAAACATATATCATTTATTGTTGCTACATTTTTGTTGAGCCATATTAACATAGTATTTCAGTTCACTTCTGTCTGGCTAAATGTAAGTGAAAGTCTTTTTAAACATTAAAGCTATGAATATACAAATCTAATAATAATGGAAATTACTCATTTATTTTACTATCATTACTTTTAAATGAATTACATGAGGTTGATTATACATTTAGAATAAAAATAATAAAATAAATAAACAAACAAATATGTCTGTGTAATTGGGCCAAATTGACTGTATGGACCAAATTGGATCGAATAGACTAATTGGACCAAATTGACCAAATTGGAACAAATAGATTGAAGTGGACTGAATGGACCATATGGACTGAACATGATTGAATTGACCAAGATAGACCAAATAGACCAAATTAGACTGAACAAACCAAACTAGACCGAATAGACCTAACTGAACTGAATTGGCCAAATGGACCGTATGAACGAAATTGGACCGAATAGATTTAGGTGGACCGAATGAACTGGAATGGACGGAATAGACCTAAGTGGACCGTATAGATTGAATAGACCTAATTGGACCGAATAGTCCAAATTGGACCGAATAGACCTAGGTAGACCAAATTAGATTGAATAGATGGAAGTGGATAGAATGAACTGGATTGGACAGGACTGAATTGACCAAAGTAGACGAAAAATACTGAACTGGACCGAATAAACCTAACTGGACCAAATTGGCCAAGTGGACCCTATGGACCAAATTGGACGGAATAGACCTAACTGAACCGAATTGGCCAAATTGGACCGAATAGACCATATGGAACTGAATAGACCTAAATATATGGAATGGACCAAATTGGACCGAATAGACCTAAGTGGATCATATGGACACAATTGGATCTAATAGACCTAACTAATCAAATTGGCCAAATTGGACCAAATAGACCTAGATTGACCATATGGACCAAATTGAACCGAATAGAGCGAAGTGGACCGGATTGGACTAAATAGATGGAACATGACCGAATTGACCAAAGTAGACCGAATGGACTGAATGCAATTGAATAGAGAGAATTGGATCAAATAGACCAGATTGGACTGAATTACCTGAAGTAGACCGAATTGGACTCAAATTGACCAAAGTGGACTGAACTAGACCGAATTGACGAAGTGGACCGAATGACAATCTATTATTAGCATAGCCAAGATTGTGTTTTAAGATAAAAATTCAAATTCTTACTTTCAAAATAATCAAGTTTTAACTCAAACAAAAATCAAAACAAAACTATAAGAGAGAAAAATATGCAACTTTAATGGGAAACTAAATAATACAATACCAAAACGTATGAACCCAAAATAGAGTTTTAAAAATCACAATGGTTCATCAATATAAAGAAGAGTTGTAAGAAAGAATAAAAAAAATGAAGAGAGAGAGAGAGAGAGAGAGAATAACCACGTTTCAAGAGAGAATAATAAGAAACTTATAGAAAATAATATGGGAAGAAAAAAAGTAAAAATAAAAAATATTGTAAAAACACCAAATTATCAAATTCATGTTATGTTATGTTATGTAATAAAATAGCATTATATTTTTATGAACTATCTTTATATATAATGCAATAGGATAATGTCTATGAAATCAAAGAGAAGAAAAAAGATAACAACTTAAAAACATAACTTAATCACATCAACCGAAAGTAAAGTTTCAAATAATACAAAAACTTATCAACTTAACATAGAGATGCAAGAAAAATAAATAAAAATTCCACAAAAAATTTTTAAAAAAAATGAGATAGAGAAATAACCTTATGTGTGTGGGAAAACTATGTATGGAATGAAATTGAGAAATGTAAATTTATAGTAAGAGGGGGGATAAGAAAAGCCAAAAATAAAGGAAGATAAAGAAATTGAGGAAAAGTGATATTAAGATAGATAGTAGTGGGGAGATGAAAAGATAAAATGGAGAGGAAAAGTTGGTGCAAGTATAACATTAGGTTGGGAAATTAATAAGAGAAAAAAAAAAGAGTTAAAAAGAAGAAGAAGAAGAAGAGAGAGAATGTTGGAAATGGGTGGATGATGTGACTGCTGATGTGGCTTAACAGGAGCATAGCAATAATAAATGTTACGTTTTAGCTTTTACACACACACAAACACACACACACACACACACACACACACACACACACACACACATATATATATATATATATTAAACCTCAATCCACACCATTATATTCGATAAAAGGAGGGAAGCTCCAACAAAAAATTATTGGAAGGTAAAAATGCTTTGAAAATGTACTCATTCCTATTCAACTCTTGTTTGCCACTAAATTTGGTCCTACTGAACCATTCTTCGCCATTCATCACAACTAGGGATTGAGTTATTTCTAGTGCTCCTTACAAACGTGTCATCCTCTATATGTTTTGAATGGTCTAAAGAGGAAGAAAATATAAGTAAATCTATTACTTATATTACAAAAAGGAAATACAAAATTTTAATAACATAAGAAAAATATCATTTTATCAAGAACTTACCAACATTACGTTGAAAATGTGAAATAATAAATGAATTAGCTCCCCTTTTTATACCAATCTCTCTTTCCAAAGAATCATTGATGTGGACTGAATAGATCAAATGGACAAAATGGATCAAAGTTGACCGTAATTAAACAAAATGGATGGAATAGACCAAAACGGACTAAAATGGAATTGACCAAAATGGACTGGTCTGGTCGCATCAAAGAACCATATGGGAAGGTCAGATAAAATTTGTAGGATACATAGTTACTTATTGATTTAATGTGGTAGACTCTTTCTTTATTCATTATTATTTTTTTAAGTAATGTCACACACAACAATTTTCATATCATTTTTCGACATGTGATTCTATCCAAAATGTATTTGTAATTGTAAGTTTGAGAAGTTAACATGTTAGAAGGGGAATCCTTAAATAAAAAAACCTAGAGGAGGAAGAAATTTAAAAAGAGTGTTGTTGGAACAAATCAAAAAAAGGTGGGTAGGCTCATTATATTTTGAGGTCTAATGTGATAATTAAATTTTAGTAGATTTTTTAATATTTATCAGTTATAATTTTTTTCTAGATAGAATATCAATTAAATTTTATTTATTCAATTTGCTAATTTTTTTTTTTGGAATTGGTTTGTAAAAAGTACGGTATAAAAGTATGATTTTTTTTTTGGGTTGAAATTACTGTATCACCAAATCTAAGTGGGTTTGTGGAATTTTGTATTTTAGAGTATAGATTGCAAATGTCTTCATAATTTAGGGTGGATAAGTATACAATAATCTATTAATTTGGATGGCAAGGTAGACACTACAAATTAATTTCAAATTAAGTTGTTGATTGTAGAATTTTGAAGTTTATGATGAATGGTTGTAATAAATCCTGATAAATATATATATATATATATATATATATATTTTTTTTTTTCATTTCTATTTCAACTCATTGAAAGTCATACCTAGTTTTTCCAGAATTTCCCCAACAAGGCTCAAGGAGGAAGAATTGAAAATTCTTTTACTCACCACTTTGGCCATATCCATTAGGCAATATCCCAGAAGGTCCGATCTGTACCAGTAAATGTGTTTGAGTTGCTCATGACATCAGGGCCAGGGGCAGCAGGTATGATAACTGCTAGTAGCCCTCCAATGACAAGCTCTTCTGCTCTAGCAAAAAGGAATGACTCCGTGTCCTTTGCAAAATTGAGTTGCATACGCGTCCACAACTTTCCTTTGGGGCATTTGTGGAGAAAATCCTCCCTTTATTCCATGCAGGTGAACCTTCATCCATAACTTATTGGGGGACCTTCGATAGCCAATTTAGTGCAAAAGAGGAGTGAATAAAAAATTTCACGTGGATTGAAAATAACATGTCAGCTGTTCCGGGGCTTGGAATTCGAGTCATAGATACATGAGATACTACTTTACAATTTAGTTTCAAAAACTTAACTAACGAAATTGTTAGCAAAATTATGTTAAATGGCAAATAAAAATCCCAACGAGTCCAATCCCTACTTCTTTAAGCCTTCTATTTATTCTCGCTTAAATTCTAAATTTGCTTCTTCTTCTCCATCTCTCAAACACTTTTTCTCCCTTGAAAATTTCAAGAATAAGTGAAGTTGAAAACTGCCAGGTAAAGGTAATCCACCCTAAAAATATTATCAAAATCACCCTCTAATCTTTACCTCAATCTCTCTACAAACATTTGGGTTTTTTTTTTTTTGTTTTTTTTTTATATTTGATTTTTTTTTTTTTTTATAGAAAACATAGTGTTTTTTTTTTGCATTTGACTGGACTATTCTAAAATCAGTCCAACCATACTGGATTTTGGTTTTTTCGATTAAACAATCGTTTTTTCGATTATCTCAACTTTTATGCAATTTTTTATTTTTAAGTATAATCGGACCGAATTGATGCCCGATTTTCAGTCAAACTGGCTAATTCGGTTTTTAAAACCATGAAATCTTGACCTTTTTTATTTTTTATATTTGATCTCTCCTCTTAGTCGCGGCTCCATGAATATTTTTTAGGGTGGTCATTATTGACCAAAATTTAATATAAAGAGAACTTCATATATTGACCAAAATACACATACACATAGTTTGACAATTTTTTTCTAAGAATTTTTTTTTATTTTGAAATCTTTGCATGATAGTTTCATTATCAATGTTGCAAGTTACATCTCTTTCAAAAATTTAGATAGATAAAAAATTTATTGGGGTTTTTCTTTTTGTTTGTAAGGACCTAGTATATTGTCAAAGGGGTCAAAATTTAAAAAAAGAGTTTGTCTACAAATTTAGCTGTAATCTAAGATTACAATTCTCATTAAACAAATTAACATGCCTATATATTTTGAAAATTTAACCGTTGAATTGCATGTTCTTTATGTTCTTAAACACATGTCAAATTTCATGTCAATCGGATGTTATTTATTATTTGATCTATAAATTTAAATTTTTATGTAATTTTAAACTACAAAAACTCAAAATTTAAAAATTTGATTAATGACATAACTACTGATCTTTGACCTTCTTGAAATTTTACAAATATGGAAAATATAAAAAGAAAATGTAATCCAATTTTTAATGGTGAATTTTTCACAATTCATATCTAATAAAAAAAATATTGAGTGGAGTTGTAGCTTTAGTTTACAATTAAGTTAGTTGCCAAATTTTGTCCAAAAATTGATTATGTTGAGTTTAAAAAATTTTAGAATGATCACAAAATTTTTTTAAGGATAATAAAATCATAAAATTTTTAAAATTTATATATTAATTAAATTTTTTGCCAGATCAAGGTGGTCCTATGACCACCATGTGGAGCCGCCAATGTCTCCTCTCGTCTAATTTGTGATCCATTTGTTGTGATACATTTACGAAAATTTCAGTTTGTTATTTTATGACCTATAACATAGTATCCCCACACACACCAAAAAAAACAAATAAACAAACAAACAAACAAAAGAAAAAAAGACATATGGCATTATTGGATTGCCTTGCTCAGGATTTTGAGTAACCACGTGCAACAAACACAAACGGAAACAAAAGCAAAAGAAGATTAGCTAGGAAGGTCGTTGGGAAGTTAATGTCAGTCAGTCATTATTGAGCAATAGCTAGGCAGACTCTAGAGGAATTTGTGGCTATGAGGAGGGCCAGGTATACAAAGAAAAAAACAAAAAACAACAAGGTGATTGGAAAGGTATCTCAAGATATTTGCTCAGACTAAATCCAAAAAATATAAAGAATTTACTTTAGAGGAAGGAAAAAGAAGCAAACTTTTGAAAAAGAAAATACAATTAAAACAACCGTGGGGCCTAAATTTGTTGGCAATGATGGCCTACTACTAGCCAGAGGCGTGTGAGTTTCTTGGTGCCATCTAAAAGCAAGCTTTTGATTTTGGAGAATAAAAATACAATGAACATCAATTTTTCTCTAAAGCTTATCCCGGTAAAAAAATGTGGATTTAGCTTAAATTACTCTTAATTATTGAAGCACATATTGATTCAGAGAGCAAAACAATCTATATATCCTCCTTCCCAATTCTGAAACCCATTGCTTTTATTTATTTATTTAACAAGAAAGCATGGCTGGTGCTTTCACATTGTTGAATTATTAACAATGTGGAGTCATAAAATGACATTTTGTCAAAAAGCATTCCCTGTAGAGTTAAAGTAATAAAGACATTGTTGAATTATTAGCAATGCGGGGTCAAGTCAACCACGCGGTAAGGTGGTTCCATGTGCAACTACGAACACATAAACCTTATCTAATGACTAGTAGAACTGCATCTACTTTAATGTGGTATAAGAACTAAGAACTGCACAGGCTTTCACACCACAAGCAAAAACCAATCTCTTCTAGTTTCCTGGAGTTACTGACTTTGTCAATTTATTTCCATTGCAAAAAAGAAAATCATGGCTGCTGCCCTAGTAGGAGGAGCATTTCTGTCTGCAACCCTTCAAGTGTTATTTGACAGGATGGCATCTCAGGAGGTCGTGAAGTTCATCCGGGGAAGAAAAGTCCCTGCTACACTACTAACAAAGCTGAAGACATGGTGTCTTACCCTCAGCAAAGTGCTCAATGACGCGGAGGAAAAGGAAATCACAGACACAATTGTCAAAGAATGGCTTGATGAGCTTAAGGATGCTGTCTATCACGCAGAGGACCTTTTGGATGAGATCGCTACTGAAGCTTTGCGGTGCCAGGTGGAAGCTGATTTTGTAACCTGTACGAGTAAGGTACGTAACTTCATCTCTACTTCATTTGATCAGTTTGGAAGAAAACTAGAATCAAAGATACAAGAAGTCGTAGATAAGCTGGAAAATTTAGCTTCACAAATAAATGCTATAGGTCTGAGAGAAGGTGTTAAAGGGAGATCTTCCCAAAGAGTGCCCACAACTTCTCTGGTAGATCCAGAAACTATAATTTACGGTAGGGATGATGATGAAAAGGCAATAGTCAACTTGCTGCTCTCAAACGATGTAGCAAGCAACAACCACTCAGCTGGTGTGATTCCCATTGTGGGCATGGGTGGGGTTGGAAAGACAACCCTTGCTCGGCAAATCTACAACAACCAAAAAATCATAGAACATTTCAGCCTTAAAGCATGGGTTTGTGTTTCAGAAGAATTTGACGTTCCTAAGATAACCAAAAAAATTCTTGAGGCTGTCAGTCCCCAAAAACATGATAACACTGACTTCAATAAGATCCAAACTGAAGCTGACTTCAATGAGATCCAAAATAAATTGAAGGATTATTTGATGGGAAAGAAATGTTTACTGATTCTTGATGATATATGGAATGAAAATTATGATGATTGGGCTCTCTTGAGTATTCCCTTTAAATATGGAACATCAGGAAGTAGAATTATTGTGACAACACGCAACGAAAGTGTGGCATTGATCATGCGCCCTATTCAAATTTTTAATCTTAATAAATTATCAGAAGAAGATTGTTGGCTATTATTTGCAAATCATGCCTTTGAAAATGGAAACTCTAATGCATATCCTAAATTAAAAAAAATTGGTAAAGAAATCATTAAGAAGTGTGATGGTCTGCCATTGGCAGCAAAAGCACTCGGTTGTCTATTGCACTCTAAATTAGATGTAGAGGAATGGAATAAAATTTTGAAAAGCGAAATTTGGAGTCTGCCTAAGGATGGGGGTAATATTCTTCCAGCTTTAAGATTAAGTTACAGTTACCTACCCTCACATTTAAAGCGATGTTTTGCACATTTGTCGATCTTCCCAAAGAATTTTCTATTCACAAAGGAACAACTTGTTGAGGTATGGATGGTAGAGGGTTTCCTGCAACAACACAACAAGTATGAAGAAATGGAAGTTATAGGTGCTGAGTACTTCCATGATTTAGTATCGAGGTCACTTTTACAACAATCAAATGAAAGTGAATGGCACTTTCTAATACATGACCTAGTCCATGATTTAGCTATATCTATATGTAGCAAATTTTGTTTCAGATTGGAAGGGGATAACACAAACAAAATCACAGAAAAAGCTCGTTATTTTTCCTACTCAAGCACCAGATATGACATCCCAGAGAAGTTTACGGTTTTGTGCAAAGCTAAAAATTTACGCACCTTCGTTTCTTTAGGAATGAACGAAGACGATGAGAATGACGAGTTCTACTTAACAAAGAAGGTAACACATGATCTATTGTTGAAACTAAGATTCTTACGTGTGCTCTCTCTTTCTCATTATCGTAATATAGAGTTGCCCGAGTCAATTGGAGATTTCAAACATCTACGCTATTTAGATGTCTCTTTTACTGAGATTAAGAAATTGCCTAAGTCTACATGTATGATGCTCAACTTACAAACGTTGAATTTATCAGGATGCAAATTTCTAGTTGACTTGCCAAAAAATATGAGAAATCTCATTAATTTGCGTCATCTTTATATTAGTGGAACTAGCATTAAAAATATGCCATTACAAATGGGTCGATTACAATGTCTTCGGACTTTGACCAAATTTGTCGTCGGCAAGGACATTGGATTCCGGATTGAAGAGTTAGGAAAACTTTCAAATCTTCAGGGAGTCATTGTGATATCAAATCTCCAGAATGTGATAAACTCAACTAATGCTTTGGAAGCAAAGTTGAAGCATAAGGAGCAACTTAAGGAGCTAACATTGGAGTGGGATGCTCCCAATGGCATTGTTTCTCAAAGTGAAAGAGACGTACTCAACAATCTGCAGCCTCATACGAGCTTAACAAAGCTTGTTATCAAGAATTACAATGACACAAGCTTTCCAAATTGGGTTGGAGATGGTTCATTTTCAAGTATAACAGTTATTCATCTAAACTCTTGTAGAAATTGCTCTAGTTTGCCATCACTTGGACAACTCCCCTCTCTTCAAGACCTCTTCGTTTTTGGGTTTGATGAAGTTGTTACCGTGGATGCTGACTTTTATGGTAGTGGTTCTTCTACTATTAAGCCATTTCAATCACTGAAAATATTGAGATTTGAGGCAATGTCGAAGTGGGAGAAATGGTCTCCTTATCACGGAGAAGGCGAAGATGAAGGAGGAGCTTTTCCGAGTCTCCAAGAGCTTTATCTTAAAAAATGTCCAAAACTAAGTGGAAGCTTGCTCAAGCACCTTCCTTCTTTAACCAAACTTGAGATTGATGGATGTGAACAGCTTGAGACTTCTCTCAGAACTGCTCCTTCTATTCGTGAATTAAAATGGAGGAATTGTAATGATGCGTTGTTGAAAGAATTGCCACCCGCATTGCAATACCTCGCGGTAAACGGATTCAAAAACCTGGAGTCTCTTCCTCGTGGTGGTCTATCCAGTCCCACTACACTAAAATGGCTTGTTATCTTTAATTGTAGGGAAGTAGAATTCCCGATGTACCCCTGCTACTCTTCCCTTGAGCAACTGTTTATAGAAAATAGCTGTAATTCTCTAAAGTCATTTCCTTTAGACATCTTCCCGAAGCTTCGTTTTCTCAATATCAAAGGGTGTAGCAATATGGAGTCCCTTTCAGTTTCGGAGGGACATCACCTAACCGATCTCCTATGGTTGAAAATAAAAAATTGCCCTAATTTTGTAGCTTTTCCCAGTGGAGGATTGTCGGCCCCCAATCTCTCAGTGTTAAAAGTCAGTAATTGCTCTCGTCTCAATTCACTCCCAGAAAACACGCACACGTTTCTCCCGTCTCTTCGAAATTTGGAGATCATTAATTGTCCACAAATTGAGTCTTTTCCGGAAGGTGGTCTGCCATCCAATCTATTTTCTTTAGGAATCGGCGACTGCAAAAAACTAATTTGCAATAGAATGGAGTGGGGCTTGCAAAGACTACAGTCTCTTAAAGGATTAGGATTCCTAAATTGTGATCTTGATTGCTGGGATGTGGAGTCCTTTCCGGAGGAGTATTTACTGCCCACAACTGTTACCGATCTTTTCATCGGTGGATTTGGAAATTTGAGAACGTTGGACAACAAGGGGTTTCAACACCTTACATCTCTTCAACATTTGAACATCACAGAATGCCCTAAGCTCAAGCACATGCCAGAAGAGGGGCTGCCTGTCTCCGTCACTCACATACAGATCGAGGAATGTCCTTTGTTGACGAAACGATTGCAAAGGAAGAAGGGAAAAGAGTGGCGCAACATTGCTCGCACCCCCTTCATTGAAATCGTTGAGCGCAACACATCAAATAAAGCCAATCAGGTATTTGTTTTACTTACCCACTCTTGATTTTACTTGCATTCTTTTCAATTTTATTTATTGACATTTAATTTTTTTCTATAAATTGTCAATTAATTATATATGATTGAAAAAAATACTAGTAATAATAAACAATTTCTTTGACTCTTGTTAATTCTTCATCTAATTCTCTTTTTTACAATGTTGGGCTCATGAAGTTGTCCATCGAAGGTGAATCAAGCAGATTTCTGTGAAGAAGCTGCCAAAAGTATGACAGTATTCATGCTCTGTTACCTGTTCTTTGTTAAACAAATGCTTTCAAAGTGAAAATGGAAGAGTACGCAACTAAAAATTTATGCACTGCTACCTGTTCTAGTGAACATGTTAAGTACCCATATGATTTAATGATTTGCTTGATTAGAAAATAAGAAAAATTGCTTGAACATTTGTTAAATGATGTTTATTTGACTGATGTAGATCCCCAGTATGCAAGGTTAATTTCACCACTTGGTAAGATTCTTCTTTTACCCAAATGCTTGATGATTGGTGTCCATTTGGTTTTGAAAGCATGATTTATAAAATCATAATTTGGGGTTTGGTAAAATCTGTGATTAAGTGTTGTTGGTGTGAAAATCTTTAGTACGAAAAAACAATTTTCTTTAAAAGTAACAATTTTAAAAAACACCCACTCCCCATGGCTCACAATTTGAGGATGCAGATATTCCATTGTTTTAAAATGCAATTCTCTTCAAAAAATCAAAAGCCAAAGGCCTATATTTTATTATTATTATTTTCCTTTTTCTCGAAAAAAAAAACACAAGGCCAAAGGGGGGTCTTGATGACAAACAGATTTATTTAATCAAATTTGTGGTATAGGGAGTAATTCTCACATTTGCCCTATGAAATATGCAGGCGACCATAATTTCATGAAAACTCTGTGGCTATTGGAAAGTATGGTAGAATTGATAAAAAAATTTTGAGAACAGATAGCGCCAATAACTATTTGTGGGAGGCAATGTTTTGATTGGGCAATGCAGGTCAATGTTCCACTGTGATTCTGATTGCCATCCTTTTATTCATTATTGTTTTAAATTGGAAATTAAATAGAATTTACCATATATAGAGAAATTGGAATTGAAAACGTTAAACATTTTTAGAATTTTTTTTGCTTTTCAAGATTCAAGTAATGAAATCTCTTAGATGAAATCAGTGTTGAATACAAGTGACTAAGGAGTCTAAACAGATTCATTTAATCAAATTTATTGTATTAGAGAGTAGTTCTCACATTTGCCCTGTGGAATATGCAGATGACCTTAGTTTCTTGAAAACTCTGACTGTTGGAAGTAGGGCAAAATTAATAAAAATTTGAGAATGGAAAGTGCCAATGACTATTTGTGGGCGACAATTTTTAGATTGAGAAGTGCAGGTCAGTGTTTCATTGTGATTCTGATTGCCGTCCTTTTATTCATTAATGTTTTAAATGGGAAATAAAACAGAATATACCATGTATGAAGAAATTGGAATTGAAAACGTTAAACATTTTCAGGATTTTTTCTGCTTTTCAAGATTCAATTAATGAAATCTCTTAGATAAGATCAGTGGTGAATACACATGTGACTAAAGAGTCTAAACAAATTCATCTAATCAAATTCATAGGATTGAGAGTAATTCTCACATTTGCCTTGTCAAATATGCAGAAGACCTTAGTTTCTTGAAAACTCCAAGGCTGTTGGAAAGTAAGGCTGAACTGATAAAAGAAAATTGAGAATGGAAAGCGCCAATGACTATTCTGGGTGGCAATGTTTTGATTGAGCAATGCAGGTCAGTATTTCATTGTGATTCTGATTGCCACCCTTTTATTCATTATTGTTTTAAGTGGGAAATTAAACAGAATTTACCGTATTTGAAGGAAATTGGAATTGAAAATGTTTAATGTTTGGAAGTAGATATTCGTCATTTAGAGTAAATTTATCGCAAGGAAAAGTTGAAGCATTTAAGAAAGTGAGAGAGCTTTTTAATTTTTAAGGTGGAGTTTACATTAGTAGCTCAATCTTTTAGAATTTAATGCTTTGTCCTACATAAAGGATATATATCTCTAGTTTTCATTTTTTTCATAATGCTTTTTGTTTATCAAAACATATAGGATATATATTACCACATAGGGAAGGATATTTTGTATATCTTATGTTCCCTGGTTTAATTCAAGTTACATCATTTGATGCTACAAACTACCTGTGGGTGCAGATTGGCTGACTAAGACTACCTCTCTTTACATTTTGGAATTCGCATTAAGCCTCACCAGAGGATAGGTCTGCTTTTGGTTATTACCTCTCTGTGGGTGCAGATTGTCTTCCTAACTCTAGACAGCTCCAAAGGCTCAACATGTCAATGCTCCTTCTATCCTTTTTGTCCACACCAGTAGGATCTAAACATCGCCCTTCTTACCACCAAGAACATTAACTTTAACTATGCTAAGACAAGGGTCTAGAGACGCAAAGAGAGGGAAATCCAGCTGCTGGCCCTATATTGCTTAGGTTGAGGCTCACTGACTACACTAAACAATCTTCAAAGGTATCTTTAAATGTAGGGAATTAATATTTCCTTCATGCCCATGTCACTCTTCCCTGAGTATTTTGTCATATCCGATAGACATAATTCTCTGTCATCATTTGGTTTGGATATCTTTCCAAAGTTTTGTAGTCTCAAAATCAACATGTGTGGCAACATCAAATTTCTTTCAGTTTGGGAGGGACATGAACTTGTTATCCTAGCTTTAGAAATCAAGGAATGCCTTAATTTTGCACTTTCTTAATCAATTATTATTGTCTTCCTATAAATTAAAAAAAAAATTATTATTGTCTTGTCATGATTGCAGGGAAGAGAAGTGCTTTCCTGAGGAAGACTTCCACAAGTTTTAGCACTCTTTCTATAAAGGAATTTCAAAATCTAAGATCCCTGGACAAGTAGGACCTTCAACTCATTACCTCTCTTCAACTATTGCCTATCTCAGTACTTATCAAAAAAACTATTGTTTGTCTAAAACGCCCTAGACTAAAGCAGATGCCAGAAGATGGGATTTCTTGTTTCCATTCTAAGCTACAGTTTCATTAATTTCTTGCCTTGGCAAAACAATACCAAAAAAAGAAAGAATAAATGTGTAGTGCGAAATTTCTAACATCTGTATTATACAGTTTAATGATGAAGTCACATTATCTGAGCCAAAAGCGTAGACAAGAGTAAATCCCACTTCACAATAAGGTACTTGTTCCACTCAACCCTCTAGCCTCCATTTGATATTATTTATGCTTCTTTCTAACTTTGTTTATGAATAAATAAATAAATTTGAAAAATTTGTTAAAATCTTATAAAAAGATGGAAAAATAAAAGGATTTCTTCTAAGATTGTTAGTCCAAAGCTGGAGTTCTCAAGTTTTTATGGTTCTTTTGTAAAATTATTCCATTTGTCAGTAGCAAGTGCCACAAAAGGCTTGGTCAAACACATGCCAGAAGAGTAGTTAACACAACAATTGCCTATGAAGAAGGGAAAATAGTGGCAAAAGATTGGTCACATTTGCTGCAAAAAAATGGATGCCCTAAGTCAGGTGTTTATTCTACTTGAGCAGCTAAGTTTCAATCTTGTTTTTACTTATATTTCTTTTAGTTGTACAACAGAAATATATATATATATATATATATCTCTGAAAATATAAAACATACAACCAAATCTTTGTAATTGAAATTGAAAATATAAAACACTCTCTTGAATTTTTGAAAAACATAAAATGTCCACAACTTAGTCTTTCCAGAAGGTGGTCTGCCATCCAATCTAAATTTTTTAGCAATCGACGACAACAAAAAACTTATTTTTACCAGAATGGAGTGGGGTTTGCAAAGACTGCGGTCTCTTAAATAATTAGGATTTTTTAAATAGTGATCTTGATTGCAGGGATGTGGAGTCCTTTTTGGACGAGTATTTCTGTTTCTCTTCTTTTTGCCGTTTTGCCTTCCTATTTTTCTTTTGGTGGTGCAGATGAAACATATCTAGCTACCTTGTTCTCAACTATGTCACAACTTGATTTGAAATTTTTACAAGGAAAGAGTCCCATGGATTTTTTTGATTTCTGCTATGTCACTCTAGTATTGGATTCAATGTTGAATACACATGTGACTTAAGAGTCTAAATAGATTCATTTAATCAAATTTATAGCATAGAGAATAATTCTCACATTTTTCCTATGAAATATGGAGACGACCTTAGTTTCTTGAAAACTTTGTGACTATTGGAAAGTAGGGCAAAATTGATAAAAAAAACTGAGAATGGAAAGTACCAATGAATATTTGTGGCAGGCAATGTTTTGATTGAGCAATGCAGGTCAGGGTTTCATTGTGATTCTGATTGCCATCTTTTTATTCATTATTGCTTTAAATGGGAAATTAAATAGAATTTACCATATATGAAAGAAATTGGAATTGAAAATGTTAAACGTTTTTAGGATTTTTTTTTTCTTGCTTTCAAGATAAAAGTAATGAAATTGCATAGTTGAGATCAGTGTTGAATGCAGGTGACTAAGGAGTGTAAACAGATTCATTTAATGAAATTTATAGTATAGGGAGTAATTCTCACATTTACCCTATGAAATATGCAGATGACCTTAGTTTCTTGGAAAATCCATGGGAATTGGAAAGTAGGGCAGAATTGATAAAAAAAAATTTGAGAATGGAAAGTGCCAATGACTTTTTGTGGGAGGTAATGTTTTGATTGAGCAATGCAGGTCAGTGTTTCACTGTGATTTGGATTTTTGTCCTTTTATTTATTAATGTTTTAAATGGAAAATTTAACATAATTTACCATATATGAAAGAAATTGGAATTGAAAATGTTAAACATTTTAGGATTTTTTTTGTCTTTTCAAGATTCAAGTAATGAAATCTCTGTAGATGAGATCAGTTTTGAATACATGTGATTAAGGAGTCTAAATAGATTCATTTAATCAAATTTATGGTATAGGGAGTAATTCTCACATTTGCCCTGAGAAATATGCAGACGGCCTTAGTTTCTTGAAAATTCTATAGCTGTTGGAAAGGAGGGCAGGATTGATAAAAAAAAAAAATTGAGAATAGCAAGTGTCAGTGACTATTTTGCAAGAGGAAGTGCTTTGATTGAGCAATGGATGTCAATGTTTCATTAAGATTTTGATTGCCATCCTTTTATTCATTATTTTTAAAAATGTGAAATTAAACAGAATTTGTCATATGTGAAAGAAATTGGAATTGAAATTGTGAAACGTTTTCAAGATTTTTTATGCTCTTCAAGATTCAGGTGAAATCTCTTAGATGAGATTAGTGTAGAATACACATGTGACTAAGCAGTCTATATCTATTTCCCCCTACCCCAACTCACTGTAAACATAGGTTTTGACCCAAAACATAAAAAGACTTCACCTATACCAAAACATTTTCATTCATTATAGGAAATTTAAATATATTCCTAATTGCATACTTATATTTTCAATGATTTGCTGTGCCAATATATTTTCTTTACAAGGATTCTATTTCATTGGCTTTTGGGTTCATTACAGTCCAACTGGGATGTCCCATGACGTTGAATGATTCTCCATTTGTTGGTAGCTCATGGAAATAATATGTACTGGCTTAACTAATCACATGTGATTATGTACACTATAAATAGTTAATGTCTTGAATGATTTTCTTGCCTAATTAAATGTTCTATAATCGTAAACAATAAAAATCCATGCTGTATGGATCCTACAAATTTTCAAAACACAGAATTTTTAAACACAACCTTTGTTGCTAAAAATAAGAATTCTTCAATTCTTATCAAACATAAGTTCCTTTTTGTTGATTTTTATGACGTTTGAAAGTAGATATCCATCATTTGGAGTAAATTCATAACGAGGAAAAGTTGAAAAATTTAAGAAAGTGAAAGGGAGCTTTTTAATTTTTATGGTGGGGTTTAAATTAGTAGTTCAATCTTTTAGAATTTCATTTCTTTGGTCCTACGTAATGGATATATATCTCTAGTTTTCATTTTTTCATAATGCTTTCTGTTTATCAAAACATAAAGGATATATATAACCACATAAAGAAGGATATTTTGTATATCTTATATATGTTCCCTAGTTTAATTCAAGTTACATCATCTAACGCTACAATCTACCTGTGGGTGCAGATTGGCTGGCTAAGACTACCTCTCTTTACATTTTGGTATTCGCATTAAACCTCTCCAGAGGATAGGTCTGCTTTTGGTTATTACCTTTTTGTGGGTGCAGATTGTCTTCCTAACTCCAAACAGCTCCAAAGGCTCAGCATGTCACTGCTCCTTCTGTCCTTTTTGTCCACACCAGTAGGATCTGCCCAACTCTCTTCTTACCATCAAGAACATTAACTTTAACAATGCTAAGACAAGGGTCCAGAGGCGCAGAGAGAGGGAAATCCAGCTGCTGGCCCTATATTGCTCAGGTTGAGGCTCACTGACTACACTAAAAAATCTTCAAAGGTATCTTTAAATGTAGGGAATTAAAATTTCCTTCATGCCCATGTCACTCTTCCCTTGATCCGATAGATATAATTCTCTGTCATCATTTGGTTTGGATATCTTTCCAAAGTTTTGTAGCCTCAAAATCAACATGTGTGGCAACATCGAATCTCTTTCAGTTTGGGAGGGACATGAACTTGTTATCCTAGCTTTGGAAATCAAGGAATGCCTTAATTTTGCAGATTCTCCCAATGGGGGATTGCCAGCTCCCCACCTTACACCGTTAAAAGTTCATGATTGCCTTTGTCTCAAGTCACTTCCTGAAAACATGGATACGCTCCTCCCATCTCTTCAAATTTTGGATATTGCAAACTATCAACAAGTTGAGTCTTTTCCAGAAGGTTTGCCAACCGACATGAATTGTCTTGCCATCGATGCTTCTGAGAAACTCATTGCCAAAAGGAAGCAGTGGGGTTTGCAAAGACTTCACTCTCCTAATCAATTATTATTGTCTTGTCATGATTGCAAGAAAGAGAAGTGCTCTCCTGAGGAAGACTTCCACAAGTCTTAGCACTCTTCCTATAAAGGAATTTCAAATTTGAGATCCCTAGACAAGAAGGGCCTTCAACTCCTTACCTCTCTTCAACTATTGTCTATCTCAAACTGCCCCAGACTAAAGTAGATGCCAAAGATGGGATTTCTTGTCTCCATTCTAAGCTACAGTTTCATCAATGTCTTGCCTTGCTTGGATAAAAAAAATTCCAAAAAAACGAATAAAGGTGTGGTGCAAGATTGCTCACATCTCTATTATACAAATCAATGATGAAATCTTATTATTTGAGCCAAACGTGTAGATGAGATCAAAAACCACTTGACTATAAGGTACTTGTCCCCTCAACCCTCTAAGCCTCCATTTGATTTTATTTATGCTTGTTTCTTACGTTGTTTATGGCTAATTAAATTTGGAAAATTTGTTAACCCGATAAAAAATGGAAAAAATAATAGGATTTCTTCCAAGATTGTTAGTCCAAAGCTGGTGTTCTCAAGTTTTTATGGGTTCTTTTGTAAGGTTATTTCCATTTGTCAGTAGCAAGTGCCACAAAAGGGTTGGTCAAACATATTCCAAAAGAGCAGTTAACAAAACAGTTGCCAAGGAAGAAGGGAAATAGTAGCGAAAGATTGGTCACATCTGCTGCATAAAAATGGATGCCCCAACCCAAATCAGGTATTGATTCTACTTGGGCAGCTAAGTTTCAATCTTGATTTTACTTAAATTTCTTTTTAGCTGTACATCTGGAAAAAAAAATACAAACATACAATTGAATGTTTGAAATTGAAAAATTTAAAACATTCCCTTGAATTTTTGAAAATCATAAAATGTCCACAGCTTGAGTCAAGCTGCAGAAAGTGATGGTTGGATTGAGCGTTTTGTGAGAGAACATTCAGAAAGTAATGGTCGGATTGATTTGCAGCTAACTTGAAGCAAGCTGCAGAAAGTGATGGTCGGATTGAGCGTTTTGGGAGAGAACATTCAGCACTCATGTCAATCCTTGATTGCCGTCCAGTATGTTGAACTGTTGTGTTTTTTATGTTTATCATTTGTCTCCCGTGCCTTATACCATAGGCCTTGGATGATACATTGACATGCAATAAGAAAATTTAAATAGCATAATCGTTCTATATTGAAAATGCATGTTGATTTGAATTTCAAAGGCATTTCTTGATCCAAGGTTGTCTTTTTGTGTTTAAGGTTTTTGGTACAATTTGTTGTGTAAGGCTGTGTTGTTTCATTGGTGATTTTTTTTTGGTAAATTACACTAACCTTCCTTAAGGTTTGAGGAAATGTCAGAATCCCTTTCTTATTTTTAAAAATGACACTGAGCCCCCTATGGTTCTTATTTTTATTTATTTTATTTTTAAATTTTTCTTAAGATACAACCAATCTAGTTATTAAGCATTTTTTTTTTTGGTGGTTATTCTGGTTGAGAATTTAGTTTGAGAAATTTGAAAATTTGTAATGAACATAAATGGACATAAGGGGTTATTTGTTGTGTAAACCAAAATATTAAGGGGTGGAGTGTCTTCTATAAAAATAGGAGGGGGTTTCTGAAATTTCCACAAACCTTGAGGGAGGCAATTGTAATTTCCTGTACTTACTAGAAATAGTAAGAGTCTCTTGGCTTGATGGCATGTCTGGCTTTCCATAATGGGGAATGCCTCAGGTCAAATCTTGGGGGTGTCATCCCTTTGACCCTTCACCTAGCAATCCCCCCCCCCCCCCACCCCCCAAAAAAACACAAAAAAAAAAAAAAAGTATTTATTTTCCTACTGTACAAGTACAAGACTTTATGTTCTAAATTTCTGAGAAGTTGGTATCTAAGAAATGGGACGCAAATAGATTTACTGGAATTTCTTTCTCCTTTCTCACACTAATAAATTTTGTACAGCTTACTTCTCATCATTTTTTGGGATGCCCTTTTTATTATTGCTCATAAGAATTCACTAAGTACAAACTACTGACCATTTGTTTGATTTAGTTATTTTTTTATTGACCTGTATTGGCTGGTTTAGCTTTTGGCAGCACCCTGGGTTTAGTTTTTGTCCAGCATTGTTTTCCTTAGCTCATCTTTCCTATTCTCTCACCACATGCTCAATGTACATTTTGTAAGGAACATATAGTTTTATCGGCTTATTTGCTTAGAGATCAGTTTGAAGCTTTCACGAAGATGATAACAATCTAGTCATATCATATGGTTGTTTCACATAACTTACAGAATATGTATTGTGCTTTGTTTACTGACAGATACGATTTTAACATTTTTGTTCTAAATATTTATTATAAATTTGTCTTATGTTATTTGTATTGAATATGGATATTTTTACACTACTTATTTTAAAAAAGGATATGTATCCAGAAATTGTATGAACAAGAATAATGCTAAACAATTGGGTGTCTTGAAATTGGGATGGTGAAGGAATAGGGAAATTTTCAAATTTATTTTGTGGTAGGACTGTACTTTTTGCACCATTAGTCTAGGATTGAAAAGGTTAAATGTTAATACCTAGGTTTGTGGAAGGACAGCATTGCCGTAAACTTTCATATATTTGTAGACACTGGAAAAAACAAGTGTGCCTGCATGGATGCGGCTTGAAAAATATTAAAAGGGTGCCAATACATGCGCAGATGTTGAAGCATAACCACTTGCACTCATGTACTAAAATTATTTTTGGGGATCATGTGCTTAATGATGGGCATGCGGTATATTGGCATGCAATACATCCATATAGCTTTCTTGATGCCTTACAGCATCTCAAGAATTTTGAATTATAATAAAGAAAGGTCCTAACCTCACAGCAAGTTCCCATGTTAACTGATTATATATACATAATTTTTTTTTCCTGAAGAGGCAGGAATCTAGTAAACCTCTACTTATCTGCATCCTCTGTAAATTGATCCTCAAAACTGAGCTGTTGGGTATATTTGCTAAAAACTGACAAGGTTCTGGAGAGGTGGTATCAGCAAAACAATCAAACTTTTGTGAAGTATCATGTTCACAAAACATTGGGAATTGGAAAATTTTTGTCAACTAGATCAGATCATGTTTTCGTACCTTTAAATAGTCGAAGAAATAATATCTTTCTTGCTTTTGTGATTAAACCTGAAGGTCCTAAACCATATCTTGAGTTGTTCTACTTTAAGGTTGGTATGTTCTGCGCTACATTTTGTGTTTTGACTTGTATCTTTTCAATTTTGTGCTCAATACAGAGGCAATTAGAAACTCTTGGTGCACAACGGGCTGGTCTTGAAGACATGCTTAAAGAGATGAAAAGAAAGGTGCAAAATATGATTGATGATGCTCTTGTTTGACTTATTATTTATTGTATAAAGTAATATTAAAAACAAACTATTGAAAGAAAAGTTGGATTGTTATTAATGATACTCTTGTTTTGCTATTATCTTTTATTTGTAAAGTAATAAATTGTTGAAAGAAAGGTGTGTTGTTTGGATTGTTAATTGCTTGCATATAATTATTTAGCGGGCTGGTCTTATGTTTATTTATTAATATTTTTGGGGCAACGTTGATATTTCCTTTCTAGTGTTCTTTATTTTTTAATACTTTATGGATTTTTTCCATGTCAATCCAATATAATAGCGTTTTCTTGTTTGAACTTGGGTAAGGGTTTTTCTTTTCGTCCAATAAATATACAGATGAGGATTCTTTGTTCAATGCTTAATTTCTGTTAATGTATGCAAATTTCTTAGTGTATTTCTCTTGCGGTTGATGGGAATTAATTGTTGTTGCTTTTAGATAAACATGAGCCATGTGGTTTAATTTTTACATGATTTTCAACCACTGAACTTACTACTGATATTGCTTTGGACTTTCTCAAGGTCATTATTATCGTGAGTATTTTCAATAGTATGGCAAGGATTCCATTTGTTTAGATCATTTAACCAATACAGATTGATCTCTGAGTAATAGTTGTTTGTTGTATCAGCCCAATATGCAAGAAGTGTCTCAAGGTCATTTTTTTTAATATCTGCATTGTGATTGAGGATAACTTTTAGAAAGTACTAATTGAAGCTAAACTTTTATAGCTTATGAAAATGTGCTACTTAGCGTATGAGCTAAACTTACCAGCTTATACGGTTTGGATATGAGAGTTATTATAGTATAAGAAAATGACAGTTGAATTTTATCTTACAAGAAGGTTTGGCCTAATATTTGAAGTTGTGCAAGGCAAAGGCATGCACCAAGTCACAGGCACATTTGTTGCATTGCAGAATCCTCTTTTCTATATTATCCTGGTTTAGCACTTATTTTCCTTTTGGCAATTTCTGTGCAAGCAAGTAATCAATTGGTTGGTTGTTTGGTTTCTATATATCAGGCTGGCTATAAAATTGTATCATGATCAGTATGTGTTCATTCGTACATTTTTTTTTTTTTTTTTTTTTGCTTTTGGTAATTGAAAGTATTGCTGTGATACATTATGATATAATTGGTTGTTTTTGTGTTCTATATATGGCTTCAGGACGATATACTACCGAAGTTGATGACATCAACTGGCTCCTATGAGGATCTTTTCAGGAAGGAGATATCAAAATATGATCGCATTAGTGAAGATATTGCCCACAATATTGAGGCACAAGAACAACTGTTGCTGCAAATCCAGGTTTAATTCTTTATTTTATTGCATTTTTTTTTTTTTTTTGAATATCAGCTTTCTTTTTTCTTTTACTGAATGTGATGTTTTACCAAATAGAATTGGTTTTGACCAGAGAATATGTTATGAACCAAATTTGACATCTTTATTCATATAATTGTTAGTCTCTAATATCTTCTCAGTTAAAAAAAGGAGAGATTTTAAGAGGCATTTCATGATCCTTAAATTATTGTTTGACATTTTTTTCAGGCTCAGAATGATGATTTTTCAGCCATCTTTAATCTTGAAGATTATTAAGGTTTTTTTTTTTTTGGATTATAATATATTTTTTTCTTTTATCTGTTTGTCATATAGATTTTTTAAGCATTCGTTCAAATTTCTGGCATTGATGTATCATTAATGTGTAAAAAATCTAGATTCTTGCTGCACTTTTTAGAGTCTAAAGAATGGCTCAAAGTTTTTCATTTACACCATGTTGCTCTGGCATGCCAGCTTTTGTTGGCTTCTGCAATTTACTGAGGATGTCACTTATCGAAAAATTTACTGAGATGCCATATTGAGGCCTACATTTGAGAGATGAGTTTTGAAAATTTAATCAGTGATGATGGATTCAAAGCGATAACCTCATCAGAACATGGAATCCTAGTTGACTTGACCATAATTTAGTAGTTCAGATCACCTGAAAACTGTGACCTGTACCAGATCTATGAAATAGTTTAGGTCCACCTATCTCTCAACTATTTTAGATGAACTTGTTATGTGCCACTAGGATTCTGACCTTGTTCTTTCTGTACCCATCTCTATCAATGTACCTGAACCTGGGCTTTATTGTTTTGGAGGGTCTGTGTTTGTGCTCGTCCATTATGTAATAATCTATTATATTCATGTTTCTCTGAAGTTCAGACTCTACTGGTCAAAGGACATCACTTAATCAGATTCTATTATCATACATTTCCTCTAATGTTCCTGATTTTTTCAAATGCTAATATTATTTCAGCGATGCTTACAGGCTGCATTTTACAATTCAAAAATAGTTTGTTTTATTTTATTTATCAAAAAAAAAAAAAAAAAGGTTCTGTGTGGTGCAAGTATTTATTTAATACAGTTATGGAGTTGAAATGTTTTTTTTTTTTGAGAGTCAAGAGTGTTGTATGAGTAGTTCTTTACTCTTGGAACTAGGGATGAGCATTCCATTATAGATTATATAGACTATTTCTTTTAGAGCCTTATTATTTGTTTGACTCTATTCCTAATTCTTTAGGAATGTTTGTAACTTGTATATACATCATGTGCTCGCAAGATTTTCTTTTTTCAATAGAATTAACATAAAAAAGAGTGGATAAATGAGCTGTCTTTTTTCAACAGGATGCAATCACAAATGTAAAGCAGCAATGCAGCGATTTTGTCATGACCCGAAACATCCAGTGCCGGGAAATGACTGAAGATGTGCAAAGACAAATGGCAGGCCTCAATTTCCAAGATAATAAAAACGCAGGTGCTTACAACAACTACCCTTCAGTAGGACATCAGAATCAAAGATCCAATTCACAACAGCAAGCAGATCCTCGGCCGCAAGCACCTTACTATCAGCCACCGGAGCAGCCTACAATGCCTGGGTATGGTCCCCCACCTCCCGCTTATAGCTCGCCACAGGTGCCTTCTCCTTACCATGTTCCACCTACTTCTGTTCCATATCCACATCCTCAGGCCCAACAGCAGCAGTCACATGCAAGCCATGAGTATGGCCAACCTGCTTATCCGGGGTGGCGAGGCCCATACGACAATGCCCATGCACAACAATCTGGATCTCATCCTCGGCCTCCTTACACCATCCCAGCTCCATACCCTCCTCCTCACCAAAGTGGCTACTATAAGCAACAATAGTGTAACTGTGTATCGTCTATCCATTTTGGCTATATAATTTGATTGCTTTTGATATGTAATCTGTCACCTTGTTCCATCCTCGGTTAAATGGATTGGATTTAGCTAGATCTTATTTATGATCGTATAGCCTCTTGATAATTCGTATGCTGGTTTGCGTAATGCTTTGTATGTGAATTGCATAGCTTGTACAAGGATTTTTCTATGTATAGCCTTTAAATTATGTTGAGAATTACCGAAATGATACTAATTTGATAAATAAAAATCATCTATTTCATCTTTTGTGTTCCATTTATGCTTCTATCAATCACAAATTGTTAGATTTTTTTTTCCTTATGAAATAACCAATGTTTAAAATGGGGGAAAAAATCAGACAAATGGGAGGTTATGATTGATATATTTGATAGGCAATAATCTGTTCACTAGATAAATGCATAGCCGGTTTTGCTGCTTGAGGTGGGAAATTTCCTATGAGTGTCTTTAGAAAAAAGTGTTTCCTTGGGGTATTGTTTCTCTCTTTTGGTTGTTTTTTGATGAGTATGATTGCAAGTTGCAACGGGAAGAGGAGGGAAAGCCTTGAAGCTGTGCATGACTACTGTTTCGTAAGACATTGTACATTGGAAGTATGACCCAATCCTATTTTGTTTATTATCTAGACTTGGTTGAAAATAATTATATGCTCAACCAGGTAGCAATCTGATCTTTTCTGTTGGTGATACAGCTGTACATTAACATCGGGTGTTGGCCCATTTCCCAAATTTAAGTTGCAATTTTGCATGTAATACAGAATATTTGCAGCTCAGACTTTGGCTTCGTATTGCCATGGTTTTAGCCATTGCAATGATTGTTCGAGAATGTTGATGATTAGCAGCTTAATTTATGGTGAATGCATTTGTATTTTAAAGAAAGTAGAAAAGCCTCATCTCGAAGTCCAAGAACTACTAATGAAAGCTCGACATGTGGCAAGACGACGAAAAAGACCCAAGCAAAAGATATTTTTGCCATATTTGAATTTCAATTTTCGA
The DNA here is from genome assembly GCA_032878915.1 of Castanopsis chinensis. Taxonomy (NCBI): domain Eukaryota; kingdom Viridiplantae; phylum Streptophyta; class Magnoliopsida; order Fagales; family Fagaceae; genus Castanopsis; species Castanopsis chinensis. The sequence goes on from JAVQMG010000071.1 coordinate 765,989, forward strand.
AGATTGAAACTAATATGCTATCAATTACATTTACAAAAATGAATCACCGCCATTTTTAAACGTATCATCATTAAATGATTCATGGCATCTACTACTTTTTTTTTTTTAAGAAGAAAGCAAAATAGATATTATTAGAAAAACTTAACAAAGTTCGGCCAAAATTACAGAATTTAGGTGTGAAGGAACACTCTTCATCCACATTATAAAACTATTAACATAACTAGCATGTTTAGCAAAATTATGAGCTATAGAGTTTGCTTGATTACGGTATGGGAGAAAGTAATTGTATAAAAGGTCCTTGCAAGTGTCTTGGCTTCAACATTCAAGTGGCCAAATGAGGTGAAAGATTCTTCTTCACTTCTAAGAGCATTGTTCTCAATTTCCGAATCACCCTAAAGTATAACAGAGGATGAACAGCCGCTAAGCTCTCAATAGAGCACCATCGTAGTTCACTTTAACTATAGCTTCAGGAGAAGGATTCCAACGTACAACTACAGAAGGGCTGATCTGGGGAACAATTGAAGGAATTATTAGAAAAGCTCGAACAAACTCACTTAGTGATGAGTTTGGTTGTGTAGTAATTAACCTGGGAAATCGGGAAGGCTTTATCATTAGTTCTCAACTGGTTTCTCTGAAACCATAAGATCCAAGCCAGCATTGTGAACTCATCAAGATGTTCCCCCAAGTCTATCACATTTTAAACCACCTCCACGAACCTAGAGAGTGTTGAGTCCCAAGAAAACTCCATCTGGCATCTGAATCCCATACCACCGAGATATAAGGACAAGATGCCATGAAAACTACCCGGTACCCCAATCGCAAAGTATTGCCTGTTGGGAGGGAGGGACTTGAAGAGGGTGTTGAAATCATTGGAGACCTGGTCATTGAAGAATACTATAAATTTTGGGATTTCGGTATTTACTCCTTTTGATCTATATTTGAGTTCTATTGCTTCTATAATGTTTTGCACTGAGATAAAAGTATTGGGTCCCGAGGAACAACCCAAGTCTGCTACACATATTGTTTTTGGAGAAACTGATGAAAGGGTGTTTATGCCAAAGTGATTGGCTATGACCTCGTTGATCTTTTCTTTGGCTGCTTCAACAGCCCCTCCCTACAACACAAGAGATGATTAACATTTTTAACATTCATCTGATGATATAACATCAATTTTTATGAAATTTGGTAAACATGATAAGAACAAAGAGAATGTACAATCCAATTGTGGATATTTTGAATAAAAAAAGAAAAAGAGGAAAAGAAAATCCAATAAATAGTTATTAAGTGACGTTAGATTGATAAAGAGTTTACTTAATTTTATAAATAAGTTCATGAGATATCAAACTATTATTTTATTATTTTTAATGATATAAATGAGCATGTTAATTTTTGTAGTAGAAGTATGTCATAATATATATCATTCTAACGATACGAGATTAATGAACCTAGTTTTCAAGAGTTTATAAAAGAACTTGAAGAATATAATTTTAACTATGATATATGTAGGGAATTTCCATGAATTCCCAAACATGTGAGAAATAAAATATAGAGAAAAACACACGCCAAAGAAAACTAATCACACGCACAAAACATTATTTATGTGGTTTGGCAATTTGCCTACGTCCACAGAGTTGCAGAGATTTCACTATTATCAAAGAAAATTACAGATTATCGCTATAGACTTCTTTTTCACCTCTAAACCGACTACACTCACAAACCCTAATTAAAAGTCATGTTTTCTACAAAGAACCGGATTCATAATGAGCGCTCCACAGGCCCAAGCCTCCACTCCATGGACTAAGCCTCAGTAAATCTCATATTAAAAACTATACAACATTATTCGGGTTGGGTCAGGTCGTCCACCGGATCAAACATAAACTAGATTCCACAAAACCTAACAATATATACTTTGAACGGGAAAAGAATATGAATAAGTTAATCAAGTATATGGTAAATAAACTTGAACTTGTTTTTGAAAAAAGAAAAAAAGAAAAAACCATCAAAGTCAAAATGTATAATGTAGCAAAGTAATAAATATCAATTTCGCTCTAACTCAAAATAAGGTTAAATTTGTTCTAGTACTTTATCTGGTTTAAGTCCGCTACAATCTTACCATAAGAAAGTTACCCCTTCTAAAGTAATTTGGTCTCAAGTGGGCAAATATCAATCCCAACAGAATCCATATCAGTTGTAGTTTCTTCAACAAACATTGTTAAATGACAATGTGGTACTCCAAGTAAATAGGTAAAAATGTAGGCATGAATTATTAAGAATACCTGATAGGTGGAGTTTTGAGCGTAGCTGTTAGGACCTCTCCTCCATTCATTACAGATGATTCAGGCAATGCATAAGTCTTTTGTTAGGATATGTGCCCTTAAATCCTATTGTATGATACTATGTATGACATTATATATGACTTAATGTTGTGTTTAATAAAATTGTTTATTTTTTTTAATCTAAAATAATGGTAACATGAATATTTGGACATTATCATATAGTCCATGAGATGCATAGTATGTAATTTATGTGATTTAGTCACAAAAAATATAAATCACAAGTTCTTTGTAAACTCAGAATTTATAGTTCGTAGTCGGTGATGAAATTGGGCATTTCATCTGCGAAAACTATAACGTATCGACTAAGATGATTTGTCTTGATCATGGAAGTAGTGACTTCTAGTTGATATGTTGATATGTTTTAAGAGTTAAGACATATTGAACTGGACCGCTGTGAGATTTATTATTCTCCTAACGACTGTCAAATGAATAATAAATCTCACGACTTCTATTTGCATGAACTCTTAATCCTGAGAGAATAATGGACTTGATCATGAGGTGTAGGTTGCTTTGATATATCAGGAGTGAGATCTAAAATAACGGTCAAAACCTCAGTATGTTGGGCAACCACATTTAGTGTTGATGGAACATATATTCTCAAGATGGAATTCATAGTCTCTTAATGGAGATACAAAATATTCCCTTGAGATAAGTTTAATGGGTTTGGTTATTCAGATAGTTAGGCCTAACCACTTTGGTAAGAAATTACTAAAGTATATATTTATGAAATTGGATTTCATAAATATATGATGAATAACTTTAAAGGATTAAACCGGGTACTCAAGGATAAGATGTAGTAATTTACAAAGTGACAATCTATATTTATGACTTTGTATTACTACGAATATTTTATGAAGGGGTTGCATGTAAAATAAAGTCTTGGGATATAATTTATTAATAAGGCCTAGAGTGCAATTATATTTATATAGTGGTATTAAATATAATTAATGGTAATTTTGGACTTGTCAAGAGTTGGTGGAAAAGCCCAAGGCCCATTGGAGCTAGTGTCTTATTGGTCCCTTTTGGTCTCATTCCAAGCCACACATTAAAGCCCAATTGGAAAGGCCCAATAGGCCGGCCCAATTAGATAATCAGTTAGTTATAAAGGGAGAAACATACAGAATTTTTTAATACGGTTTTATCGTAGAGAAAAGAAGGAGTGTAAGACACACTTTCATTCTCCCTTTTGGAAACTGATTGAGAGACCACACATCTTGGGCGTAAAGTGGAATTGGAGTGAAGATTAAAAGTTTTCCCAAGTGCTTCTAATCTTTGTTTTGAATTTCTCCACACTAAGGTACGCTATCTTATTCTTAAATTCTGAAATTTACGGAGTGCATGTTGTCAATCATGAATGAAATAGATCCTTGTTTGTTGCTTCCGCTGTGTGTTTTGTATGAGATACAAAACTAGATTTTAACCAACATCTTTTCGCCCTCCATCTCCCCCATTGTGAAAATGGTCGAATCTAATGCTCAAAATTTCCATTTTTTGCGGAATTTGGAAGAGGTAATAGTGAGTAACCTTACCTCCAATTTGATGATGCTCTTGTTTGGCTATGACCACATTTTTAAAATGTCGTAATAGGTATTCTTTAAAAAAAAAAAAAAAAAATTCAATTGGACCTATAGCCACACATCTTGAATGCAGAAATAGGTTGTATTAAAAAAAAAAAAAAAGCGGCTAAAAATACTTAGAAATGCGACTATAGACTTAACCTATAACCGTGTTTTAAAAGCGCAGTTATAGGTTGGTAGTTTAAATTGCGTTTCTTAAAAACACGGTTATAGGTTAGTTGTAGTCGTGTTTTTTTAAAATGCGACTATAGACCGCGTTTTTAGTAGTGTCTGAAACAGACACAAATTCACAACTACCTGCTATTTATTACTATGTGGATGCCTTCAGATGTTTGTTGAAAGCAGTTGTAGTTTTAAGGGCATCATGGGTCTATGCAATATATAGGAAGAAAGATTCAAAACCTAGATTGACCTTAGCTCATGTGATGCCAATATCAAACTTCCTTAATTAGATCATTTTAATTAGCATTTTCATGCCATGCTTAGATTTGCACGAGACCTCTTCGTTGTGCTCTAATGAAGTAATGATCTTATATTTTAATTGAGCAAAGCTTGATAAATAATTTTGGCAATAATCAGTCGTGCGTAGTGAGAACGTAAGTGCATGGATTCCCAATTATTATAACGTGGATTGACTTTATATATCCAAGTTTGTACAGCCTGAAATGTTTTTTATTCTCAATTTGGCAATCCCTAGTAGACTACTAGTGATACTTGGGAAGTATGTGAATTTCATTTATTACAAGAGTCTAGTTAATATATGCCCTTAGAATATACAATAATCATCAATATATACCCTAAGAACATGAATTTCTATAAAAAAAAAAACCTCATATTTTTTATAATCCAATGGATGCGGCATGTGGCAACTGCTATGTATTTTTTTTTAGATATCTTGATTAATTGCTAGGTTAATTGCACTTGCCAATGTCCCTCTCAACTATAGGAAATAAGAAAATATATAACCTCATATTGTCTACTTTGCTTAAGACTTAAGACATAATAAAAACTTTGGTTTCCCTATATATTCTATATTGAAATTACTAAAATACCACACCTCTAGTACATCTCTCAAACAAGTGAGTCCTACATTTGTGGGAGATTTGATATATCACTATGACATAAAATTAAAATCGCTAGTGTGTTGGGGGGGGGGGGGGGGGATTGCAAAATGACCAATTTTTTGGATCTACCATTCAAAGAACTACAAGATGCATTTTGTTTGTATTTACCACAACTAAAAAACATTTTTTCAATTTTTTTTTATTAATGAACGCCATTTTGAATGGAGCTCGAGAAGGATAGTAACACTCTTTTTGTTAGCTTATACTATTATTACTTGAATATGGTCATTTTGGTAGTGCTCCGAGCGGGAGAAAGAGCAATTTTGGGGAATTAGATTTTTATTTTTATTTTTTTTTTTCTGTTATACATGTGAGAGAAAGAACATAGATAGGGGGAGATGAACTTTTGTTGATGTTGTTATGTTAGAGATTTATGGTACTTCATTACATTGGTTGTAATCTCCAAACATCTCTAAACTTTTAGCTATGCATTTTGAAGTTGTATTTCATATTCTTAGTTGGACTATTTGCTTTGTACTATGCTTTAACTCTAGTTGAGTTGTGTAATTATCTTTGATGTAGAGCATGTTGATTTATTACTTGCTGTGCTTATTCGTTAGCATGTTTTGATGGTTAATTCCTTGATTGATTGATCATTTTAGTCAAATTAAGACTATTGACTTTATGATCAAGTTCAATGGTTTTTATTTTTATTTTTTTCTGAAAAGAAAACCTATCAAGTTCTATGGTTTTAATGATACCGTCTCTTGATTGCTTGATTATTTTGTACCGATTCAAACTATTCATATCCAGTGCTTTCATTGAGTTTTTAAAAATAGATAGGTCAAATTTGTTATCTATTGACTCAGTCTTTAGTCTAAGTGTAAGTTGAATTGTTTATGTGTTTCATAGCTTACATTTAATCATTTAGTCTAAATGTCAATGTTAAGGACATATTTTATGTAATTGGGTAAATCTAGGACGTGTTTAATACTTCAAGAAACATGTTATTTAAGCCAAGTATTAAAGCCATAAAGATTGGACCAAAAAACAAATGAAGAAGGACTGTTCATTAAAGTTGGACAGATTCTCAATAGCTCTCGATAGATTCTATCTATCGAGAATTATGAAAATCAGTTTTTTTGATCTAATTTTCGGCCCATGCTTATGTATTTGTTTAGGGTTTCTTTTCTTACAATCCTAGATATATATAAAGCTTATTTTAAAGGCCGTCACATAAGAAAATAAAAGGAGAACACATACAAAAGGTGACCAATGCCTTATTCTCTCTAAAAGAAGCTACTACGTCTTTTGCACTTTAGGGTTTTCTAACCAAGTGCTTCTTGATCTTCATTGTTGATGAAGTGAAGAACTTTGCAGCCAGCATTTTCTTTAAGTTGGTGAGTTAGTCACGTACTGGGAGCCGTGCATCTTTGGTTAGTCACATACTGAAATTCGTGCAAAAAGGGTGGCATTTATATATTGAAGAGTTCAGAGGTTCTGAAGCGGTAGAATGTTTTTGCTGTAAGTTCATCTATGAGGATTGTAGAGTCTAGGGATAAATGATTTGTACTAGATCTGAAACTTTTCTTTATTATAGCGAATTGATTTTCAAGAAGGTTTCTCCTCAGGTTTTTTCTTTGAAACTAGTTTGTTTAATTGGTTTTTTTTTGTCATCATATCTTGTCTTATTTATTTTTTTCGCTGCATGATATTGACATGATATTAATATTTTTTTGTTTGTTTTAATAAATTTTATACATAATAAATCTAATTAAAAACTTGGGTCTAAAACTTGTTAATTTTATCAATCGGGGTCTAAATTTCCTAACAGTCAGTTTGCAGAAACTTTATTTAACTTTTTGCTAAAACTGTAGATATAAGCTCAAATCTAAAAGCTAAATTAAATATGATTTTAAGGGTAGATGTATTTAATACTTTGTTAAATAGTACTTTTATACATTGGTGAAAACCACATTTTCATCCCTACATTTTCACGCGATTCTCACTTTGGTCCATATATTTTATTTTCACCGCTTTTGTCCCTACCTTCAGTGCTCTAAAAGCAAAGTCCTACGTGGCAGACGGAAAATCCTACTAGCAGACGTGGCGCTGACATGGCAATTAAAATATTATTAAAAAATATTATTTGGCATTTTTATATGCCACGTCAGCATTTTAATTTTTTTTAAAGACACGTCAAAAAATTTAAACAAAAAAAAAATTAAAAAACAAAACTTAATTTTTTTTTTTTTTTTAACTTTCATTATTTTTTCGTAAGAACTAAGTTGTTCTTGAATTTAAATTTTTTTAAAACGTCAGATAAAAATAATGAAATATGGGATCTTGAGAGTGTGGGATCTTAAAACCCAGTACTGTATGCAAATAGTTAGTGGTCATCATAGTGAAATATGGTCCATAGACATAGATCCGGAGGAAAGACATAGATCCATAGACATCTCCAATCATGGCGGATCCATCTCATGCCTGAAAACCCATGGCCTATCATCTTCCCTAAATCCATGGCTGAAGACCCATGGCCGAATCCCATGGTTGAAGACCCAAAGACCCAAATTGGTAGAGGCTAGTCCAGATCGCCTATCTCATGGCCGAATCCCATGGCCAAATCTCATCGTCTCTCTTTCTCTCTCAGATTGGTAGTGCCTGACCCAGATCGCCGATCATCTCATCTACTCTCTATCTTTCTCAAATTGGTAGTGGCTGACCCAGATCGGTAGTGGCTGACCAGATTTGAAATTGATGGGAATTAGCTTGTGTTTTGGTGTAGTTTATTGATGAATCAGTTTTGAGTTTTGTGTTTGTGTTTGGTTTCAAAGTGTAAGAAAATCTTGTTGAATGTCTGAGTGTAATTGTTAAATGTCTCTATGTTTTGTAAATTTTTATGGGCATATCTTTTTATTTTGTAAATTTCAGTGATTTATGGGTTTAGATGCTAAGAAAATGCAAGAAAAGAAAAGAAAATATAGACTTTTGAATTTTCTGGGCAAGCTAAGTTGGGGGAAGAAGATGAAGAACATATGTTTTTGAGTTCATCATGTTCTTCTGAAAAAAAAAAAAAAAAAAAAAAAAAAAATTTCGGTTTAAATTTATTTTTTGAGTTTTTGTTTTTTAATTTATTTTTTTTTTGGTTTAAATTTTCTGACGTGTCTTTAAAAAAAAAAATTAAAATGCTGACGTGGCATATAAAAATGCCAAATAATATTTTTTTAATAATATTTTAATTGCCACGTCAGCTAGTAGGATTTTCCGTCTGCCACGTAGGACTTTGCTGTTAGGGTACTGACGGTAGGGACAAAAACGAGATCACTTTTTTGATTTTAGGGACTAAAAGTGGTGAAAATAAAATATAAGGACCAAAGTGGGAATCGCGTGAAAATGTAGGGATGAAAATGTGGTTTTCGCCTTATACATTTATCAAAAAATAAAGTCAAACTGTAAACATGTATCTAAAAAAACACATACAATCACAATAAATTTGTGCATGTAAGTCAATAAATCATTAACACATGTATTTTTTTTGGTTATAAAAAGCGTGCATTATATCTCATAATAAGTATCATTTTCATAATAATTATCCAAATAGAGGTGCATGAATAGAGATAGTTGCTTATACAGAGTATTCTCTTTTTATTGTTACATTTTTTTCGGAGTCATAAGATTTTTTGGTTGAAATATAATTGGAATCTAAATTTTACGTTTAAGAAGGACAAACAATTCAATTGTTTTATCAATTTCTGGATTTAAGAAAAAGGAGGACCTTGCAACTTTCTCAGTGTAGCGATCAAACAATTTATCCATTATCTCATTTCCAAATTGCTTTTCAAGTAATCCTTCAAATGGGGCTCTAAAAAATAAAGCACGCATCGATGGGCTCTTCAAGGTAACATGCTTTTTCTGGTTTTTCAATATTTCCATTCTCTCAAAGCTGAAATACTCACTTCTTTCAACCAATGTCTTCAATTCCTTAGGAGTTGGGAAATAAAGAGGAAAATTGAATGTATCCACTTTTGCTTCATTGACTAATCCCTGCAATTGGAAACCATGATCAATGCCTTATCAAAAGAATAACTTTGTCATGAAGCAATGTTTTGCTATCAAGGTCGGCTTGATACAATTTTCAACATAAGAAGATGAGTTTAATTTGGAATTCATTTATGAGATTTTCACTTGTATTTTTTTAAAATTATATTTGTTTTAAATTTAGCAATAGAATTATTCAATAGTTTGATAGTAAAATACTACTTCAATGAAAAACCTCTTGTAAAGATAGTTTCTCGATGGAAATTAAAACTTTCTTGTGAAGATAGTTTTTGCATTTTTCTATATTTGGTAGCATTAGAAAAAATAAGTTAAAGGAAAACTATTTTTGGTAAATAATAAAAAAATTGTTAAAAATATAACTTGTTTTTAGTGATTTTTTTTTCACAATTTTTTTTTCCAGAAAACAACTTTATCTCATTCCACGCTAAAAATAAAGGAAGTTAGATATGGAAACTATTGAAAAGAACTCTATCTCATTTTGAGGTCATTATCAATCATAAGAAAATAAGATAGTTTTCCAAAACATACATTTTGGAAAACAAAACATTTTTTTTAGAAAATATTAATGTTGAAACAAATGGAGCATTAGCCTTCATAGGCAAAGATATATTTAATGAAAATTAAATTAACAATAGATTTTTTGTCAATCATATATATAAAAAAAACAAAAAATAAAATAAACTTGACTTGTGCAAATAAGAATAAGTTTAAAGGTAGGAGAGAAAAAGAGGAAGAATCGAAGGATTATTTACTTACCACTTTAGCCATGTCCATTAGGCAAGATCCTATCATATCTATCTCTATACCAGTATGTGAGTCAGAGTTGCTCATAGCATCAGGGATGCCTGATAGGGAAAGTGCCAGTAGCCCTCCACTCACAAGCTCTTGTGCTCTTGCAAATAGGATGGACTCCATATCCTTGGCAAATTGAGTTGCATAGGCGTCCTTAACTTCCTTTGGTGCATTTGTGTAGAAAACCCTCCCTTTATTCCATGCAGGAGAACCTTCATCCATAACATCCATGGGGATGTTTGACAGCCAGTGTATTGCACAAGAGGAGTGAATAAAATGAAGATATGCCTTGGGAAACAAGAGGCCATGGAAAGAACCTGGTACCCCGGCTGCAAGGTATTGCCTGTTGGAAGGAAGGGACTTGAAAAGAGTATTGAAATCATTAGGGACCTGGTCGTTGAAGAATACTATAAAATCTGGGATTTTAGTATTTCCTCCTTTTGATATGTATTTGAGTTTAATAGCTTCTACTATGTTTTGCATTGCGATGAATGTATTGGGTCCTGTAGAACAACCCAAGTCTGCTATACATACTGGGTTTGGAGAAATTGAGAGGGCGTTGATGTCAAAGTGATTGGCTATGGCCTCATTGATCTTCTCTATGGCAGCTTCCACAATCCCTCTCTACAGCACAAAGTGATGATTAACATTTTTAATATTCATCATAATTAGAACCATGAATGAAAGTGTATCTCAAAATAAATAAAATAAACCATAAAAGGCATTATAATATTTTTTCATAAAAAAAAGTCACCATAATATTTGATATGCTGCTCTTGGATCTAACTTCGACAAAGAATTCTAATAGTAACGGAATTTGGAATAATGCAATTTGAGTGGAAATAAAATTAATAATTTTGGGTGATTAGTAAAAGTCTTCAATTGAAGGCAACGTGTGTTAAACAATTCTTTCAATTAACCATCACCAGTTCTCAATGAACAAAAGAATTTTAATAAGATAATCCAGCACAAACCTCCCAGCCATTTTCATATAAGTTGTAGTTGACTCAACAAAACACTAGTAAATGGAGATGTGGTTCAAACCAAATAGGAAATAAAATAGACCAAAGGCAAAAAGTATGGGCCTGTTTGGTAAGAAATTTCTAGTAACGTTGTTTAAGTTTTGTGGAAATACATGTGGGTTAAAAGTTGTGGAAAGACATGTGTTGTTTCAACACTGAAAATTGTTGTTTAAATAACAATACTAAACGACCCCTGTATAACCTGATAGGTGGAGTTCTGAACATAGCTATAGTTATTAAACTCAACTCAGACAGTGACCCGATCTATGAGTTGGGTCATTGGGTCACCAGTTCAACCAGTAGGCTACCGGTTGAACTATCATAACATAAACATGTAAATTAAAAAAATAGACATATGCCTAAATTAAATTTGCAATTATAATTCAAAATCAAGGTTTTACAATAATAGAATAGTCTTTTGATAGGATGTGAGTCTAGGAGGTAAATAGATAGACAGAGAAGTGCATTTTTTAATTCTTTAGATTTTCTCCTCTTTAAATTACCATATTATAACACAATAAAATTAAAAAAGTTAATAAAGTGAACCAATAGATGTAATTTTATAAATATTACAAACCCAACTGGGTTTTATAAACCCATTTGGGTTGTTTCGCCACAAACCCGTCAGGTTTGACTGGGTGTAGTTGGGTCATATGCATAAAAGGTCTATTTAAACACTCGGACCGGTCTAGGTGCTAGGTCATTAGGTTTTCGATCCAACCGGCTGGGTCAGTCTAAGTTTAATAATTACGCCTGTTAGGGCTCTCTCCTTTGTTCACAGTAATACATTACATGTCTTTATGCCTTCAGATGTTTGTTGAAAGCAGTTGTTGTTATAATAGCATCATGGTTGATGCACTATTTAGGCATCTGAGAAAGGTTTTCACCAAAAAATTATTTCATCAATTTTATTGGCCAAAAGATTCAATTTGCATTTCACAGATTGACCTTGCCAACTTAGACTTACGAGCACTAGCATCAAATGTGCTAAACGCTGAACGCTAAATTTTTAGCATTTAGCACACCAAATGCACACACAAAAAAAGAACCTTTATCAAATGTTCCAAATCTCAAAACTTTTAGCATGTGGCTAAAGTGAAATTCTAAATATGAGACGGTAAGGACAACAACTGATAAAAAAATTTATTCTTATTTTATTTACACTTTTTCTCTCTCTCCTTGTTTGGTTCTCTCTAGCCCTTTCTCTATTCCTCTCTCAAAGCCACGCTGATCTTATCACATTGACCACCATGCCACGCCGCCGTGCCGTCCACCCCACCAATCTTGCACCATGTGAGACATGTCTTTTCTTTTATTTCCGGTGGTGGTTTCTTTTTTCTTTTTCTTTTTTTAAATGTTGCTGTGGGTTTTATTGTTGTGGTGGCTTTTTTTGTTGTTGCTGATGGGCTTTCCTTTTGTGGTTGTGGGTTGATTTTCTTGGCTTGGGTTGATGATAGAATGCCAGAAAGACTAAATACACAAATCACCATTTTTTCTAATAACAACAACTATTGATGGTAGGTGCTGGTGGAGAGGTTCAGGTTTAGGTGGTTTTTTTTTTTTTTTTTTTTTTTTTAATTTTTTATGTTGCTATGGGTTTTATTTTTATGGTTGTGGGTTGATTTTGGTGATTGCGGTGGTGGTAGGAGTAGGATGTGGGTAGTGCTGGTGGTGGTGGGCTGTGTGAAGTGGTGGTGGACTGGTGGTGGTGGGCTATATGTTTTGTATTTATTTATATTGTTGTAGTTTTTTTAATGTGTAGTATATATTATTTTAATGTATTTTATGAAAGAATAGGATATCTAATATAAGTGAATTGTAAAATGGTGTGTCAAAATACATAAAGACTAAAGTAACTTTTTTATGTGTCAAAATGACATTTTTTAGCACAGCTAATGGTGATGCCCTAAGCACTTGACCAAAAAAAAAAAAAAAAGAAAAAAAGGACCTTAGCAATTAGCACGACATTGCTTCGTTGTGCTCCACTGTTTACTTGAAGCAAGGCTTGGTACAAAAAATGTGGATTCTCGATATAAAAAAGAAAATAAAGAACCTTTCAAAGTAGTTTCAAAGGAGAGAGAGAGAGAGAGAGAGAGAGAGAGAGTATTTTGGTTTTTAAAAACTAATGTCGACTAGTTGAATGACGGTTCTCCCCTAAAATCTGACTAGACCCTACCCAACTTAATTTGAAAACCCTTAATTTTGGCAAGTTACACCAAGTCCAATGACATTTCTAGTGAAATTTGGCCGAGATCTACCAATTCCAGTACTAATCCAATCAAATCTAGCAGAGATTTGGTGAGATCTCTACTATTGCTTCACCTCTTTCAGTCGTATTGGTTCCCCCACCCCCTCCTAAATTCGAACATCACCTAGCGAGAATCCGATTCATTTTTGTAGTAGAAGTATGTCATACTATGTGAACGTTTGGATAGCGTTTCTGTCCTACGTTTGGGTAAAAAATGTGGGTCTCATGGCACTGTTCAATGACCCACAAAAGTCATCCAAATACAAATTTTAATATAAATTTGTGTCCCATAATACTATTTATACATTTAAAAATTATTTTGCTACATTGTTTTAACTTTTTAGTTTTCAGTTTTTAGCAAATAAACGATATCTAAATACACCATATGTATATGATTTCTAACACTACAACAAGATTAATGAACTTAGTTTTCATAAGTTTATAAAAGAACCTCAAGAGTATAATCTCAATTATAATTTTGTTATTAATAATTATATTCATGAATGAGCACATACTTTTAAGTTTTTAACTATGATATATACTTTGAATGGGAAAAGAATATTAATAAGTTAATCAAGTTAATGGTAAATAAACTTGAACTTGTTTAAAAAAAAAAAAAAAAAATCAAAGTAAAAATGTATAATTTAGCTTAGTAATAAATATAAATTTGGCTCTCAGACTCTCGCCCAAAATAAGGTTTTTTTTTTTTTTTTTTTTTTTTTTTTTTTTTTTTTGAGTAGCACCCAAAATAAGGTTAAATGAACCAATCTTGAAGTTTTAATACTTCAAGATTGGTTCATTTTGCCATAAGAAAGTTACCCCGTCAGAGTGATTGTTATCAAGTAGGCCAATATCAATCCCAACATAATTCATATAAGTTGTGGTTTCTTCAACAAACACTGTTAAATGGCAATGTGTTACTCTAATCAAGTAGGTAAAATAGATAAAAATGTAGGCTTAAATTATTAAGAATACCTGATAGGTGGAGTTTTTAGCGTAGCTGTTAGGGCCCTCTCCTTCGTTCATTACAAATGATTCAGGCAATGCATAGGTCTTTTTACCCTCCATCTCTCCTTTTGTGAAAAAGGTCAAATCCGTTGCACAAAACTCCCATTTTTTGAGGAGTTTTGAAGGAGTTTTGAAGACGAAAACAACTTTACGTTCAATTTGTTATGGAGAGGATGTTGGGTGCAAGTTTAGAACAATATGGCTAGGAGTAGAATTAAGTTGCTGTTATGCTAGATATGAAAAAACTGAGTATTGCAGAAACTCTATTGCTGAATTTCGGATGTTACAACTTCATTTACAACTCACATCTATATATAGATGTTAGGAATTTAGGATGACTACAAGTTTCAAAAATACTACAGAAGTTTGCTTCATTTCTCTTTAATTGACACTTGCGCATGAGGTGTCTACTTGCATACTTGCTTGGTGCTGGATTCTTCATTTGTTGACACTTAGATTTCAGTTGCTTCTTTCTTTGACACAAAGGGAGCCACTTGTCAATTGCAAATTACATTTTAACAGAGGAAGATTCCTAGACTTGAATCCTCGACTTGTTGCTTTTGGTGGTAGATACTTACCATTACACCAAGTTCCAACCTCTCCAAAACAAACTGCCATCTCTCTCTCTGAAACAGACACAAATTCAATTTACCTCTGTTCTACACAAAAAACCCAGTGAACTGTCAGACCCGCAGTTGAACCTCCCGGGTTTGAGGACCGTGACCGGATCTCACAGTTCAGGCCAAAGCTCTTTGGAGCTCGTTCGTCACCGCCGAAATCTTCAGCAACAGCTGCACTGTTGCTAGATCTGTCAGTTTAGGAAGAGAAACTAAAGGTAGGAGATATTTGCTCTGATCTATTATTTGTTTGTTAGTTGTTACAACTTACAATAACAGAACCTGAGGTGGGGTCCGTGGGGAGATGGCGAGAGAGAAACTGAGACCTTATCTGTTGGAATGAGAGTCGTAATGGGGAATGAGTTATTTATGTAAAATTTTTTAAACCAAAGAATTCATGGGCCACGGGCCACGGCACTTGTTTCTTCTTATCACCGTGACTTTATCTTTTTATTTTTATGCTTTTTGAACGACTGCCTGCCACCTGTTTCCCAATAAATGTATTAGATTTGCCTGATTATATTAATATATATTTTTTGAGAATCTATTATATTATATATTAGAGGGACTGAGAGACATTTATTGAAATATGGAAAGTTTTGTTTTTTTGTTCGTAGGAAAAAGACAGAATTACCTTATTTAGTAGAGAGGGAAAGTGGGTTGATTGAAATGTGGATTTCTTTTTTTTGGTTTTTTGTAAAAAGACAATGACTTGAGAGAGAGAGAGAGAGAGAGAGGGGGGGGGTTGCTGTTATATTTTTTGACTGAAGAATATATTAATAAAAAAGAAAAACAAAACAAAAGAACAAAAACAAAGAAGCCAGGCCCAGGAGCTTTACAAACACATGACGGCCCAGAGAAAAACTACGGACCTATGGCTCCAGAAACCTCCAAGGCTCTTTTCTTTTTCATTTTTTTCTTTTGCAAAACAAAAAACCATGCATGAAAAACAACGTAAACGTAAACATCATCTTTTGGGGAGAGACTTGGCTAGTCTTTGGACCGTGACCGGATCTCACAGTTCAGGCCAAAGCTCTTTGGAGCTCGTTCGTCACCGCCGAAATCTTCAGCAACAGCTGCACTGTTGCTAGATCTGTCAGTTTAGGAAGAGAAACTAAAGGTAGGAGATATTTGCTCTGATCTATTATTTGTTTGTTAGTTGTTACAACTTACAATAACAGAACCTGAGGTGGGGTCCGTGGGGAGATGGCGAGAGAGAAACTGAGACCTTATCTGTTGGAATGAGAGTCGTAATGGGGAATGAGTTATTTATGTAAAATTTTTTAAACCAAAGAATTCATGGGCCACGGGCCACGGCACTTGTTTCTTCTTATCACCGTGACTTTATCTTTTTATTTTTATGCTTTTTGAACGACTGCCTGCCACCTGTTTCCCAATAAATGTATTAGATTTGCCTGATTATATTAATATATATTTTTTGAGAATCTATTATATTATATATTAGAGGGACTGAGAGACATTTATTGAAATATGGAAAGTTTTGTTTTTTTGTTCGATTTTGAAACTTAAAGAGAATTAAAAGTAAACACATTGGCTAGTCTCTGGCAGGGTCGGTCCTAGACATTTTGAAACTTAAGGCGAGAATTAAAAATTTGGCATTTTTTATACTTATATATTAATTAAATTAATATTTATTTAATATTTTTATATTATAATATATTTCATTTAAAATTTATTTTTTTTGCCTTTTGAGATGTAAATTGACTAATTAAATTTTTGTTCATTTGTGACATTTTCATTATTATTTTCTAAATTATTTTGAAGTTCATTATCAAGATTTGTTGTATTGCAAAATTAAACATCATTGTTATCTTGCAATTGTATCATTTCATTATCTTTTAACTCTTTTTGGTGAATTTCTTGCTCATTTGTGATATTTTCATCTAAATTTTGTGTTATATTTTGTTTATTACTAATAACAAATTTATCCATTGATCCTTTTTGAGACTCAATTAATTTTTCTTCTTTTTTTCTTTTTTTAAGTTTTTCATATCCAGATGCATATTTTCTAGTAGACATTTCTAATCAAACAATATATTTATAAAGACTAAAATAAAAAATAACTTTCAAGTATAGAGCAAATGAAAAATAAAACCTGATTTATATAGAAATTATTGTTGTAATTTCACCGAACAATAGCAAGCTTTTAACAATCTCAACTTGCATAAATAAAGACTTATTTAATATATTATTACTAACTAAAATATATATATATATATATATATATATAAACACAAGATTAAAAAAAAAACACAAAACAAATCCTATCTATAACAAAAAAAAAAAAAAAAAAAAAAAAGAAAGAAAAGAAGGCTGAATGGAATTCGGCTGAATCAAGGAGCTGAAGCCTGAATCATTAAAAAAAAAAAAAAAAAACTAAGGAAGGCCCAACCGCCCAAACTGTTATAAAACCAAGCCCAATGCCCCAATCTCATTATCTCAATCAATCTATCAACCACAAAAACCGGACCCCAAATTTTGTAAATCATACCTCAATAGTCAATCAAACACTCAAACACAAAAATTGGACCAAATATCTAATCTCAATCAAACAGACAAACACTCAAACCTGAAGAAGTGAAGATGAAGTTATACCTGAAGATGAAGTTCACGGCTGGCGAGGCGACGTCGCGGCGAGGCCAAGGCGGTGAGGCGGACAGCGGGATAGTAGCGAGGCGGACAGTGATGTCTGACTCTGATGATTCTGATCTGATCTGCTGCCTTCAGTTCAGTTGCTTCACTTGCTTGAATTGGATTTGCAAAGAATGAAAGTTCAAAGAGGATGAGAGACAGTCAGACAGAGAGAGCCGGAGAGCAGAGAGAGGTAGTAAAATTTGTAGGGTTTGAATTGTTTTATTTGTTTTGATTTGTAAATGTTTTTTGGTTAATCTCATTGACTGGATTTGTAGATTATCTAAATGATTTTTGGATTGTCCAGAGGATAACATTGTTTGAATGGATTTTTGGATTGTCTGATATGGATATATATTTTTTTTAGTTTAAATTTGATACTTTTTTTTTTCTTTTTTTTTAATCTGATACTGATTTTTTTTTTCTTTTAATCTGATACTAAATTTTTTTTTTTTTAAATTTGATACTAAATTTTTTTTTCCTACTACCCCTAATTTTTTTAAAATTTGGGGCCTCCCTTTCCCTTGGGGGCCTTAGGCAGTTGCCTAATTTGCCTAAAGTAAGGGCCGGCCCTGGTCTCTAGTATTCTTCAAGTGAGGAGTCTGCCCTGGAATATCTCGCACGGGTGGGTTTGAACATGCCTGAACTGGAAGTGGTTTCGGGCGTTCCACAATGACCATGAAGTTATGGCCCACAGCTCAAGGTCCTTTCTGCCAAGCCTGTGTACCATATGGCGGGCGAGCATGAAGAACTCCTTTGTCATGAAGTTGCTCTTTTGTAGTTTACCCTGAACCAAAGCCCATACATTACGGGCAAACGGGCACTCCCACAGAATATGTTGTGTTGTTTCATCTTGCTATCCACAAAAGGAGCATTTCGGGTCAATCTGCACTTTCTGCCGGGCAAGGTTGGATCTTGTGGGGAGAACATTACAACACGCTTTCCACATAAAGGTCCTAACCATCGGAGGCACGTTTAGGGACCACTGCTTCTTCGACAAATGCTTCTTCGACAAATGTTGATCTTGAGAGGCGGAGGAGTGTTCCCCAGGGCGCGGATGGCTGAGCCAGAGGGCCACTTGGTATGCCGTCTTCACTATAAACTCCTGTGGCTTATTCTCCTTCTACGTCAACTTATCTCTTGTGTTCGATGTGCCCACCCTAATCCTCAAAATGTCTTCCACTGTAGCTAGAGTGAAAGTGGCAGCGAGGATATATACTCCAGTCCCACTGGTGGGTTGCCTCGTTGATCAAGTCACGTACTCTCAAATCTTGGTCATCCCCATCTCTGAAACGTGGAAGGTGTGGTAGCCACTTATGAGACCTGACGCCAATGGACCTCCCATCTCCCACTTCCTATACAGACCCTTCTCTGATGATATCGCGAGCTTGCAGCAGGCATCTCCATACCATGGATGGGTTCGAGCCTAGATGAGCTTCCATAAAAGAGCTGCAGGGGAAGTACCTTGCCTTATAGACCCGGTAAAACAAAGAATGTGTCTCCTTAATCAGTCGCTACGCTTGTTTGGCCAGCATGACCAAGTTGAAAGCATGGATATCTCAATAACCCGGAGATACATCCTACTTATGGCCAAGTTAACGAAAATGTTAGTGAATTGGTGTTAAATAACAAAAAAACAAATCCTACTTATTCGGATACAGAGCTTTTAATGAGTTTGTTTCTGATTTAAAAAAGATAGGTTAAACTTCTTGTCTATTGACTCAGCCTTTAGTCTAAATGTAAGTTAAGTTGTTTTTGTGTTTCTTAGCTTACATTTAATTATTGAGTCTATGTGTTTGTTTGCAGATACTTTATTTAACTTTTTGCTGAAACCGTATATGTGCCCATTTGGTTGGGCTTTTTCAAGCCAAAAGTTGGCTTTTTAAAAAAAGTGGCCCCAAATATGCATTTGGTTGGAGTAGAACGCAACTTTTTAAAAAAATTTGCATTTTACTCCAACGAAGGAAACGCGTTGAACCAAAATGGAGGCGTTGCAGTTCATATTTTAAAAGTTGCTGGGCTTTTTTCAATAGATCCGTTGCGGTCCATATTCTCGTCTCATCTCTCTGCTCTGCCTCTCATCTGTTCCTCACGCCTCTCGTCTGTTCTCTCAAACCCATCCCAAACCCAACTCAAAATCAAACCCAAAATCCACAAAAAAAAAAAAAAAAAAACCCAAAATCCCAAAATCCTTATGTTTCAATCATCTTCATAATCTTCTTTGGATGAAGATGAAATAAGGAAAGACCAAAAAAACAACGGGATGGAGTGTGAAAAAAAAAAAATCAAACCCAAAATCCACAGAAAAAAAAAAAACCCCCAAAATCATCATCATCTTCTTCATCATAATCTTCTCTGCATCTCTGCATCTTCTTCATCATCTCTGCATCATTGCATCATCATAATCTTCTCTGGATGGAGTGTGAAAAAAAAAAGAATAAAAAAGGAAAGACGAAATAAGGAGATGCAGAGACGAAATAATCTTCTCTTCATCTTCTTCATCATCATCGTTTGCTTTCGAACTGTCAAAAAAAAAAAAAAAAAAAAAAAAAAAAGAGATGCAGAGACTTTGAGGGATGAGAGAGGGGTTTGAAGTGTGTGGAAGATTCTGGAGGAAATAAGGAAATGAAGAAGAAAAGGAAGGGCACGACAGGGAAAAAAGGAAAGAAAGAGATAAAGAAAAAAAATAAAGTGTCGGTGTGTGGAGGAGAAAAAAAGATGAAAAAAAATAATAATAAAAAAAGAAGGAAATATGAATAAAAAAATAAAATAAAATAAGGGAAACATCAAATAAAGAGGAAGAAATTAAAATTGAGAAATACTGTTACAATATTTTTACAATAAATTTTAAGTGGTAGGTTATTATTAGTTAATATTAGTGAGAAAAAAATAATTTGTTTAGAAAGAGAAAAAAATAATTGTAATAGTAAGTTCAAATTAAAATCAGTATAAATTATCACAATATTTTCATAATAAATTTTAAGTGTTAGGTTATTATTAGCTAATATTGGTGAGAAAAAAATAATTTCATAATATTGATTTAAGTATGAAATAAACTCCCTTATATATACATTGTCCTTTTTGGTAATTTATTCCTCAAACTGCAACTTTTATAAGTGCTAGCCAAACACTCAGCTTTTTTAAAAAGCACTTTTTAACAACTTTTACCAAACACTCAGCTTTTTGAAAAAACACTTTTTCATTATGCACTTTTTGAAAACTCAACTTTTTCATTATGCACTTTGTCAAAAAGTCCAGCTAAGCTTAGTTAAAAGCTAACAAATGCCATAAGGTAGATGCAACATATAGTTTATTAAATAATGCTTTTATATATTTATCAAAAAATAAAGTTAATCTATAGACATATACCAAAAATGGGTGTCAGCCGTTCACTTTTTCTTCAGGTATAAATATTTGGGGTTTGGGCAGTGGGCACTTCGACTTGTTTATCAACTTTGGGCCCTGGTTGGTTGGTTTTGTTTTTCAGTTTCGGCCCTTTTGGGCCTTCAAGGCTTCAATTTTTTTTTTTTTTTTTAAAGCCTGCTTTTGAAATAAGATTCAACCGTTTTGACTTTTTGTAACAAGATTCAGTGGTGGTAATAAGATAAAGGCTGGTTTTTTATTTTATTTTATTTTATTTTATTTTATTTTTGGGTTATGGATTAGATAGGATTTGTTTTATGTTTTTTTTTTTTTTTTATGTGGTAGGTCTTGTTAATAAGCCTTGTGTTATAGTTATGTTTATATTTTTGTTATGCTTGTGCTTAATTTTTTTTTTAATTTTAATCTTGTGTTTATATATATATATTTTAGTTAGTGGTAATATATTAAATAAGTCTTTATTTATGCAGGTTGAGATTGCTAAAAACTTGTTATTGTTCGGTGAAACCACAACAATACTTTTTATATAAATCAAATTCTATTTCTCATTTGCTCTACACTTGAAAGTTATTTTTTATTTTAGTCTTTATAAATATATTGATTGATTAGAAATATCTACTAGAAAATATGCATTTGAATATGAAAAACTTTAAAAATAAAATAAAATTAATTGAGTCTCAAAAAGAATCAATGGATAAATTTGTTATTAGTAATAAACAAAATATAACACAAAATTTAGATGAAAATATCACAAATGAGCAAGAAATTCATCAAAAATAGTTAGAAGAGAATAAAATGATACAATTGCATCTCAAGAGGCAAGCAAAATAGATTTTAAATGAAATATATTATAATATAAAAATATTAAATAAATATTAATTTAATTAATATATAAGTATAAAAAATGCTCTATTTTTACTTCTTGTCTTTTGCCCCAAAATGTCTAGGGCAGCCCTCACAAACTTATCAGGTTTTCTCCTTGATACCATTTGTGAGGACCCAAATTAACCCACCATTTGTGGTCCACTATGTTTCGTCAAGAAACATTCCAATATGTATGAACTATATTGTCACGCTGATGTTGAACAAGCTAGTGATGCATAGGTACGCGTGTTTCATTGTTTTGTCTTACGTAGTAATTGGATGCATTCCAGAAAAATGCGTCTTTTGCTTTTCATTATGATGGGTACTTTCTTTAAAATTCACAAGCTAGGAGACACGTAGGAGGGAGGAGGACATGCATGTCTAATAAGGAATTTCGACAGACTCAACACCGACTGCCATCCGACTCAGAGTATTTGCGAAATTGTGATTTTGATTGGTGAATTGTGTGTGATTTTGGGTTTAATGTGCATCTTCATCCATGTTAGGGAGTTGCTATTATCCAATGGATTTTTTAGGTGTGAATTTTTAATACTTCCTATTCTATTAATTCGACCTCAGACTTACCAAACTTTTCATTGATGTAAATAGTAAATACCAAAACCACAAGTTTGAGTTTTGTGACTATTAAAGAGTTTTGTAATACAATAGTATTGTCTACTCTCCTTTATGAGAAGAATCATAGTTTGAATTAATCAACGCCCATTTTTGTAACTAACAAATTTAAAAAAGAAATAGAAAAAAAAAAGAGTTAAAACTTTAAAATTAAATGGGGTTCCTCTATGTATTGAAGTATCCCTAGTGTGTTATTTCTCCGTTTGAAGATTAGAATTGTTTTCATTAATTTTTTAATCATATTTTAAACATGTCACAAGCTGGAAACACAACCTTGATTCTAGTCTTGAAACGGTTTACCAAACAGAAAAGGATACTTATACCATAGAAGTTCACATATCTATCTTTGTAGTGGCAAAAATAATTTTCTTTTGGAATGGGAACTATGCAATTGCAAGCTATAAAATATAAAGATTGAAAATCAATGATCTTAAAGTGAATGTGATCATTTCTCTCCAATCTCTTTTTCATGACAACTCAACTTTGTTAAGTCAAGCCCTCGCACATCGTCCATCGGGATCACAGAAAATTTCCCATACACTGCAAATGAAGTCGAACATATTCACATTACTAAAGCCAAACTTCCCTCCTTACCATACACGACTCCAAGATCGATACAGCTCACACCAGGATAATCAAGCAATATACTCGCACTTATAAGTAATTCAACGTAATCAGAATACTTAAGGAAACCCAAAATTCATGGAGTTATATGTGTATACAATGAGTAATTCTACACTACTTTGAGAATACAATAGTGATATTTACTATTTTCTCACATAATAGCGAGTCCTATTAGTTAAATTTAGGATATGACTTACCTCTAGTACTTTTTTAACTGGACATATTTTTTTGTTTAAAGGGTCATTCTATGATACCCCATATTTTTTGGGGTTACGATACCCACTTAAATCTTAGTTATAGAGTTCACTTGTTTTAATCTGGTCCATTTAGATATCTGCTACTAGTCATCTAGGTTTTCTATAAAACCCAAAAAACAAAACATATAGCTTTTTCTTTTGTCAAGTGCTTGAGAGAGATCTCTAATTAACGGGTTCTTCCCTCTAGCCACCTCTCTCAAACCTTCATGGCTTTGCCTCCTTGAGTTCTGTGTTTAGTATTCAAAGCGTGATTTTGATTTTTAATCCTTTTCCAATTTATTGATTGAAGTCCCTAGAAAACCCTAGAAAGATCAAATCCTACACCTAAATGACCTTTGTCGAGTCTTGAAGAATGGTTAGATAATTTTTATTTTTTACTTAATCATTTTAATTTAATTTTCAGGTTTGATTTTTACTCTTCCTTAATCTACTGTTTGCTAAGTGCCACAATATGGTTTATATTCCTTTGATTGTTAATTCTTCATCTTCTTCTTCTTCTTGTTTCTTGGAGAAATCCTTTGAACCTTTCACATAGAAGGATCTCTCTTTGTTCACATGTCTTTTTTAGCCCTCCCTGCTTTTCACTTACTTTGAATTCACTTTTACTTTATTGAGGCACCCTATAACATGTTAACTTTATTACTATGATTTTTAAATATCAAATATCATTTGTGGTTTTATAAGTAATTTCTATTGTTGTTTTATAATGTAAATTTCTATGCATAGATTTGGTTAAGACAGTTCCTGATGAATAGAGGTAGTTTTTTCTGATTTGGTTTGGGTGCATAAAGAGGTCAATATCACTTTGGTTGTTTTTCTTTCTTATTTTTTGCAAGCCTCTACCTTGATGGGTTTGTAAACTATTGAGAATAAAATCTTAAATTTAATAGGTGCTTTTTTGGGGTCAAATATCTTCCATTTTAATTTGTGTTTCTTTTAGTCCAACTTGTATGTATTACTGTTTTTTTGGTTGATTAGAATGTGTTATTTATTCATACACACTATAAAGTTTATAACTTTGTGTTATTTAAGTTGCAATGTTTTAGTGGGCATGCATGCTAGGTGTTTGAGAGAATGACTAAACATATAGCATTTATTGTTGCTACACTTTTGTTGAGTCACATTAACATAGTATTTCAGTCCTCTTCGGTCTGGCTAAATTTAAGTGAAAGTCTCTTTAAACATTAAAGCTATGAATATACAAATCTAATAATAATGGCAATTACTCATTTATTTTAATATCATTACTTTTAAATGAATTACATGAGGTTGATTATACATTTAAACAAAAAATAATAAAATAAATAAATAAAAAAATATGTGTGTGTAACTGGGCCGAATTGACTGTATGGACCAAATTGGATCGAATAGGCTAACTGGACTGAATTGACCAAATTGGACCAAATAGATTGAAGTGGACTGAATAGACCATATGGACTGAACATGATTGAATTGACCAAGGTAGACCAATAGACCGAATTAGACTGAATAGAGGAAACTGGACCGAATAGACCTAACTGGATTGAATTGGCCAAATGGACCGTATGAACCAAATTGGACCGAATAGACCTAGGTGGACCGAATGAACTGGAATGGACTGAATAGACCTAAGTGGACTGTATTTATTGAATAGACGTAATTAGACCGAATAGTCAAAATTGGACCGATAGACCTAGGTGGACCAAATTAGATCGAATAGATTGAAGTGGACAGAATGGACTGGATTGGACAGGACTGAATTGACCAAAGTAGACCGAACTAGAATGAATAGACCAAATTGGACGGAATAGACCTAACTGAACCGAATTGGCCAAATTGGACTGAATAGATCTAAGTGGACCGAATAGACCATATGGGACTGAATAGACCTAAATGGATGGAATGGACTAAATTGGACCGAATAGACCTAAGTGTATCATATGGACAAAATTGGACCTAATAGACCTAACTGACCGAATTGGCCAAATTGGACCAAATAGACGTAGGTTGACCATATGGACCAAATTGAACCGAATAGATCGAAGTGACCGGATTGTACTAAATGGATGGAACATGACCGAATTGACGAAAGTAGACTGAATGGACTGAATGAGATTGAATGGACCGAATTGGATCAAATAGACCAAATTGGACTGAATTGACTAAAGTAGACCGAAAGGACCCAATTGAATTGGACTGAAGTAGACCGAATTGGACCAAAATTGACCAAAGTGGACTGAACTAGACTGAATTGATGAAGTGGACCGAATGACAATCTATTATTAGCATAGCCAAGATTGTCTTTTAATATAAATTCAAATTCTTACTTTCAAAATAATCAAGTATTAACTTAAACAAAAATCAAAACAAAACTATAAGAGAGAAAAATATGCACCTTTAATAGGAAACTAAAAAATACAATACCAAAATGTATGAACCCAAAATAGAGTTTTAAAAATCACAATGGTTCATCAGTATAAAGAAGAGTTGTAAGAAAGAATAAAAAAAATGAAGAGAGAGAGAATGTGAGAGAATAATAAGAAACTTATAGAAAATAATATGAGAAGAAAAAAAATAAAAATAATAAATATTGTAAAAACACCAAATTATCAAATTCATGTTATGTTATGTAATAAAATAGCATTATATTCTTATATGCTATCTTTATATATAATGCAATAGGATAATATCTATGAAATCAAAGAGAAGAAAAAAGATAACAACTTAAAAACATAACTTAATCACATCAACCGAAAGTAAAGTTTCAAATAATACAAAAACTTATCAACTTAACATAGAGATGCAAGAAAAATAAATAAAAAATCCACAAAAAATTTAAAAAAAAAAAATGAGAGAGATATATAACCTTATGTGTGTGGGAAAACTATGTATGGAATGAAATTGAGAAATGTAAATTTATAGTAAGAGGGGGAATAAGAAAAGCCAAAAATAAAGCAAGATAAAGAAATTGAGGAAAAGTGATATTAAGATAGATAGTAGTGGGATGAAAAGATAAAATGGAGAGGAAAAGTTGGTGAAAGTATAACATTAGGTTGGGAAATTAATAAGAGAAAAAGAAACAAAAAAAAGAGATAAGAAAAAGAAGAAGAGAGAGAATGTTGGAAATGGGTGGATGATGTGGCTTAACAGGAGCGTAGCAACAATAAATTAATACTACGTTTTAGCTTTTACACACACACACACACACACACACACACACACACACACACACATATATATATATATATATATATTAAAGCTCAATTCACACCATTATATTCGATAAAAGGAGGGAAGTTGCAACAAAAAACTATTGGAAGGTAAAAATACTTTGAAAATGTACTCATTCCTATTCAACTCTTGTTTGCCACTAAATTTGGTCCTACTGAACCATTCTTCGCCATTCATCACAACTAGAGATTGAGTTATTTCTAGTGCTCCTTACTAATGTCTCATCCTCTATATGTTTTGAATGGTCTAAAGAGGAAGCAAGCATAAGTAAATCTATTACTTATATTACAAAAAAAAAAAAAAAAAAATACAAGACTTTAATAACATAAAAAAAATATCATTTTATCAAGAACTTACCAACATTACGTTGAGAATGTGAAATAATAAATGAATTAGCTCCCCTTTTTACACCAATCTCTCTTTCCAAAGAATCATTGATGTGGACTGAATAGATCAAATGGACCAAATAGATCGAAGTTGACCGTAATTAAACAAAATGGATTGAATAGACCAAAACGGACTAAAATGGAATTGACCAAAATGGACTGATATTGGACTGGACTGGTCGCATCAAAGTACCATATGGGAAGGTCAGATAAAATTTGTAGGATACATAGTTACTTATTGATTTAAGGCGGTAGACTCTTTCTTTATTCATTATTATTTTTTTAAGTAATGTCACACAACAATTTTCATATCATTTTTCGACATGTGATTCTATCCAAAATGTATTTGTAATTGTAAGTTTGAGAAGTTAACATGTTAGAAGGGGAATCCTTAAATAAAAAACCTAGAGGAGGAAGAAATTTAAAAAGATTGTTGTTGGAACAAATGAAAAAACGGTGGGTAGGCTCATTATATTTTGAGGTCTAATGTGATGATTAAATTTTAGTAGATTTTTTAATATATAAATATCAGTTATAATTTTTTTCTGGATAGAATATCAATTAAATTTTATTTATTCAATTTGCTAATTTTTTCGTAATTGGTTTATAAAAAGTATGGTATAAAAGTACGATTTTTTTTTTGGTTGAAATTACTGTATCACCAAATCTGAGTGGGTTTGTTGAATTTTGTATTTTAGAGTATAGATCGCAAATGTCCTCATAATTTAGGGTGGATAAGTATACAATAATCTATTAATTTGGATGGCAAGGTAGACACTACATATTAATTTCAAATTAAGTTGTTGATTGTAGAATTTTGAAGTTTATGATGAATGGTTGTAATAAATCCTGATATATATATTTTTTTCATTTCTATTTCAACTTATTGAAAGTCGCACCTAGTTTAGAGTAATTCGTAGGTACTCTTGGAGCACAAAAAATGGTACTCTTTCCTCTCACATTCATGGTGGGGTCCACTCATTAAATTCATGGTGGGTTCCACCATGAATGTGAGAGGAGGGAGCACTATTTTACTATACTCCGGAACTACCTAAAAATTTTCCCCTAGTTTTTCCGGAATTTCCCCAACAAGGGTCAAGGAGGGAGAATTAAAAATTCTTTTACTCACCACTTTGGCCATATCCATTAGGCAATGTCCCAGAAGGTTCAATTCTGTACCAGTAAATGTGTCTGAGTTGCTCATGACATCAGGGGCAGCG
The DNA here is from genome assembly GCA_032878915.1 of Castanopsis chinensis. Classification (NCBI taxonomy): domain Eukaryota; kingdom Viridiplantae; phylum Streptophyta; class Magnoliopsida; order Fagales; family Fagaceae; genus Castanopsis; species Castanopsis chinensis. The sequence goes on from JAVQMG010000071.1 coordinate 793,942, forward strand.
GGTATGATAACTGCAAGTAGCCCTCCAAATGACAAGCTCTTGTGCTCTTGCAAAAAGGAATGACTCCATGTCCTTTGCAAATTGAGTTGCATATGCGTCCACAACTTCCTTTGGGGCATTTGTGTAGAAAATCCTCCCTTTATTCCATGCAAGAGAACCTTCATCCATAACTTCTTTGGGGACCTTCAACAGCCAATTCAGTGCAAAAGAGGAGTGATAAAAAATTTCACTTAGATTGAAAATAACATGTCAGCTGTTTCAGAGCTTGAAACTTGAGTCATAGAGACTTGAGATGCTACTTTAAAATTTAGTTTCAAAAATTTTTCAACTAACGAAATTGTTAGCAAAATCATGTTAAATGGCAAAAAAATCCCAACGAGTCCAATCCCCACTTTTTTAAGCCTTCTATTTATTCTCTCTTAAATTCTGAATTTGCTTCTTCTTCTCCATCCCTCAAAACACTCTTTCTCCCTTAAAAATTTCAAGAATAATTGAAGTTGAAAACAGCCAGGTAAAGGTAATCCACCGTAAAAAAAATTATCAAAATCACCCTCTAATCTATACCTCAATCACTCTACAAACATATGTGGGTTCTTCTTTTTTCTTTTTTTCTTTTTTTTGTATTTGATTTTTTTTTTAGTGAAAACACAGTGTTTTTTACATTTAATTGAACCGTTCTAAAATCGGTACAACGATACTGGTTTTTGGTTTTTTCAATTAAACAACCGATTTTTTGATTATCTATACTTTTTATGTAATTTTTTATTTTTAGGTATAATTAGACCAAATTGATGCCCGGTTTCCAGTCAACTGGCTAGTTTGGTTTTTAAAACAATGGAATCTTGACCTTTTTTTATTTTTTATTTTTGTTCTCTCTTCTCATATTATTTGTGATTGTGATCCATTTGTTGTGATACATTTACGAAAATTTCAGTTGTTATTTTATGACCAATAGCAGATTATCCACAAAAAAAAAAAAAAAAAGGAGCAATGAAAAAGAAAAGAAAAGACCTATAGCATTATTGGATTGCCTTGCTCAGGATTTTGAGTTACCATGCGAAACAAACACAATCGAAACAAAAGCAAAAGAAGATAGCTAGGAAGGTGGTTGGTAATAAAGACAACCACGCGGTAAGGAGGTACCATGTGCAACTATGAATACATGAACCTAATCTAATGATGCCAAGATCTTATAAAGAAAATAACAAAATATTTTATAAAGAAAATCTTGTGCTTGGTGCCAGACTAAATCCAAAAAATAAAGAATTTACTCTTGAAAAAGGAAAATGATGCAAACTTTTGAATAAGAAAATACAATTAAAACAACCGTGGGGCCTAAAGTTGTTGGCAATGATGCCTACTGCCAGACAGAGGCATGTGAATTTCTAAGTGCTATCTAAAAGTGCACTTTTAACATCAATTTTCTCTAAGGCTTTCACCGATAAAAAAGATAGGGAAAAAAAAAAGAAAAAAGAAAGAAGAAAAGAGAAATGTTAGCGTCAAAAAGTAATTTACAATTTTGTTACAACTTACTCGAGTAGTGAAAATGTGTATTCACATGAAATTACTATTTTGTTTTTATAGCTTACAACTCATCATCATGGTTACGAAACCCGGATCGGACCGTACGGTCCGACCGGAAAACCCTCGAACCGTTCATATTTGCGATTCTTTAAGCTTTAAAAACCGCTCAATGGAAAAAATCAAGAAACCGTTCGAACCCTGGTTGGACCTCACGGTTTTGAGAACCGTGAAAGGTTCTCACAGTTCCCTTAGCCCCTTTTAAAAAAAAAAATTTAAGCCTTTAACAGAACAATATCGGAATATTCACTATTTTTTATCGGAAAAAAAAAATATTCACCGGTAAAGAACTTGAATAAAAGTAAAAAGAAATTACAAAACGTCTGATCTATTATCTTATTTCTGCCTCTTTGCTTCACTCACAAAAAACGGTCTCACATTCACATAATCCAAACACACAACAAAATCCAATATTTACAGTAAAGTTGAATCAAAAGAAGCAAAAATGAAAAAAAAAAAGAAAAAGAAAAAGAAAAGAAAAGAAGAAGCAGCAGATCTGATCTAATCTGGTGGTGGGGAGGAGGACGAGCAGCGGACGAGGTAGTGACACCGATCTCCACCGGCTTTGTTGTTCCGGCGACGACGATCTCCACCGGCTGGCCTTCTATTTGTGCTGACTGCAGAGCAGTGAGCAGTCTCCCTCTCTCTCTCTCTCTCTCTCTCTCTCTCTCTCTTTCTCTCTCTCCCTCCCTTTCTCTCCGTCTCTCTTCTCTTTTCTCTGATGGGAATAGGAAAGTGTGAATGTGATTACTGATTAAGTGCTTTGATGGGAAAGTGTAAATGTGGTAAGTGTGAATTAAATGGGTGGTTGAGTGTTGACTGTTGAGTCAATGTGTAATAAATGGATCTGTGTGGTGCTTTTTCATCTTTATCCGTTAGTTTTTTTTTTTTTTTTATGTAACTGTGTGGTATTTTTTTTTTTTTTTTGGATTCATACATGTGGTATTTAATTTTAAGAAATGGACACTAAAAAATGCTACCACAATATATTCACAATAAATTTAAAGTAATTGATTATTATTAGCTAATATTGGTGAGTAAAAAAATAATTTCAATAGAGGGTTCAAATTAGAATTAGTAACAACTTTTTATGTAAGATTTTGATGTGATTTGACGGGACTGAGGAAACTAATACCAACGATAAAGATACATTGACGAGGAATTTCCGCAGACGATATGCCCGTTGATGACGAGGATAAAATGAGCAAGAACAGGTGGCAGGAGCATTAAGTGTCAATATTAACACCCCAGGCTGGATATGACAGCTATACATCCCGTTGAAGGCGAATTGAAGCCTAGCCAGCAAACGGGAGGCGTTACTCAAGGCAGCATTAACACCACAATAACTACTGCAACGGCTGGAAGGCAAAAAGGGGATATATAAGCCTTCCAGAAACACCGGCAAGAGGTACATGATTACTATTGCATACTTTACTTTCTCAAATAGAATTCCCAGAAAACTAACTTAAGCATCGGAGGTGTTTTGGCAGGCACCACACCGGTGGCCATCCCTTTGGATCTCACTGCCAGCAGTTTGACTACCTTCAAGATGAGATACAGGTTTGGTTCCGTCTAGACTCACCTTTTCTGTACTGACGAATATTTTGTTTCATCAGTTTGGCGCCGTCTGTGGGGATCTTAATCACATTTTCAAAGTTATATTTGGAAAAGTGATTCCCACCAATTCGTACAGTCAAATGGAATCCAATCAAGATCCAGCTTCCTTGACTCAGCAGATCCAAGCCTTAGCGGCCACCGTCGAAGAGCTCACCAGACAGAACCAGGAAATGAAGGCACAACTTCAGCAGATACAACAAGAAGAGAGTCAATCTAGGGGCGGCCCGGAAGATGAAGGGGATAGCCACAGAAGGATCAGTACTCACAGACAACTCACTCCTGATGAGCAAAATTCGGACGTTATAAGAGAAATGAGAAAGGAGATGGACGAGCTGCGAAATGCCATCAAAGAAAAAACGGAGCGGAGCGTGGATAGGATGATTAGGGCTACAGATTCACCCTTCACTGCAGCGGTCCTCGAGCACCCAGTACCGCTGAAGTTTCGTCTGCCCAAGCTTGAACAGTTCGACGGGTTGAAAGACCCTCAGGATCACCTCAACACATTCAAAACGACGCTAGGACTTCAACAGCCCCCTGACGAGATACTGTGTCGCTCCTTCCCCACCACTCTCAAAGGGGCGGCTAGAGAATGGTTTGCCAAGCTACCAGCGTCGTCAATAGACAATTTCGAACAGCTAAGTGGATCCTTCTTGAGACACTTTATAGGGGGACAACGCCCGAAGAGACCAGCAGACTATTTGCTCACGATCAGACAAGGAGAGAAGGAAACATTGAGGTCATATGTAAAGCGTTTCACACGGGAAACTTTGGAAGTGGACGAAGCTGACGACAAAGTGCAACTGACGGCCTTCAAAGCAGGGCTGAGATCACGAGACCTTGTAGCATCATTAGCCAAGAATCCCCCAAAGACAATGGCCGAAATGCTCCTGAAAGCGCAAAAGTACATGAACGCTGAAGATGCTCTCGCAGCCATAGAGGACACAAGAAGGCCAGGTGGCAATAGCGCGAGGGACAACGAACGAAGAGGACAGAAAAGAGAACGACAAGACCGTCAAGCCACTGACGGAAGCAGGAGGAAAGATGATAAAAGTCACCGAACGGTAAAATTCACTCCCTTAATTATGCCAGTTGACAAGATTCTATCGCAGATAAAGGACGAGCATCAATTGAAGTGGCCGCGGCCATTGCATTCGTCACCTAACGTTCGCGACAAAAGCAAATACTGCCGGTTCCATAAGGATCACGGCTACTACACAGAGGATTGCCGTGATCTCAAGGAGCAAATTGAAGAGCTAATACAGAAAGGGAAGCTGCAGAAGTATGTGAAGAAAGGGGAATACCGCAGACCAAGGGACGGAAACAATAACCAGCAAGGATTGTCGTCAAGAAATGACGATCACCAATCCCAACCAGCCCAAAATGTAATAGGGGAGATAGCAACCATCGCAGGAGGGCCCGTCACCAGGGGATCTTTCAGGTCTCTCAGAAAAGCATGCCAGAGGCAAATCAACAGCGTCCACATGGTTCCTCCAGCCAAGCAGAGAAGAACTGACCAAGATATGTGCTTCAATGAAGCAGATGCAAGAGGTGTGAAGCAGCCATACAATGACCCCTTGGTGATAATGCTAACTATAGAGGGATTCAACACCAAGAGGGTCCTCGTGGATAACGGCAGCTCAGCTGACATCATCTACCTCCCCGCGTACCAACAATTGAAGCTAGATCCAAAAAGACTGCGCCCTTTCGACTCCCCGCTCGTCAGCTTCAGCGGGGATCGAGTATATCCCAAGGGTATAGTGACGCTGACGGTTACGATCGGGACCTATCCAAAGCAGTTAACCCGTTAGTTAGATTTCCTGGTAGTAGACTGCCCTTCATCTTACAACGCAATCGTCGGAAGACCCACACTCAATAAATGGAAGGCGGCGACATCCACGTATTGTTTGAAAGTGAAATTCCCGATAGACGAGGGAGTCGGAGAAGTAAAAGGAGACCAAGTCTTAGCCCGGGAATGTTACCAGGCCGTACTAGCTGCACTAGAAAACCATACTTGGGTGATAGAGGAAAAAGAAGGAGAGAAGGAGGAGAAAGACGAATGTGCGGAAGAGGCGCTGGAAACAGTTGAATTAGCTGACGGGGAAATAGCCAGGACAACGAAGATAGGGAAGACGCTAAGTCCAGAGATGAAGACCAGGCTCGTCAGGTTGCTCAGAGAGAACGTGGATGTCTTCGCATGGAGCCACGAGGACATGCTTGGAATATCCCCCGAAGTTATCCAGCATGAATTAAGGGTGAACCCCGAGAATAAGCCCGTCCATCAAAGACGTCGAACCTTCGCCCCAGAACGAGACCAAGCAGTGACGAAGGAGGTCAATAAGCTTTTGGCGGCGGGCTTCATTCGAGAAGTTCACTACCCAGAATGGCTCACCAACGTCGTCCTGATGAAGAAATCTAACGGGACATGGAGAATGTGTGTAGACTTTACGGATCTAAACACGGCGTGCCCGAAGGATAGCTTTCCTCTACCGAGGATAGATCAGCTGGTGGACTCAACGGCTAGAAACAGGCTACTGACGTTTATGGACGCCTTCTCTGGGTACAACCAAATAAAGATGGCCGAAGAGGACCAAGAAAAAACTGCCTTCGTCACGAGCCAAGGACTGTACTGCTACAAGGTGATGCCCTTCGGGCTGAAGAATGCTGGAGCCATGTATCAGAGGTTGGTAAACAAGATGTTCAAGAGTCAAATCGGCAGGAACATGGAAGTATATGTGGACGACATGCTCGTCAAAAGTAGGGAAGAATTCTCCCACCTTGACGATCTAAGGGAGACATTCGCCACCCTCAGGCAATACAAAATGAAGCTGAACCCAAGCAAGTGCGTTTTTGGTGTATCGTCGGGGAAATTCTTGGGATTCATGGTCTCCCAGAGAGGAATAGAGGCTAACCCGGAAAAGGTGCGGGCCATAATCAATATGGAATCGCCTAAAACAGTGAAGGAAGTTCAGAAGCTAACGGGAAGAATCGCAGCACTAAACAGGTTCGTCTCCCGAGCAACGGATAAATGCCACCCCTTCTTCCAAACCTTGAAAAAAGCTTTCGTCTGGACTGACGAGTGTGAGAACGCTTTTCAAGAACTAAGCACTATCTGGGTAACCCACCTCTCCTAAGTCCGGCAAAAGAAGGAGAACCTCTACAGCTGTACTTGGCGGTATCAGACACAGCAGTAAGTGCGGCCCTAATTCGTGAAGAGAGTAAGAAGCAGATGCCAGTTTACTACGTCAGTCAGACCCTCCAAGGAGCTGAGCACAAATACCCAATGATCGAGAAAATTGTGTTCGCGCTAATAATGGCCTCACGCAAACTCAGGCAATACTTCCAGGCGAACCCAATCCTAGTCATGACTGATCAACCTATCAAAAATTCCATGAACAAACCAGAAGCAGCCGGGAGAATGATCCAGTGGGCCATCGAGCTTAGCCAATTTGATGTCGAATACCGTCCCAGGACGGCCATCAAAGCACAGGTTCTGGCAGACTTTGTGGCCGAATTCACCGTTGCAAGTGAAGACAGCCAAGTTGCAAACAAAGACAAGTGGACGATTCAAACTGACGGCTCCTCAACCCAAAGGAGGGGTGGGGTAGGGGTCGTCATAACTGCCCCTGACGGAGAAATGCTGAAGTACGGGGTCCAGCTGCGCTTCCCAGCCACCAACAACGAGGCCGAATATGAAGGGATACTGACGGGACTGAGGCTCGGGAAAGCCCTTGGGGCCAAGAACGTACTAGTTCAAAGTGATTCAAAATTGGTAATTGAACAGATAAAGGGAGAATACGAGGCAAAAGAAGACAGGATGCAAAAGTACCTCAGACTGACGAGACGTCTCATCCAAGAGTTTGATACGGTCATGATCGAACGAATCCCTCGAGAACAGAACACCGTAGCAGACGAGATATCAAAAATATCCTCGTCGCAAGAATGGCCGTCAGAAAGCGGGCTTACGATCGAAGTCCAGAAGCATCCCAGCATTGAAGAAGTATCTATGTTCCAGATCCGAGGTAAGAAAAGCTGGATTACCCCTATCATGTCTTTTTTGCAGGACGAACACCTCCGCCCAGACGAGGAAGAGGCAAAGAAGCTCAGGAAAAGAGCGGCCAGATTCACGATCTTAAACGACACCTTATACAAAAGGGGCTTCTCCATGCCCTACTTAAGGTGCGTGGACGAGGACAAAGCCAAATACATCCTGAGGGAAGTTCATGAAGGAATTTGCGGAAATCATGCTGGCCCAAGATCCCTGGTAAGCAAAATCATTAGAATAGGTTATTTCTGGCCAACTATGCAGGTGGACGCCGTTGACCTCGTCAAGAAATGTGACAAGTGTCAAAGGTTTGGGAATGTCCAGCGACTCCCGGTAGAACAAATGACAACGATATCCTCCCCCTGGCCGTTCTCTCAATGGGGAATCGACATCGTCGGTCCTCTACCCTTAGGTAAAGGACAGGTGAAATTTTTATTGGTCGCGATTGATTACTTTACAAAATGGGTAAAAGCAGAGGCAGTGGCCACCATCACCGAAGCGCGAGTTCAAAACTTTGTTTGGAAAAATATAGTTTGCAGGTTCGGAATACCAATGACGATCATATCAAATAACGGACGGCAGTTCGACAGCCAAGCCTTCAAGGATTTCTGCTCAGGGTTGGGTATCAGAAACAAATTCTCATCCCCAGGACACCCGCAAGCCAATGGTCAGACAGAATGACGAACCAGACGTTGCTGAAGATCATAAAAACCAAGCTGGACGACGCCAAGGGTGCCTGGCCGGAGGAACTCCCAAACGTGCTGTGGGCCTATAGAACCACGGCAAGAACTCCGACAGGGGAAACCCCCTTCATGCTCACTTATGGCACTGAAGCTGTAATCCCAGTGGAAGTAGGTGCCACCAGCACCAGACGAGAACAATACAACGAAGAGAGTAACGACGACCAATTGCGAATCAACCTGGACTGCCTTGACGAAGTAAGAGACCAAGCTTCCAACAAAATGACGAGGTACCAACAGAAGATGAGGGAATATTACGACAAGAGAGTAAAGCTCCGACGACTTGAGATAGGTGACCTTGTCTTGCGCAAAGTCAACACAGCCACGAGGGACCCTGTTCAAGGGAAGCTAGGCGCTACCTGGGAAGGGCCCTATCGGATCACCCACTACTCAAGACAGGGAAGCTATCACCTAGCTACCCTGGACGGACAAAAGCTCCCGCGACCATGGAATATTGAACATCTAAAGAAGTACCATCAATAAATGTAAACCAAGGGATACATCACTATTCGAAAGCAATAAAGAGATTTTCAGTACTAATGTTTTTGCATTAACAGGGCTTTCCAGTTAGGGATGTCAGAACAATTTCAACAATTTCATCTAAAGAGACATTGAATCTCAAAAAAAAAATTCCTAAGTAACAAGATTCTGCACTGACGGATGTAGGTTACTGACGGATAAAAAGAGACATTGAATCTCAAAAAATTCCTAAGTAACAAGATTCCGCACTGACGGATAAAAAGAGACATTGAATCTCAAAAAATTCCTAAGTAATAAGATTCCGCACTGACGGATGTAGGTTACTGACGGATAAAAAGAGACATTGAATCTCAAAAAATTCCTAAGTAACAAGATTCCGCACTGACGGATGTAAGTTACTGACGATAAAAAGAGACATTGAATCTCAAAAAATTCCTAAGTAACAAGATTCCGCACTGACGGACGTAAGTTACTAACGATCTAAAGAGACATTGAATCTCAAAATTTTTTCTAAGTAACAAGATTCCGCCTCGATGGATGTAAGTTACTGATGATTCAAAGAGACCGAAGTCTCAAATTTTTCTAAGTAACAAGATCACTTAGCTCAAAAGGAAAGTGCAAGAAGACAACGTCGCTAATGGGCTAAGAAAGGGAACAGCAAAAACAGCTATATTTCCAAGGCGTAAAAAGAAAACAAATGCATGCAATTAAAGCCCAAAAACGGAGGGCAAATTCCATTGTTCTTACAACCACAAAACCCATAAACGCTGGGCCAAACCACCACAAAGTTAATTGTTCATAAAACCAAAGATCTTTCAGGAATAAGGCCAATAAAAAATAAAAAAAAAATAAAAAGAAGAGAGAATCAAGTTCTTTCCAGGATCAAGCAGCCAGGGTAGAATCATCAGGATTTCCGTCAACATTCTCGGCGGTGTCAGGCTGAGCAGCAGATGATTGGGCAGCCTCGTCCGCAGCCATTTCTTGATCGACTTCTTCTAGGTCCAGGCTGTCCAAATCCACTCCGGACGGGTGCTTGGCAAGATATCTCCTTAGAAGCTCAAAGCCTTTGAAGTACCAGCTGAATAACATCGTGTTGTACTCATCGGTGGTTTGAAAGGCCTCCACGGAGCGGGCAGCTATGGTCTTCAGCGACTCCCGAGACGCCGCGAGTTGTTCGTCCTTTTCAAGAGTTAGCTGACATTCTACCCTGATGTCCTCGTCCAGCTTCTTCACTTTTTCCTTCAAACCTGTAGCTTCGCTCATAGATTCAATTAAATCTTTTTTCAAAGTGGAGTTTTCCGCCTCCAGAGCGCCCACTCTCGATGAAAGGGAAGCCACCTTGGCTTCTTGGGTCAGATATTCAGAAGTAATGTGAAGGCTCTCCTCCAAGATCTAAAAAACAACAACATCGACAACAATAAATGGGGAGCATAAAGAAGAGGTTATGAGAAGACGGAAAAGAAAAAGGAGAAAATTCGTGCTTCAAATCTCACCTGGACTATTTTCTGGACGTGACGGCTGGAGACCCGGTTAAAAGGCACTCCAGAGAGCGTCTTTAGGTCCTCAGCAGCCACCACCCCGTGAGCCCTCTCGACGGCCAAGCCCTCGTCATCCCATATTGTCGACGGACGAGAGGTGGCTTTCTCCAGCTCCTTTTCCTTACCGGAGATACGTTGTCTTTTCGCCACCGGTGTGGATAGCTCTTCAATGGATGTTGACGGAGATGCTGTCCTCGTCAATCCAGCTCCAGAAGCCACAGGAGTAGACTGTACGCCCGGAGAAGCAGAGGCACTCCTGTCAGTAACCCGCACCGATTTCCTCCCCAGATTGGATAGGGGCTCATTCTTCTTTGACCGCATCTTAGCATACAAGTCTTTGTTGAATTTTGTCGTCATCTCTACAAAAAAGAAAAAGGAAAAGAAAAGTCGTTAGGAAAGAAATAGCATGGACGAACCAACACAGATGAGTACAACACTTACTCTTCTTTTCTTCAATCTCTAAACTCCGGAGGACAAAGGCCGAAGGCTCGGGCCCGAGACAATAGAAAGACAAAGTCCTGGGATCCACCAGATCGTCCCAATCTTCAATCTTCTGTGCGTATTTTACGGCTTCCTGTACTCTTTTGGTATACCTGCTCTTAAGCCTCGGCCGTTTCTGAACTGCACATAAAAAAACACAAAAGTGGTTACCCACGGTAAAAACAGCAACGGAAAATTTAAAGATGCAAGAAAAAGTTGTTGACGCATCTAACACCGGGGTTCCCCACCGACGATGCAATCGTGGGAGGTCACCCCAAGTCTCGCTGGAGGTAGTCTCAAACTCATCCCCCGACACAAAGAAAAACCTCGATTTCCAATACCTGAAAGATGACGGCAACCCCTTGACGACCCTATTTTTTCTTTCCCATGGTACCAACTCATAATACCCATTCTCCTTCGACGCCTTTAACTTATACAAGTATAGAAGCTCGTCTATCTTGAGCATATCTTCGTCCACTGCCGCCATCCAGATCCCCATACAGCTAATGACGATCCTCCATGAGTTGGGCATGAGTTGCCCAGGAACAATACCCAAGTGGTCCAATAGCTCCATTAGGAAAGGATGGACGGGAAACCTCAACCCACAGAGGAAGGCCGCCTCGTAGAATCACACCTCCCCTGGGAAAAAATTACACGCCCGGTCATCCTCACCAGGCAAACGAACCCTCACCCTCTCCGGAAACTGGAATCTGTCTTTGAACCGCCCTAATGTTTCGACATCTAAGCTACACTCTTCCCGAAGAGCGTAGAAGGCCTTAACTTCGCGAGGGGTAGAGACGGCAGTATCTCCCCCCACTGGATCATCGCTAGACGAGAGTCCAGTCTCTAATTCGCTAGATCTAACCTCGGACATGATCCCTTGCACTTTTTCCCTACCCCCCAACCAAGCTATAGACTGACGAAGCAAAAGTCGCAAGTCGGCTAATACAACCTCCAGACAACTACCCTCACAAATAAAACCCCCTAAACGCGGAGTGCTACCCAAGAATCCCCCTAAGTGCGCGAACAAAAAAGAAATTGAAGGACAGTCTATCCAAACCTTAGAACTACTAACCATCAAAATTTAGACCAAAGGCTAAAATAAGCTAGACCAAAACAGAACCCCCATAAACAAAAAAAAAAAAAGGGGGGGGGGAAAAAGGAAACGAAATATTAGAAGAATTGCGAAGGAAAAGAAAAGAAAGACAGAGCCAAAAGTTGAAGGGTAGATACCTTAGAAACAAGAGCTCCGGAAGTACCACCGCGTGATGCACCGATCAGAAAGGGAAGAGTCGCCGGAGAAGAGTATTTGTGAGAAAAGAAAGAGAAAACAAACTCAAGGAAACAAAAACAGTTTTGAAAAAAATGGCAGAAAACAAAGAAAGGGAAGTTAAAAACCCAAAAGACACAGAAACTGAAGAAAAACAGCGGGAAAAACGAAGAGTCGAATGATGGGGCATTAATGTCACCAATGGAGACACACCACGTGGCCACAAACAGTACGGCGCCACTACCTCGCATTTAATGCGGCACGAAACTCCAAGAGTCACCTGCCAAAATGTTCATCTTCCATGATCGTCTTGACACGCCACGACGATCAAGTAATCCGTGGGCAACTGACGGGACTGACGAAACTAATACCGACGATAAAGATACATTGACGAGGAATTTCCACAGACGATATGCCCGTTGATGACGAGGATAAAATGAGCAAGAACAGGTGGCAGGAGCATTAAGTGTCAATATTAACACCCCAGGCTGGATATGACAGCTGTACATCTCGTTGAAGGCGAATTGAAGCCTAGCCAGCAAACGGGAGGCGTTACTCAAGGCAGCATTAACACCACAATAACTACTGCAACGGCTGGAAGGCAAAAAGGGGATATATAAGCCTTCCAGAAACACCGGCAAGAGGTACATGATTACTATTGCATACTTTACTTTCTCAAATAGAATTCCCAGAAAACTAACTTAAGCATCGGAGGTGTTTTGGCAGGCACCACACCGGTGGCCATCCCTTTGGATCTCACTGCCAGCAGTTCGACTACCTTCAAGACGAGATACAGGTTTGGTTCCGTCTAGACTCACCTTTTCTGTATTGACGAATATTTCGTTTCATCATGATTCTTATGCAAATGTTGCAAAAAATGTTGTGGATATAACATAACAATTCTTTTGTCCACTTGTCGGTACAAATTGATGCTTTTATTTTTTTTTTAAATGGTTATTATTATTATTATTAGATAGATATTTCATATTTGGGCTTGAGATGAATATATTAGACATAGTTAAAATATGGATTTATAGTTTTAATTGGACTATTTTAGTTAATTTTTCTATTTTTAACTAATTTAATATTTTTATATATATTTAAAATAATTATTAAATTAATTATGACGTCATCACGGTTCGACCTCGGTTTGACCTCAAAAACCTTGAACCTCTCTCTTTTACGGTTCAATGAGCGGTCCGGGTTTGAAAACTATGCTCATCATGTGATAAAGTGTACTAAAAATTATGATTTATGACTAGCATTTCTAATAAAAAAAATGTGGATTTAGTTTAAATGACTCTCAATCATTGAAGCATTGATTCGGAGAGCAAAATAATCTAAATTCTCCTTCTCTCTTCTAAATCCTATTGTCTTTTTTTGGTTTAACAATAAAGCATGGCTGGGGCCTTTGTGGGCGAAGCATTTCCATCTGCAACCTATTGTTTAAAAAGTGCATTTTACGCTCCCTCAAATGCATTTTACATTTCTTCAAATCAAACACAATTATATTCCATATAATTTTTTACGTTTTAATAAATGATTCAACATAATATCAAATGAAATTTTTAGAAAAAACTACATTTGGTCAAAAAGCATTCCCTGTAGAGTTAAAGTCATAAAAGACTGCTGATCAAAAAAAAAAAAGAAGTGATAAAAGACTGTTGAATTATTAGCGACGTGGGTTCAGGTCAAAGTTAAAATCAAAGTCAAACATACAGTAAGGTTGCCCATGTGCAACTGTGAATACACGAACCTAATCTATTAAAAAATAGATTAAGCTACCTAATTTATTTTTAATAGATTAGTGCAGCACCCTAAGCTATTAAAAAAAAGATTGGGTTGCCTAATCTATTTTTTAATAGATTAGGTTCATGTATTATGGTTGCACATGGGTTCATGAACCTAATCTAACGACTAGAACTGCATCTACTTAAATCTGCACAGGCTGTCACACACTCACACCACAAACAAAAACCAATCTCTTCTTAATTTCCTGGAGTTACTCACTTTGTCAATTTATTTCCATTGCAAAAAAGAAAATCATGGCTGCCGCCCTAGTAGGAGGAGCATTTCTGTCTGCAACCCTTCAAGTGTTATTTGAAACGATGGCATCTCCGGGGGTCGTGAAGTTCATCCGGGGAAGAAAAGTCCCTGCTACACTACTAGCAAAGCTGAAGACACGGTGTCTTACCCTCAACAAAGTGCTCAATGACGCAGAGGAAAGGGAAATCACAGACACAATTGTCAAAGAATGGCTTGATGAGCTTAAGGATGCTGTCTATCACGCAGAGGACCTTTTGGATGAGATCGCTACTGAAGCTTTGCGGCGCCAGGTGGAAGCTGATTTTGGTACCTCTACGAGTAAGGTACGTAACTTCATCTCTACTTCATTTGATCGGTTTGGGAGAAAACTAGAATCAAAGATACAAGAAGTCGTAGATAAGCTGGAAAATCTAGCTTCACAAATAAATGATATAGGTCTAAGAGAAGGTGTTGAAGGGAGATCTTCCCAAATACTGCCCACAACTTCTCTGGTAGATCCAGAAACTATAATTTACGGTAGGGATGATGATGAAAAGGCAATAGTCAACTTGCTGCTCTCAAACGATGTAGCAAGCAACAACGACTCTTGTGTGATTCCCATTGTGGGCATGGGTGGGGTTGGAAAGACAACCCTTGCTCGGCACATCTACAACAACCAAAAAATCATAGAACATTTCAGCCTTAGAGCATGGATTTGTGTTTCACAAGAATTTGACGTTCCTAAGATAACTAAAAATATTCTTGAGGCCGTCAGTTCACAAACATATGATACCACTAATTTTGAAACTATCCAAACTAAATTGAGGGATTATTTGATGGGAAAGAAATGTTTACTGATTCTTGATGATGTATGGAATGATAAAAGGAATCCTTGGGAGGTCTTGAATAAACCCTTTAAATGTGGAACATCGCAAAGTAGAATTATTGTGACAACACGCAACGAAAGTGTTGCATCGATCATGAGCCCTATTCAAAATTTTCATCTTAATAAATTATCAGAAGAAGATTGTTGGCTGTTATTTGCAAATCATGCCTTTGAAAATGGAAACTCTAATGCATATCCAGAATTAAAAAAAATTGGTGAAGAAATCATTAAGAAGTGTGACGGTCTACCATTAGCAGCAAAAGCACTTGGTTGTCTATTGCAATCTACAATAAATTTAGAGGACTGGAATAAAATTTTGGAAAGCGAAATTTGGAGTCTGCCTAATGATGGGGGTGATATTCTTCCAGCTTTAAGAATAAGTTACAATTATCTACCCTCGCATTTAAAGCGATGTTTTGCATATTCTTCGATCTTCCCAAAGAATTATCTATTCAAAAAGGAAGAACTTGTTCAGTTGTGGATGGGAGAGGGCTTCTTGCAACAACACAACAATGAAGAAATGGAAGATATAGGTGCTAAGTACTTCCTTGATTTAGTATCGAGGTCACTTTTACAACGATCAAATGGATGCAAATTGTGCTTTCTAATGCATGACCTAGTCCATGATTTAGCTAGATCTGTATCTAGCAAATTTTGTTTTAGATTGGAAGGGGATAACACAAACAAAATTATAGATAAAACTCGTCATTTTTCCTACTTAAGAACCGAATATGACACCCCGGAGAAGTTTAATGCTTTGTGCGAAGCTAAAAATTTACGCACCTTCATTTCGTTAGAAATGAAAAAAGAAGATGAAGATGAAGATGAAGTTAAGGGGAGGTTCTACTTAACAAAGAAGGTACCACATGATCTATTATTGAAACTAAGATTCTTACATGTGCTCTCTCTTTCTCATTATCGTAATATAAAGTTGCCAAAGTCAATTGGAGATTTCAAACATCTACGCTATTTAGATGTCTCTTTTACTGAGATTGAGAAATTGCCTAAGTCTACCTGTGTGTTGCTCAACTTACAAACGTTGAATTTATCAGGATGCAAATTTCTAGTTAAGTTACCAAAAAATATGAGAAATCTCATTAATTTGCGCCATCTTCATATTAGTGGAACTAGCATTAAAAATATGCCAATACATATGGGTCGATTACAATGTCTTCAGACTTTGACCAAATTTGTTGTTGGCAAGGACATTGGATTCCGAATTGAAGAGTTAGGAAAACTTTCATATCTTCAAGGAGTCATTGTGATATCAAATCTCCAGAATGTGATAAACTCAACTAATGCTTTGGAAGCGAAGTTGAAGGATAAGGAGCACCTTAAGGAGCTAACATTGGAGTGGGATGCTGCCAATGGCATTGTTTCTCAAAGTGAAAGAGACGTACTCAACAATCTGCAGCCTCATACGAGCTTAAGAAAGCTTGTTATCAAGAATTACAATGACACAAGCTTTCCAAATTGGGTTGGAGATGGTTCATTTTCAAATATAACAGTTGTTCATCTAAACTCTTGTAGAAATTGCTCTAGTTTGCCATCACTTGGACAACTCCCCTCTCTTCAAGACCTCTTCGTTTTTGGGTTTGATGAAGTTGTTACCGTGGATGCTGACTTTTACGGCAGTGGTTCTTCTACTATTACGCCATTTCAATCACTGAAAATATTGAGATTTGAGGCAATGTCGAAGTGGGAGAAATGGTCTCCTTATCACGGAGAAGGCGAAGATGAAGGAGGAGCTTTTCCGAGTCTCCAAGAGCTTTATCTTGAAGAATGTCCAAAACTAAGTGGAAGCTTGCCCAAGCACCTTCCTTCTTTAACCAAACTTGATATTGATGGATGTGAACAGCTTGAGACTTCTCTCAGAACTGCTCCTTCTATTCGTGAATTAGAATTAAGAAATTGTAATGATGCGTTGTTGAAAGAATTGCCACCCGCATTGGACTACCTCGCAGTAATCGGATTCAAAAACCTGGAGTCTCTGCCACTGCCAGAGGGAGTGATGGACCACAACCACTGTGTTGAAGCGTTATTTATCTACAATGTTCCTGTGCTCAAGTCTCTTCCTCGTGGTGGTCTATCCTGTCCCACTACACTAAAACGTCTTGGTATCCGTAATTGTGAGGAAGTAGAATTCCCGATGTACCCCTGCTACTCTTCCCTTGAGGCACTGGAGATAGAAAATAGCTGTAATTCTCTAAAGTCATTTCCGTTAGACATCTTGCCGAAGCTCCGTTATCTCGAAATCGAAGGGTGTAGCAACATGGAGTCCCTTTCAGTTTCGGAGGGACATCACCTAACTGATCTCCTACAGTTGAAAATCATAAATTGCCCTAATTTTGTAGCTTTTCCCAGTGGTGGATTGTCGGCCCCCAATCTCTTCGAATTAGAAGTCAGGAATTGCTCTCGTCTCAATTCACTCCCAGAAAACATGCACACGTTTCTCCTGTCTCTTCAAATTTTGAATATCATTAATTGTCCACAAATTGAGTCTTTTCCGGAAGGTGGTCTGCCATCCAATCTATATTCTTTAAGAATCGACGACTGCAAAAAACTAATTTGCAATAGAATGGAGTGGGGCTTGCAAAGACTGCAGTCTCTTAAAGTATTAGCATTCATAAATTGTGATCTTGATTGCTGGGATGTGGAGTCCTTTCCGGAGGAGTATTTACTGCCCACAACTGTTACCCATCTTATCTTCGGCGGATTTGGAAATTTGAGAACGTTGGACAACAAGGGGTTTCAACACCTTACCTCTCTTCAATGTTTGACCGTGGGAGCCTGCCCTAAGCTCAAGCACACGCCAGAAGGGAGGCTGCCTGTCTCCATCTCTCACATACAGATCTGGAATTGTCCTTTGTTGACGAAACGATTGCAAAGGAAGAAGGGAAAAGAGTGGCGCAACATTGCTCGCACCCCCTTCATAGAAATCGATGAGCCCAACACATCAAATAAAGCCAATCAGGTATTTGTTTTACTTGACCCGCTCTTGATTTTACTTGCACTCTTTTCAATTTTATTTATTGACATTTAATTTTTTTCTATAAATTGTCAATTAATTATATATGATTGAAAAAAATACTAGTAATAATAAACAATTTCTTTGACTTTTGTTAATTCTTCATCTAATTCTCTTTTTTACAATGTTGGGCTCATGAAGTTGTCCATCGAAGGTGAATCAAGCAGATTTCTGTGAAGAAGCTGCCAAAAGTATGACAGTATTCATGCTCTGTTACCTGTTCTTTGTTAAACAAATGCTTTCAAAGTGAAACTGGAAAAGTGCGCAACTCAAAATTCATGCATTGCTACCTGTTCTAGTGAACCAGTTAAGTACCCATATGATTTAATGATTTACTTAATTAGAAAATAAGAAAAAATTGCTTGAACATTTGTTAAATGATGTTTATTTGACTGATGTAGATCTCCTGTATGCAAGGTTAATTTCACCACTTGGTAAGATTCTTCTTTTACCCAAATGCTTGATGATTGGTGTCCATTTGGTTTTGAAAGCATGATTTATAAAATCATAATTTGGGGTTTGGTAAAATCTGTGATTAAGTGTTGTTGTTGTGAAAATCTTTAGTACGAAAAAACAATTTTCTTTAAAAGTAACAATTTTAAAAAACACCCACTCCCCATGGCTCACAATTTGAGGATGCAAATATTCCATTGTTTTAAAATGCAATTCTCTTCAAAAAATCAAAAGCCAAAGGCCAATATTTTATTATTATTATTATTATTATCCTTTTTCTTAAAAAAAATCACAAGGCCAAAGGGGGGTCTTGATGACAAACAGATTTATTTAATCAAATTTGTGGTATAGGGAGTAATTCTCACATTTGCCTTGTGAAATATGCAGGCGACCATAATTTCGTGAAAACTCTGTGGCTGTTGGAAAGTATGGTAGAATTGATAAAAAAAATTTGAGAACAGAAAGCGCCAATAACTATTTGTGGGAGGCAATGTTTTGATTGGGCAATGCAGGTCAATGTTCCACTGTGATTCTGATTGCCATCCTTTTATTCATTATTGTTTTAAACGGGAAATTAAATAGAATTTACCATATATAAAGAAATTGGAATTGAAAACATTAAACATTTTTAGAATTTTTTTTGCTTTTCAAGATTCAAGTAATGAAATCTCTTAGATGAAATCGGTGTTGAATACAAGTGACTAAGGAGTTTAAACAGATTCATTTAATCAAATTTATTGTATTAGAGAGTAGTTCTCACATTTGCCTTGTGAAATATGTAGATGACCTTAGTTTCTTGAAAACTCTGGTTGTTGGAAGTAGGGCAGAATTGATAAAAAATTTGAGAATGGAAAGTGCCAATGACTATTTGTGGGCTGCAATTTTTAGATTGAGAAATGCAGGTCAGTGTTTCACTATGATTCTGATTGCCGTCCTTTTATTCATTAATGTTTTAAGTGGGAAATAAAACAGAATATACCATCATGGAACTACTATCGAGATTCTTCGGACTCATGAAGAAATTGGAATTGAAAACGTTAAACATTTTCAGGATTTTTTCTGCTTTTCAAGATTCAATTAATGAAATCTCTTAGATAAGATCAGTGTTGAATACACATGTGACTAAAGAGTCTAAACAGATTCATCTAATCAAATTTATAGGACTGAGAGTAATTCTCACATTTGCCTTGTCAAATATGCAGAAGACCTTAGTTTCTTGAAAACTCCATGGCTGTTGGAAAGTAAGGCTGAACTGATAAAAGAAAATTGAGAATGGAAAGCGCCAATGACTATTCTGGGTGGCAATGTTTTGATTGAGCAATGCAGGTCAGTGTTTCATTGTGATTCTGATTGCCACCGTTTTATTCATTATTGTTTTAAGTGGGAAATTAAACAGAATTTACCATATTTGAAAGAAATTGGAATTGAAAATGTTTAATGTTTGAAAGTAGATATTCGTCATTTAGAGTAAATTTATCGCAAGGAAAAGTTGAAGCATTTAAGAAAGTGAAAGAGAACTTTTTAATTTTTAAGGTGGAGTTTACATTAGTAGCTCAATCTTTTAGAATTTAATGCTTTGTCCTACATAAACGATATATATCTCTAGTTTTCATTTTTTTCATAATGCTTTTTCTTTATCAAAACATATAGGATATATATTACCACATAGAGAAGGATATTTTGTATATCTTATGTTCCCTAGTTTAATTCAAGTTACATCATCTGATGCTACAAACTACCTGTGGGTGCAGATTGGCTGGCTAAGACTACCTCTCTTTACATTTTGGAATTCGCATTAAGCCTCTCCAGAGGATAGGTCTGCTTTTGGTTATTACCTCTCTATGGGTGCAGATTGTCTTCCTAACTCTAGACAGCTCCAAAGGCTCAGCATGTCAATGCTCCTTCTGTCCTTTTTGTTCAGACCAGTAGGATCTACACATCACCCTTCTTACCATCAAGAACATTAACTTTAACTATGCTAATACAAGGGTCCAGAGGCGTAGAGAGAGGGAAATGCAGCTGCTGGCCCGATATTGCTTAGCTTGAGGCTCACTGATTACACTAAACAATCTTCAAAGGTATCTTTAAATGTAGGGAATTGATATTTCCTTCATGCCCATGTCACTCTTCCCTGAGTCTTTTGTCATATCCGATAGATATAATACTCTGTCATTATTTGGTTTGGATATCTTTCCAAAGTTTTGTAGTCTCAAAATCAACATGTGTGGCAACATCAAATCTCTTTCAGTTTGGGAGGGACATGAACTTGTTATCCTAGCTTCGGAAATCAAGGAATGCCTTAATTTTGCAGATTCTCCCAGTGGAGGATTGCCAGCCCCCAACCTTTCACTGTTAAAAGTCCATGATTGCCTTCATCTCAAGTCACTTCCAGAAAACATGGATATGCTCCTCCCATCTTTTCAAATTTTGGATACTGCAAACTACTAACAAGTTGAGTCTTTTCCAGAAGGAGGTCTGTCAACCAATATGAATTGTCTTGCCATCGATGCTTCTGAGAAACTCATTGCCAATAGAAAGCAGTGGGGTTTGTAAAGACTACACTCTCTTAATAAATTATAAAAAATTTATTATTGTCTTGTCATTATTGCAGGGAAGAGAAGTGCATCTGAGGAGGACTTCCACAAGTTTTAGCACTCTTTCTATAAAGGAATTTCAAAATCCAAGGTCCCTAGACAAGTAGGACCTTCAACTCATTACCTCTCTTCAACTATTGTCTATCTTAGTATTTATCAAAAAATCTGTTGTCTATCTCAGATGCCTCAAACTAAAGCAGAAGCCAGAAGGTGGGATTTCTTGTTTTCATTCTAAGCTACACTTTCGTTAATTTCTTGCCTTGACAAAAGAACACCAAAAAAAAAAAGAATAAATGTGTACCGCAAAATTTCTCACATCTCTATTATACAATTTAATGAGGAAGTCTCATTATCTGAGCCAAAAGTGTAGACGAGATCAAATCCCACTTCACAATAAGGTACTTGTTCTACTCAACCCTCTAAGCCCCCATTTGATTTTATTTATGCTTCTTTCTAAATTTGTTTATGAATAAATAAATTTGACAAATTTGTTAAAATCTGATGAAAAGATGGAAAATTAAAAGTATTTCTTCTACGATTGTTAGTCCAAAGCTGGAGTTCTCAAGTTTTTATGGGTTCTTTTGTAAAATTATTTCTATTTGTCAGTAGCAAGTGCCACAAAAGGCTTGGTCAAACACATGCCAGAAGAGCAGTTAACAAAAAAATTGCCTAGTAAGAAGGGAAAATAGTGGCGAAAGATTGCTCACATTTGCTGCAAAAAAATGGATGCCCCAATTAAGGTGTTCATTCTACTTGAGTAGCTAAGTTTAAATCTTGTTTTTACTTATATTTCTTTTTAGATGTACATCAGAAAAAAATAAAAAATATAAACATACAACTAAATGTTTGTAATTGAAATTGAAAATATAAAACACTCTTGAATTTTTGAAAATCATAAAATGTCCAGAACTTAGTCTTTTCCAGAAGGCGGTCTGCCATCCAGTCTAATTTCTTTAGCAATTGATGACAGCACAAAACTTATTTCCACTAGAATGGAGTGGGGTTTGCAAAGACTGCGGTCTCTTAAATAATTAGGATTTTCTAAATAGTGATCTTGATTGCTGGGATGAGAAGTCCTTTCTAGATGAGTATTTCTGTTTCTCTTCTTTTTGCCATTTTGCCTTCCTATTTTTCTTTTGGAGGTGCAGATGAAACATATCTAGCTACCTTGTTCTCAACTATGTCACAACTTGATTTGAAATTTTTACAAGGAAAGAGTCCCATGAATTTTATTGATTTCTGCTATGTCACTCTAGTATTGGATTCAGTATTGAATACACATGTGACTAAGGAGTCTAAACAGATTCATTTAATCAAATTTGTAGTATAGAGAGTAATTCTCACATTTGCCTTGTGAAATATGCAGACGACCTTAGTTTCTTGGAAACTCCGTGACTGTTGGAAATTAGGGTAGAATTGATAAAAAAAATTGAGAATGGAAAGCGCCAATGACTATTGGGGGGAAGCAATGTTTTGATTGAGCAATGCAGGTCAGGGTTTCATTGTGATTCTAATTGCCATCCTTTTATTCATTATTACTTTAAATGGGAAATTAAACAGAATTTCCATATATGAAAGGAATTGGAATTGAAAAAGTTACATGTTTTCAGGATTTTTTTTGTTTTTCAAGATAAAAGTAATGAAATTGCTTAGTTGAGATTAGGTTTGAATGCAGGTGACTAAGGAGTGTAAAAAAATTCATTTAGTCAAATTTATAGTATAGGGAGTAATTCTCACATTTACCCTGTGATATATGCAGACAACCTTAGTTTCTTGGAAACTCCGTGGCTATTGGAAGGTAGAGCAGAATTGATAAAAAAAAAAATAGAATGGAAAGTGCCAATGACATTTTGTGGGAGGTAATGTTTTGATTGAGCAATGCAGGTCAATGTTTCACTGTGATTTTGATTTTCGTCCTTCTATTCATTAATGTTTTAAATGGAAAATTTAACATAATTTACCATATGTGAAAGAAATCGGAATTGGAAATGTTAAACATTTTGGATATTTTTTGCTTTTCAAGATTCAAATAATGAATTCTCATAGATGGTATTAGTGTTGAATACATGTGACTAAGGAGTCTAAACAGATTCATTTAATCAAATTTGTGGTATAGGGAGTAATTCTCACATTTGCCTTGTGAAATATGCAGACGACCTTAGTTTCTTGAAAATTTCGTGGCTGTTGGAAAGAAGGGCAGGATTGATAAAAAAAATTTGAGAACGGAAAGTGTCAGTGACTGTTTTGTGGGAGGCAATGTTTTGATTGAGCAATGCATGTTAGTGTTTCACTATGATTTTGATTGCCATCCTTTTATTCATTATTTTTTAAAATGTGAAATTAAACAGAATTTACCATATATGAAAGAAATTGGAATTGAAAATGTTAAACGTTTTCATGATTTTTTTTTTGGCTCTTCAAGATTCAAGTAATGAAATCTCTTAGATGATATCAGTGTAGAATACACTTGTGACTAAGGAGTCTATATCTATTTCCCCCTACCTCACCTCACTGTAAACGTAGGCTTTGACCCAAAACATAAACAGACTTGACTTCACCTATACCAAAAAATTTTCATTCATTACAGAATTTTGAATATATTCCTAGTTGCATACTTATTTTTTCATTGATTTGTTGTGCCAATATATTTTCTTTACTAAGGATTCTATTTCACTGGCTTTTGGGTTCATTACGGTCCAACTGGGGATGTCCAATGATGTTGAATGATTCTCCATTTGTTGGTAGCTCATGGAAATAATATGTACTGGCTTAACTAATCACATGTGATTATGTACGCTCTATAAATAGTTAATGTATTGAATGATTTTCTTGCCTAATTAAATGTTCTATAATCATAAACAATAAAAATCCATGCTGTATGGATCCTGTGGATTTTCAAAACACAGAATTTTTAAACACATCCTTTGTTGCTAAAAATAAGAATTCTTCGGTCCTTATCAAACATAATTCCTTTTTGTTGATTTTATGACGTTTAAAAGTAGATATTCATCATTTTGGAGTAAATTCACAAGAAGGAAAAGTTGAAGCATTTAAGAAAGTGAAAGGGAGCTTTTTAATTTTTATGGTGGGGTTTAGATTAGTAGCTCAATCTTTTAAAATTTTATTTCTTTGAGCCTATGTAATGGATATATATCTCTAGTTTTAATTTTTTCATAGTGCGTTCTGTTTATCATTTTTTCATGAAGTATATATATTACCACATAGAGAAGGATATTTTGTATATCTTATATATGTTCCCTAGTTTAATTCAAGTTACATCATCTGATGCTACAAACTACCTGTGGGTGTAGATTGGCTGGCTAAGACTACCTCTCTTTACATTTTGGAATTCGCATTAGGCCTCTCCAAAGGATAGGTCTGCTTTTGGTTATTACCTCTCTGTGGGTGCAAATTGTCTTCCTAACTCCAGACAGCTCCAAAGGCTCAGCACGTCAATGCTCCTTCGGTCCTTTTTGTCCACACCGGTAGGATCTGCGCATCTCCCTTCTTAGCATCAAGAACATTAACTTTAACCATGCTAAGACAAGGGTCCAGAGGTGCAGAGAGAGGGAAATCCAGCTGCTGGCCCTATATTGCTTAGCTTGAGGCTCATTGACTACACTAAACAATCTTCAAAGGTATCTTTAAATGTAGGGACTTAATATTTCCTTCATGCCCATGTCACTCTTCCCTTGAGTCTTTTGTCATATCCGATAGATATAATTCTCTGTCATCATTTGGTTTGGATATCTTTCCAAAGTTTTGTAGTCTCAAAATCAACGTGTGTGGCAACATTAAGTCTCTTTCAGTTTGGGAGGGACATGAACTTGTTATCCTAGCTTTGGAAATCAAGGAATGCCTTAATTTTGCAGATTCTCATACTGGAGGATTCCTAGCCCCCAACCTTACACTGTTAAAAGTTCATGATTGCCTTTGTCTGAAGTCACTTCCTAAAAACATGGATACGCTCCTCCCATCTCTTCAAATTTTGGATATCTATCAACAAGTTGAGTCTTTTCTAGAAGGTCTGCCAACCAATATGAATTGTCTTGCCATTGATGCTTCTGTGAAACTCATTGCCAAAAGGAAGTAGTGGGGTTTGCAATGACTGCACTCTCTTAATCAATTATTATTTTCTTCTTGTGATTGCAGGGAAGAGAAGTGCTTTCCTGAGGAGGACTTCCACAAGTCTTAGCACTCTTCCTATAAAGGAATTTCAAAATCTGAGATCCCTAGACAAGAAGGGCCTTCAACTCCTTACCTCTCTTCAACTATTGTCTATCTCAGACTGCCCCAGACTAAAGTAGATGCCAGAAGATGGGATTTCTTGTATCAATTCTAAGCTACAATTTTGTCAATGCCTTGCCTTGATAAAAACAATTCCAAAAAAAAAAAAGAATAAAAGTTAGACGCAAGATTGCTCACATCTCTATCATGCAAATCAATGATGAAGTCTCATTATCTGAGCCAAAATTGTAGATGAGATCAAACCCCACTTGACAATGAGGTACTTGTTCCATTTAACCCTCCAAGCCTCCATTTGATTTTATTTATGCTTCTTTCTAACTTTGTTTATGAATAAATAAATTTGAAAGATTTGTTAAAAAATAAAAGGATTTCTTCTAAGATTGTTAGTCCAAAGCTGGAGTTCTCAAGTTTTTATGGGTTCTTTTGTAAGATTATTTCCATTTGTCAAGAGCAAGTGCCACAAAAGGCTTGGTCAAACACATTCCAGAAGTGCAGTTAACAAAACAATTGCCAAGGAAGAAGGGAAAATAGTGGCGAAAGATTGGTCACATCTGCTGCATAAAAATGGATGCCCCAACCCAAATCAGGTATTGATTCTACTTTAGTAGATAAGTTTCAATCTTGATTTACTTATATTTCTTTTTAGCTGTACATCAAGAAAAAAAATACATTCATGCAACTGATTGTTTGAATTGAAATATAAAACATTCCCTTAAATTTTTGCAAATCATAAAATGTCAATAGCTTGTGTCTTTTCCAGAAGGTGGTTTGCTATGCAATCTAATTTATTTAGCAATTGAGGACAACAAAAAACTTATTTCCACTAAAATGATGTGGAGTTCGCAAACACTGCAATCTCTTAAATTTTTTTTGATAAGTAAGAATGACATATATATGAAAGGCTACTCTATGCATGAAAAAACATAGAGCAAACCAAAGACAACAAGAAGAGAAAACAACAGAAAACAGAAAAGAAGACCAAACAAAGGAAAAATTACAAAAGAGAAAGAGAGCTAAGAAAAGAAGGGAGGGAATCACTAGACGTGAGTCCCCAAGCCCGAGACCAATCAAAAAGGAACCCACTACAGGATGCAATCAACTGAGCACTGGAACAGTCCAAATCCTCAAAAGTCCTCCGATTCCGTTCCTTCCAAATACACCAAAGAATGCACAATGGAACTAAGTTCCAAACCTGAGACGAGTGCTTTCCCAACCAATTCCACCAACCAAGAAGCAACTCCGGGATCGATCTAGGCAAGACCCAAGACAACCCAAAAGTTTTGAAGACAAAACTCCACAACTGATAAGCCAACTCACAGTGAAGAAATAAGTGATCTATCGTCTCTCCACAATGCCGGCACATAATGCACCAGTCTACAAAGTCCAAACCCCTTAATCTCCTCAAGTTATCGCCCGTAAGGATCCTATTCTAAGCCACACACCAAACAAAAAACGATACATGCCTAGGGGCCTTTACTCTCCATATTCCTTTCCAAGGAAATACAATAGAGGTAGCATCCCGCAACTTGTTGTAATATGACCGAACGTCAAACTCCCCATTTGGCTTCAACTTCCATCTCATCCGGTCTGTAACATCCACTGGACGAGTATTAGCACCCAAAATACGAAGAAAATGCAGCCCTTCATCCATCTCCCAATCATTAAATTCTCTAATGAAACGAACATCCCAAATTCTTCTATCCTCTGATCCCTGTCTTAACAAAGAAGCTTCTACTAAAGCCTCCTTATTGAATGCAATACCATAGAGCCTAGGGAAAGCCACTTGAAAAGATTGATCTCCATACCACCCATCCTGCCAAAATCTCACTCTATTCCCTACCCCAACAACAAAATGACAATTCTTGCTAAAAACCTCCCATCCCAAGCGAATACCTCTCCACAAACCGCACCCATGAGCTCCCCTACCAAGCTTTGAGGTCCAACCCCCCCAATCCTCCCCATATTTTGACACAACCACCCTTCTCCATAACCGACCCTCTTCCTTTCCAAACCGCCACAACCATTTCCCCAATAATGCCTTATTAAAAGTAGTAATTTTCCTTATCCCCAAACCTCCAAAAGCTATAGGAGCACAAACTCTATCCCATCGAACAAGATGGACCTTGCTATCACCCCAAAGAAAGTCCCTTTGCAACTTTTCAATCTTATTAGCCACAAAAGTAGGAATGGTGAAAAGAGAAAGAAAATAGGTAGGAAGACTCGAAAGCGTACTCTTAAGTAACATCAAACGACCCCCCTTAGACAAGTACAATCTCTTCCACCCGACTAATTTCCGCTCAAATTTTTCCAAAATAGGATTCCAAATTGAAGGGAGATTATGAGGAGCCCCCAACGGCAAGCCTAGATAGGACATGGGCAGAGATCCAACTCTACAACCCAAAATCTCCGCCAGGGCATGCACATCAACAACCTCCCCTATAGGAACCATTTCACTCTTGTGCACATTGACCTTCAAACCTGTTACCGCCTGAAAACAAAGTAATAACAACCGAATATGAAGAATTTGCTCCACATCTGCATCACAAAACAAAATAGTATCGTCTGCAAACAAAAGATGAGAAACACATTCCCCCCCATCCCTCCTTCCCTCCACTTTAAAACCACTGATCAAGCCAGCTTCCTCCATTCTTCTCAACATCCTACTCAACACCTCCATCAAAATCAAAAACAGCAAAGGAGACAGCGGATCCCCTTGTCTTAAACCCCTTGAACTACCAAAAAAACCAGCTGGAGACCCATTAATCAATATAGAGAATTGAACTGTGGAAATACAAGTACGGATCCACTTACACCATCTCACTCCAAACCCCATTCTATTCAACAAAAACAACAAAGCCTCCCAATTCACATGATCATAAGCTTTCTCAATATCAAGTTTACAAATGACTCCAGGAGTCCTACTCTTCTCTCTGCTATCCACACACTCATTCGCAACAAGAATCGAGTCAAGGATTTGTCTCCCACCCACAAAGCTACTTTGAGTCTCAGAAATCAGCTGATCTAAAACCACCTTCAAACGATTTGCCAAGACCTTAGCCAAGATTTTGTACACACTCCCCACCAAACTAATAGGACGGAAGTCTTTAATATTGGAAGCATCGTTCTTTTTAGGAATCAAAGCAATGAAGGTAGCATTAAGCGATTTTTCAAATTTACAATGTTGAAAAAACTCATCAAAGACTGCTAACACTTCATTCTCCACCACTCTCCAACAATTATGATAAAAAGTCATAGTAAACCCATCCGGACCTGCAGTCTCTTAAATAATTGGGATTCCTAATTAGTGATCTTGGTTGTTGGGATGTGGTGTCCTTTCTAGAGGAGTATTTCTGTTTCTCTTCTTTTTGCCGTTTTTCCTTTCTATTTTTATTTTGGATGTGGCAGTGAAACATATCTAGCTACCTTGTTCTTGACTATGTCACAACTTGATTTGAAATTTTCATGAGGAAGGAGTCCCATAAATATATTTTTTTGCTTTGCTATGTCACTCTAGTATTGGATTCAAATGACCATTGCAGAATTATGTTTCTCTTTGCAGGGGATTTTCTAAACTAATGTCTTTTGTGCACATTCTAGTTGGAAGGGGGCTTTCAGCATTGTCCATTTCCTATATATTAAGTTCAGGTTATTTTGAAATTATAAAGACATCAGGTATTTTAGTTTCTTATTTGATGATTGATACTTTCTTTTAACAATTTAAACATAATATGTGCTTCATGTAAAACAGTGTGGAATAATAAGAATAAAAGAGGAACGCAGGGATAAACAACAAACTCTAGTCTTCACCACATAGAATCAATGTAGAAACCTTAAGCATCACAACCTAACATAAGTTATTAACCAAACACATGAAAGTTAAGGTCGGGGGTGGGGTTGGGTGTCTAACACCTTCCCATCCCTAGGTGAAGCAGATCACCCATCTCCAGTTTTGTATATGCCTTAGCCCTCAAATAAGTGACCCACTCAATTTTACTATCAATTTCACTATATGTTGATATGTGCTGAAGTAAATGGTGAATACTTTGTGCTCACTTTTGTGTACTTGAACCCACTTTTGATCCATCATTCACAATTACGCACATAAACATACAGTGAAATAAAATCCGATACCAAGAAAGAAGTACAAATTTCATGTCTGTATATGAACAATGCGTTCTTCAAAAAATTGTCAATATATTAAAAACTCTTGGGAATTGACTCAACGGTGGAATAAAAAGTGCTAAAGGTGTGTTGAACTATTCCTTCTGTAAGGAAGTTTACTCAAAAGCAGTAGAGATCCTGTAACTAGACATTTACATAATAAAATTTCTCTATAGAAATCACAAAATCAAAGGAAAATGAGAAATATTAATTTGGGAAAAGTGACAATGTTTGATAGGTTGGCTTCTGTTTCAAGTGTGTTACTATGCTTTTCAAGCATACCAATAGCGTAATGCATTCAACTTGCTATTATTTAAATGTCATTCTTCTCATATGAGGCTTAAAGAAATGATTCTTTGAAGAGGTGGCTGAGGTTGCTTGTCCACTGCTACTTAAACCATTGAAAACCCTAGTTGTATGCCCAATTTTCTAGAAACCCCTCTCTCTCTCTCTCTTTGAACCTCCATGGCCGATCATCAAGGTCATCCATTCTCATCTTGTCGGCGACAAACGAACACTGAAGTGGTCTTCCCCTCGATATTCCCCTCTATCCATTGATCTCACTTTCTCTAAGCTCTCAATAGTTGATGTGCAGTATTGTCTTTCAAGCTGAACCAGCAGGTGTAAACTTTTTTGTGATTCACCCATAGAAACTCCATTGCACAACACAGACTACCTATAAGTCTAATATCATTCATCGATCTCTCCTCTTGGGGTTTTGAATTTTGTCCTCCCATCCATGCTTATTAATGATTTGTCTATTTCACAGTTAATATTCGTTTACACACAAATAACAATAATAGTTTCTTTATGTTCGGGGGGAAAGTTCACCCACCCTCTTTGAGGGTATTCATTAGGTTTAGAGGGTATCATTTATAAAAGTTACTTTTCCTAAAGTTTGGCACTAATAAAAAAAAAAGGTTGGCACTAATACTAACACATGCCATGCCTTTCACACACACTTCAATTTGAAGACACAAAAAAGTGGAATCATTGAGAATATATAGAGGATGATATCATATGGGATTGAATCAAGACTCTGCCTTTTCCCTCCTTCCATCTTTTCTATCTTTTTCTGTACTAGCAATGGTTGATGTTATGGATCACAGTATAGACATGTTTTTTCAATGTACTTTGACAAAACATGTGGTTAGTTTTCTAGGAGATTACACCGGTGCCAGGAAGGATCTGCTCTATAGATACTCACACATGCTGTCCCCCCATAATAGCTGGCAAAGTTTGATATAGTTTATCACATTATACTCCATTTGAACCACCCCTCTGTCACTTGGCTTGTGGTCTAAATATATCTCAGTGGTTGTGCCCTTGTTTCCATGCTTCTCAAACTTCTATTAGGGTTCGAAAAGATTGGGTCCACAGAGTGGCTTTATGCTTGGATTCAGAGAGAGAGAGAGAGAGAGAGAGAGATGGTGGTGGTTGGGTTTTGCTGTGGAGGAGCATGGATGCTTCCGTCCTTTTAGATTGGAGAGATCAAAGAGAGATGGCGGTGTTTAGATCAAGATCAGATTTAAAGAGAGAGATTTCTGTGAGAGGATATTGATTATATCGCCTATGTGACCTTGATAACCAACAGAGGATATTGTTATCTGGTCCATAACACTTCTTAGGTCATCATTTTGGCATAATTGAGCTGCCACAATGCACTTAATTTGCATACACCGGCTGTATACATTTATTTGGCCCCTCTTGGATATCTAGGAAGCATGTAGGCGAGCATATTATGGCCTTGACTACATGCTCATGTTGGGCTGCCATGGCCATGGCCACATGCATGCTGGCATGCCTTGGCCTTGGCAGCATGCACATGGGGCTGCCATGGGCATGCCAGCATGCCTAAAGGAGGTTCTTTGTTCATGTTAGGATGCCCAAAGGAGGTTATTTCGGCATGCCTGCGTGCATGTTGCATCGCCCCGTCCCCCTCCCCCTGGCCAAATTGTGTTCCTACAATCTGTTCCTAAATTCATTCCAAGATTTCAGTGAGGGTTTCCAGCAATCGTTTCAGCATTTCGAGCATTTTTTGAATTTTTATGATTTTTCCTTTTTTTTTGGCTTCCGAAAATCATTAAAAAAAATGTTGAATCTAGACTTGAAAATTTTCCTACTTCAAGATTGGATTTTTCTTGGCATGTATGCAAAAAATTAGGACAAGATTAAAAGAATTGCTCCAAAAGAGGTCATTATGTTTCCTCAACAAATCAATGTTTCCTAGTGCAAGGAAGGATCTGCTCCTAAGTGCTCTTTAGGGGGGAGTAGTTTGGGGATGCATGATGGCATCCCCCCATGAGCTTGGCCACTGGTAGGAATGCTCAAGCCAATGGAAGATTGCCCACTGTATTGCTGAGTGGTTAGTCTTCTCTCAAGGTGGTTTCAAACGGTAGTCCAGTGATATTCATCAATCTCCTTAGACTTTTTTGGCTTCAGTGGTTAGTATCTATGTAATCCCACTTTATGGTTGCATAGTCCAGTGAGAGTCATTGATCACCTTATACTTTTTGGGCTTGAGTGGTTAGTATTGATTGATGAGTGGTTGGTCTATTGCCCCATGGCTTTGCTTTGTTTTTTAGTGGGCAATCTTATATCACACTTCTGGTAGAATGTGACACATTTTATGTCTCCTGTGATGAGTGTTCTAAAAATTTGAAAGAAAAATGTGATTTAAAAACTATGGTGTGACACATGTATGAAAAAGCATGTGAATTTCCAAAAATTAGGTATGTAATTCTATATATTTACTATTGGTTAATTTTGAATATATATATATATATATATATATGCTGATGTGAATTGAAAATAATATTTCAGATACAGGCTTGAGATGCAAGTTGGTGATATAACAGAACATGCAAATTTTGTAGTGTTTGACAAGGAAGCACAGAAGTTAATTAAAGTTCTTGGTACGCAACTCTCCAAATATGGAAGAAGAGGTAAAAATAATAGAAATAGGTTATTTGTTTAATTAAATTAATTCTATTACATTACACTAATTGAAATTTTTTGATTTTTCTTTAAATAATAGGATGTAGATGGTGACAATATTATTCCAAATAGTATCAAATGCATTATTCGGAAAACCTACATCTTCCAAGTGAAAGTTACTGCATACAATTTCTTCATTTGCAAACATTACTTAACGGTAAATAGTCTTTAAAATTGAAGTAAATGAACAATTACAGATAAAAATGGTTCACTTATACTTTATTGATGAAGTTATAATATTATCAGTGATACATAATGACATATTGCATCTTTGATTATAGGAAACAACAAGAAGGACTAAGAATGGAAATGAAGTATCCAAAGAAACAATTTGTGCTGAAGTAAAGAAAAGAAGATTTTTGAAGAAGTAAGCAAAATTGCACAAATAAATATTATTTGGTTTTTTTTAAAACTTCACACGATCTTTAATTTCCTCAACAAGAAAATAACTTTTGTATTTTTTCTGTTTTGCAGATAAATCCAAAACAAGAATGTGGAAGCTCAAATAGAAGTGTTAGATGATTAGCAAACATAGAAAATATTTAAATGAAACTTTGAATGTTTTGACTTTAAATCAGGTCGTGATGTTGATCTTTCTGGTAGAAGAGTAGAAACTTCAGAGCCAGTCATATTTTAACTCAGCAGCAAAACGGCACCGTATCTCATTAACACAAACAGTGACATTTTGGTTTTAAAGAGAATTCTTTCAGTCAAGCTATATGACATCGTTTAGCCTTGGAGTCTTGGCTTGTCTTCCTCTGCAAGCTTCAGACTCAGTGTTAGCATCTTCTTCAAAGGATTAGCTGTTGAGATTTTTTTTTTTTTTTTTTTTGTAATTAGATATTTTCTGTTAAAGAGCACATTAATTACATGTGTAAATAGTGTAACTAATTCCAAGCTTTACGGAATTATTGTTAGTTGGTTAGATTAGATTTAACCTTATCTCTTGCTCTATATGTAGAGAATTATACACATTGTATTATTCAATTTGTATTGCTAATGTTCAATCACGTAGATTTTACTCTGTTCTTTCTATTCCGTCATTGTTACACTGTATAGTTTCTTGTTTTCTTCACTTTCATTTTAGAATGATTTGAGTTTGGAAATATTTACTACTTAAGCTATATTTTTTGGAACCCACAAGGAGCTGAGTATATGCTTTATCTACTTTTCAGAGAATAGTAAACAGAAAATGACTATTAACTCACCCATCCCTTTTTTTACCGTCCCGTTGATACGCTAAATTAAATGGAACACATGATTACTTGTCAGCATTCAAATAAGACAAGGTGTAATGCACCACTTGTGACTACCAATCACATTCCACATGGATTTCTGAGAGCAGCTTTGTGATATCAAGTGTTGTGAACACTGCTATTATTAAGGCTTCTATATATATGCAAAAGTCAAAAAGACTCAAATTTGTCCATTTGGGTCTCATATGTGCAAAACTCGCCAGCTTGCTTACAAAATCATTCAACATTTTACGCGACCCATCATTCATCCAATTTGGCCATTTAAAGGTCACTTTCAATACATCATCTAAGGGGTTATATACTGAAAAACCTTGAAGTAATTAGTCAATAAACTAGAAAGAATATCATTCCTTTTTCGTAAAGATATAAGAACTTTTGCTCCAAATTCTTCTTCACGAACTATAAAGGCTTTAGTGGATTGGCAAGCATAATCTGACATTAATCTAAATTTATATATCTAAAAGTTGAAGGGTAGTATTTATTATTGTTACGCTTCTATTTAGCCACCTCATCTACCACATCATTAGCCTTTTTCATATTTATTTTTAAAATCTAATTTTTTTTTTTACAATATTAACTATATAAATATATTGACTTTACAAATTCATTTTAGGAGGTTTTAGTTTTATTTCATTTTAGACGGTTTTAACTTTTAACTTTACATATTCATTTACTTTAATTTTGATGATATAACTAAATAATTAATCAATGGAAAATCAAAACAAAAGTGTTGTCTACATCTATTCCTCTTGAAAGTTTAAAATTTAAATATTATTTTGCACTTTTATCTTCCTTTATTTTGGTTTTTCTTATTCTCATCCTCTTATTATAAATTTGCCACTCGATTTCTTCCATTCTATGCATATTTTTCCTATACAAAAAGGTTCTCTCTCTCTCTCTCTCTCTCTCAATTTTTTTTTTCATTTTTTTGTTGAATTTATTATTAATATTTTTCTTGCATTTCTACCTTAGATTGATGAATAATTGTGTTTTTTAGAATTCTACTTTTGGTTGCTTATAATTGAAAAATGAAATCAATGAAGAATAAAAAAATAAAATAAAAATTGTATAATAAATGAAATTGTGTTAATGCTGTCATAAACAATTAAAAAATCAATTAAATTTTTTTGATTTTGGTACAATAGAAATTATATATATTACATTTGTGATTGTCGCTATAATAAATGAAAATATGATTATGAATTACATTATTATTTATTAAATTAGTCCAAATTGAAAAACATATATATATATATATATATATATTAATGAGACCACTCAAAAAATATTACCACGCACAACGCACGGAGTCCGCGACTAGTTTATGTTTGTGCATGGAGTCCACGACTAGTTTATATAATTGATAGAATGCATGTGTTGTATTTTAGAGTTATATCCATGTTTTACTAGTAGTTTTGCACCCTACAACCATAATTCTTATTATTTCAATTGTAAGTATTAGGTTGGAAGAATCTCTCCCAATCCATTACATGGAAATTCATATAAGCATGCATTTGAATCAAATCACAAGCGTCATTATTTTATAGGCATAATATTTTCCTGGCCAAAACCATTTGTAGGAGGTAAAATTTGATATGGAAGACTATTGTCAAAGTTGAGAGGTACTTTTTCAACCCATTTGGTTTCAAAGTACTGAATAAGTAGACAATAGATTAGCTTTTTACATTTTATTAGATAATCTAATTTACTTATTAACAAAAATCTTGCATATTGCTCTAAAGTCATGCAAATAACATGCGTAAAAGAAAGGAGTATCATAGGTTAAAAAACAAATGTGATAAAATTCCAAGCCTTTGATAATACTTTGTATATTTCTTAGGAAATACATATAAAAAATTTACTCCTACTGATCGTCTGATCCACATCAACCTAGCATTTCAATCTATTCTGTCCATTCACACAGTCTACTTCGGTCTTTTTTGATTCTATACGGTCAACTTCAGTCCTATTCGGTCTATTTCGGTCCTATACAGTCCATCTGTCTGCTTCAGTTCTATTTGGTCCAATTTGGTTTTTTCAGTCCATTCTGTCTTATTTGGTCCATTCTGTCTACTTTGCTTCTATTCAGTCCACTTTGGTCCTTCACTATCCACATTAGTCCACTTCGGTCTTATTACTTCCATTCTGTCCTCTTCAATTCTATTTAATCCACTTTGGTCCTATTAGGTCTTAATTAGTTCACTGCAGTCCATATTGTACACTTTTGTTCTATTCGGTCGGCTTTAGCCCTTTTCCATCCAGTTCGGTCCTATTCGATCCACTTTGGTTCTATTTGGATTTATTCAGTCCATTCGGTCCTATGCAGTCCATTCGGCCTATTCTGTCTACTTTAGATATATTTGGTCCACTTTGGTCATATTCGGTCCATTTATCCTTATTTGGTCCATTTTGTCCACTTTGATTCTATTCGGTTCTAGTCGGTCCAATGCAGTCTATGGTCCACTTCGGTCCTATTACTTTCATTCTGTCCACTCCCTTCCTATTTGGTCGACTTTGGTCTTATTTGATCTTAGGCTGTCCACTGCGGTCTATTCAGTCCATATTGTCCACTTTGGTTCTATTTGGTCCACTTCAACCCTATTCGGTCTAATTTGATTCTATTTGGTTTATTCGATCCACTTCCGTCCATTTGGTCCTATTTAGTCTATTCTATCCACTTTGATTCTATTTAGTCCATATCAGTCCTATTCTGTCCATTTCAATCCTATTCGTTCCACTTTAGTCCTATTCGTTTGACTTCGTTCCTATTCGGTTCACTTCGATCTATTCAGATAACTTCAGTCTACTTTAGTCCACTTGGTCCAATTTGGTCAACTTCGGTCCATTTTGTGCATTCAGTCAATTTTTGTGCACTAAGATAATGGGAAAAGAAAGGTTTGGGTTTAAAGCACATCTTCTAAATCGAAATTTATTAAAAAATATAGAGATCTCAATATCCTAATATTTAAAATATTAAGTGAAAAATTTATTATTGTTACATTTCTGAAAAGCCACTTTAACATAGCATTTTAATCTATCTTAATCCGGCTAAATTTAAGTGCAAGCCTTTCTAAACATAAAGTCTTACTTTAGGGCAATTACTCATTTATTTTAACGTCATTACTTTTAAATCAATTGCATGAAGTTGATTAGTTATAGAATGTAAAGTGTATATTTGTTAAAAACAAACAACTTTTGGTGTAAAAGTGTCTTTAATAACAATCGATCAAAGTTATAGAACATAAAGTGTATATTTGTTAAAAACAAACAACTTTCGGTGTAAGAGTGTCTTTGTCTTAATCATATGTTCTAGATGGCAAAAGCAAAAAGTAGTTCTAGATGGCAAAATATAAAGTAATCACCAAGGAAGACCATGAGAAATATTGCACTTGCCGACATAGAAATGATACCAATTAAAGATGGAGTTGACAATTGCAAAGAAAATGTAAAGGTGTTTCAATAGATTCGCTGCATTCGCATTCGGATTTGGACCATTTGGTGCAGTATCGAAAGTCTTGATTTAAGTGCTGAAAAAATAAAAGTATTTAGAAAAAAAACAGATGGATTTGAGTACATTTCCCGACAAAGAAGCCAAAAAATTTGAAAAAATTTAGGATGGAAACCCGTGAGGTCCAAGGGGCTTTCATGGAGAGAATACTTTATCAAGTCTAAATCAATTAAAATATAACATCATTGGAGCAGAACACGTTTGTGCAAGTCGGCATGAAATTGAAAACACTAAAAAGTTACTAATTAATATATAGTATTTCTTAAAGCATCAAATCGAGGAAGTAAGAAACCATACGGAATATCTTCCCAATCTTAAATAAATTAATAGGATGGTTCAAATTAAATAATATAAATTTAAAGATGTATTTAGTACAACAATAATTAAAAATTTTAAATGTGGAGGGCAAGATAAGTACAGAAATTGAATTTTTCATGTGATAAAGTTGATGAAGAAATCAACACATCTGAAGATATGTGCTTTGAAATATAGATAGGGTGAGATTGAGTTACACATAACTTTTTTTTTTTTTTTTTTTTTTCACGTTATGCAACTTTAAAAAATGTTTGAACTTAAACCACTTAATATTTTTTATTAGATGCAAATTTTGACAAATCTACAGTTGATTACATTTTCTTCTTATACCTTTCATACTTTCAAACTTTCCAAGTGCTCAATTCAAATATTATAAATATGTCAGATATCAAATGTTTAAATTTTATGTTTTTAAATTCTAAATCTGTATAAAAGATGAGTTTATAAATTATATAATAAATAATATCCGATTTGTATGAAATATAACATACTTGTTAAAAACATAGGGAGCATGTAATGCAATGATTGAAATTTTAAAATACTAATTCAAGAAAAAAGTTATTAAATGGTGTAATATTGATTAAAATAATACCATGGGTAACTTGAAAGTTGAATTCAATTCATATATATAGAGTATGTATTTGAGAGAGAGAGAGAGAGAGAGAGAGAGAGAGAGAGAGAGATGGAAGACAAGAGGACATATGCAGAGAGAGAGATGGAGGACAAGAGGACATATGCATCACCTAAATCATATGCAATGAACGGAGGAAAGGGCCCTTACAGCTATGCTCAAAACTCCATCTATCAGGTCTTCTTTAATATTCAAGCCTACATTTTGATCTATTTTCTTGTTTGGAATCTTTGGATTATTAGATTGCCAAGTAAATAGTTGAATTTATAATAATTAAAATCCCAGAAAATAGGTTTTATTTTTAAGAGCTTCCAAGAGAATAGTTGAATTTATCATAATTGAAGGACGCTTTTTTTTTTTCTCCTTTTTTTATAGAAGGACATGCTTTAAGAAAACTAATTGCAGAAGATAAGTATTTTTATGGTATGAAGAAACCATTGATTCTAAAATAAAAAAAAAAAAAAAAAAAAGTAGAAATCATAGTTGAAATAACAATTTGAGGGTGTGATAGTGATTTGAAGCTGACCATCCAAAATTATTTAATTTTATTTCCGAGAAAATTGCATTCCAAACACTATTTTTAGATTATTTTCATGCTTCTTATTATGAGGAATATTAAAAAAAAAAAGTTATAGTCACCACTTGTGTTGTAGAGAGAGGCTGCTGAAGCTGCCAAAGAAAAGATCAACAAGGCAATAGCCGATCACTTTGACATTAAGACCCTTTCAGCTTCCCCAAACTCAGTATGTGTGGCAGACTTAGGTTGTTCTACTGGACCCAATACCTTTATCTCAGTGCAAAACATAATAGAAGCCATAAAACTCCAATACATATCAAAAGGAGTACACACTGAAATCCCAGAATTTGTAGTGTTCTTCAATGACCATGTCTCCAATGATTTCAACACTCTCTTCAAGTATCTTCCTCCCAACAAGCAATACATTGCAGCTGGAGTGCCGGGTTCTTTCCATGGCCGCTTGTTTCCCAAGGAATCTCTTCATTTTATTCACTCTTCTTTTGCACTACAGTGGCTGTCTAAGGCTCCAATAGAAGTTATGGATGAAGGGTCTCCTGCTTGGAATAAAGGGAGGATTTTCTACACAAATGCGCAAAAGGAAGTTGTGGAGGCCTATGCAACTCAGTTTGGCAAGGACATCGACTCCTTTCTATTTGCCAGAGCTCAAGAGCTTGTGGTTGGAGGTCTATTGGCGCTTTTCATACCTGCAATCCCTGATGTGATGAGCAATTCTGACACATTTATTGGTACAGAGCTGGACCTTCTAGGATCTTGCTTAATGGACATGGCCAAAGTGGTAAGTTTACAATAACATGACTTGTAATGATTTGAAGCAACATCATTTGGAGTTGGATTCACCATTGATGCTTTTTTTGTTTTTGTTTTTTATTTATTGCAACAATCATAACAAGCCATGCCCAATTGTGAAAAAAGTTTTGAAAAATGTTATATCTAGCTCAATAGAGTTGATTTAAAATTCTGTTGTTTAGAATACTGTAACTAACCTTTGTTTGGAACTTCTAACTAAGATATAACTTTCAATAATTTGAAATAAGAAATGAAAAATGATTAATTACAAACATTCATATGGAACTTCAAGATTTTTGATCAACACCCTAATTAAAAATTAATTTATAATGTCCACCCTGCCATCCAAATCAGTATATAAATTAATAAATTAATGTATACTTATCTTTCTTAAATTATAAAAGCATTTGCAACATACACGCTAAAGTCTAAACCACAAAATTCTACAATCAAAATCCCGATTTGACAATAATCTACCCCTAATATATTACATTGATGTTGATGATGAAGGATATTAATTGCAAATTAATCTCGAATTAGAGAGTTTATTTAAAATTCTGTTGTTTAGATTGCATTGCAAATGTCTCAAATTTTAAGCTGACAAACTACATTTTTTTTTTTGAGAAGAAAGGCAAAACTGCATAATTAAGAAAAACTGGCTAAATTAGCCTGAAGTACAGAATTAGATTGGGATGTAATATCCTCCATTCAAACTAAAAAGCCTGGCACATTAATAGCTAACCGAGCCAGACTATAAGCTACCTTATTGCCTTCTCTCCTTACATG
The DNA here is from genome assembly GCA_032878915.1 of Castanopsis chinensis. NCBI lineage: Eukaryota > Viridiplantae > Streptophyta > Magnoliopsida > Fagales > Fagaceae > Castanopsis > Castanopsis chinensis. Next base: position 833,902 of record JAVQMG010000071.1, read on the forward strand.
AGAGTAATTATAGGACATGGTTTTCAATTGCAGGGATTAGGTAGTGAAATAAAAGTGGATGCGTTCAATTTGCCTGCTTATGTCACCACCCCAAAGGAATTGAAGGCATTGATTGAAAGAAATCAACATTTCAGCTTTGAGAGAATGGAAATATTGAATAACAAGTCAAAGTATCTTACTTTGTGTAATCCCTCGATGCGTTCTTTATTCCTGAGATCTGCATTTGAAGGAGTTCTCAAAAAGCATTTTGGAAATGATATCATGGATGAGTTGTTTAATCGCTACACTAAGAAAGTTGCAGAGTCCTCCTTCTTTTTAAATGCAGAAGTTGATAAATCGATTGTATTGTTTGTCCTTCTCAAGCGAAATAATTGTTAGACTTTAGCTTTATTCCGACCAAATAAAATTCACTTGCAATAAAATATAACAACGAAAAAGAGAATACTCTTGTAAGGTTCTTGATGTCAAAGTGATCATTGGCTACAGTCTTTTTGATCTTTTCTTTGGCAACTTCCTCAATTCCTCTCTACAAGTAATGATTATCATTTTTTTATATTCATTATAATTAGAATCATGAGAATTATCTAACAGTATCAAATTTGGAATGCAATATGCTTGGAAATGAAATTGAATAATTTTGGGCGATCAATTTTCAGAACAAAAATAGTGTGCAGTCTAGCTAATAATGGATTTTAAAAAATATATAAAAACAATAAAACAAAAGGACATCTTTTTTTTTTAGAATAAGAAAAAATACATTTATTGAATGATATAACATTAATAAGAAATTTATATAATCTTATAAGATATTAAATTAATATTTTAATTTTTTGATAATATAAATAGTTCATTTGATGATTTAAATTTGCCATATAGGTGATTTCTAAGAATACAAGATTAGTGAATCTAGATTTCAATTTTTATATATAAACCTAATAAAATCTCGATTGCTATCAAGGGCCAATATCAGGTTGTTTAGTGCCCAGCAGATTTCATATAAGTTGAAGTTGCTTTAACAAACACCATTAAAATTTAAGTGGAGATATTATACTGATACAAACCAAATAGGAAAATAAATCAAAAGGCAGACTTGAATATTAAAGACTACCTGAAAGGAGGAGTTTTGAGCATAGCTGTTTGGACCCAGACCTCCATTCATGGTTCACGCAATATATTGGTGTCAGAGAAATTGTGTTCACCCAGAAATTATCTCTTCAATTTTATAGAAGAAAGATTCAATTCTTAGATTGACATTACCCCTTGAAAAGCCAATATTTCTTACTTCCTCGTTTATATTCTTTTAGCTTTTAGAATTTATTTTTAGTGCTCCAATGATATTAAAGATGACTTAAAAAATTGTTAATTATTCCACTCCTTTTTGTACTAGGTTCGTTTGAGTCTGCTTTTGTTTGCCACTACATGTGTTCCCTGCTTAAGTATTCTTTGCCTTTCATCACAGTAGGGACGAAAATCAGGATTTGATCTTTGCCTCTTTGGGGACCCAAACATAAATAAAACTTTGTTGGGTCATTTCAAAATAAAGAATAAACTAAAATTCAAATTAAATTAGTATGTTTATAATAAAACTAATGTCTATTCAGTATTAACAAAATAAAATAAAATAAAAAATTTAATACATTTCAACTCAATAAGACTTTATTATAACAAAAATACCAAAGTGATTACAAATTTTTTTACATACTACTTATAAACTGATGTGGTAATGTATATGATCGGTGAATTTCGAACACCTATTGTTGACAATATTCATACTCATTACATAGTTACAATAGAAATTAGAAGAGTTAGTTTCATACTTTCACTTATAAACAAATTCACCCGCTATTGATTTTTAAGTCTTTATTAGCAATTGATCAATGAAAATTCAATTCATAAAAAACAAAAGGAACAAAATGGAGTTTATGAAAGAATGGAACAGATAAATCATAAATGTGTAACACGCTCAAAGGAGGTTATTTGGGCATACCAGCGTGCCCATAGGCATGCTTGTGTGCGTGCTGCTTAGGCTATGGCAATCCAATGTGGGCACAACCAAAAACCATGGCATACGCGCATGCGCGCTACCTAGGCCATGACAACCTAATGTGGGCATGCAGCCAAAGGCCATGGCATGCTCGTGCACGATGCCTAGGCCATAGCAACCCAACATAGGCATGCACTCAAGGCAATGGCAGCATAGAATAAAATGAAATATGCATATTGACCTTCAATTTATATTTTTTAAAATATGGATAAAATTGATAGCCCCCACCTTTGCTTCATTAAAATAATGAGAGTTTTTTTGAATGAATGATTATCATTAAAATAATGAGTCTTCTTCTTGAATGAATGATTATAATTAAAATAATGAGGGTTTTTCTTGTAGGAATAATTAGAAGGGTTTTTTTCATATGAATGATTAGAAGGGAATAGAATAAAGCTATACCATGTATATAACCACTGGCTTGTACATATTCACATGGTGTCCATGTAAAAAAAAAAAAAAAAAATCTTCTCTTCAGATCTTAAATAGTTTTTTCACTAAGTTTAGGTCTTAGTACAATATAGAGCTGAGCTTAATTGCATATATTATTACAGCCCTCAATTCCTTCATGGATGGAAGACATATGGGCAAGTTAAAATTGTTCACTTTTTTCTTGCTGGTTAGCCCCTGCAAAATATAAAAAGTTCATTAGATAGTGAGCTGATTTATCTCATTGCATGTCCAGCTTCAACACCCTAAGTTTCTATACAAATAAGAGACCAAGGTTTGAATCCTATTTACACTAACGTGGAACAAATATTGTCGATTAAAATATTCCTAACTCACGAAAATGATTATCATTTGCATCTTATTAGTTTTCCTTACCTTCCGCATCCAACGCCTATTCAATAATTTTGTTGAAAATGCATTAGTTGACTAAAAAATTAAAAAAAAAAAAAAACTTCCAAAAGAAGATTGAACTAAAAAAGTAATGATTAAAAAAAAAAAACAAAAACAATTTCGTGTCATTATAATATAGGCATTAATTTCCTCCAATAATGTCAATCAGTAATTATCATTAAATGCATACTAGGTAATAGATGCTATGAAAAGAGACATTTTTTGTGCTGACATAGCAGGTATGATGAATCATCTTGGAGCTGCGGGCTTGATGGGCATCTAGGCCCAGTCCGCATCTTTGTATTTTGTAGGATGATAGGCAAATTATGTTATCTTCCTTTAATGACAATCAAATTTAATCATGTGGTTCAACTACATAATTGATCCTGGCAAATCTAAGGTCCAACACCTAAGTTTTACTCATTTCTTTTACACCTATATTTTGGATTTTGCAAGGGGAAGAGAAGATTCAAAGTAACAACCTCCGTTTCATTCGACATAGTCCCAATGAATTGTGTTACAGTCGGGTTGCAATGTGAAGAGTAATACTAATATAGCCAAACAAAAATAAGATATTCTGTCATTCAGCAGAGAAAACCACTGGTAGATTAATACAAGATAAAGTGTCATGAAATTTTTAAATGAATACATGGCAAATACAAAATCAGAGGCTCTCCACAGAAACCACTCAAGCGTTTGAAAGAACACTAACTAGTAACCATGAACAATATTCATCTATGTGAAACTCCCAACACACTGCAGCACTGCACTGTTTTCTGTTGTCCATTTGACTTGGACAAAAAATTCTCATATTTTTCTTTAAATATTTTATCCCTATACTATTTACAAATGATACAACACAAAATGAATCAGGACCGATCAAAAAAATAAACACCAGCATGATACACACAATTTACATGATTCAACTTCTCATGGTTTATGCTGTGCATAGATTGATGTACGGACAGCTTGGCGAGAAGAAAGAGCTTTCCCATTAACAAGAACTTGTTCCAAGAAATCTATACGAATTGACCTGAACTGGTAGTGCTGTTCCAATATACACAGAAATAAAAAGAGACTCAGGAATAAGAATGGTCTCGTTATTTAACTTAGACACATCAATTAAAGGAATATGCATATTTTTATAGTTACCCCTAAAGTTAAATAATACAACATTTCATGAAACAGAATGTATAAAAGCAAGTTAGTTTTTATATCTACAAATCAAAAGGCATGAAATGTCAAGAAGATTGCACAAGAATGTACCTTTTCCTTCCAAGAAAAATCAAAATGACGGTAATAAGGTTCCAATAAAGTTAGCTGATCTCCTTCTTTGATCTGTGAGGACAAGGGACAGTCCTAATATTACTTGAACAAATGAAAGACAAAAGAAGAAAACAAATGTTTACAAATTACATGCAAGGTTGAGAACAAATCAATATATTTAATTTTTATGAATGATCACTTTATCCTTTATTGACCTTATCCATGACCTCAGTATTTACAGGTGGAAGTAAAAGGAAGCCAGAACTTGAGAATGAAGTCATTAGAAAACTATTCACTGAACCACACAAGAATGCAAATGTGCCTTCAAGCACACACATGCTCATGCACTCATGGAATCCAAGGATTATGGAATCTCTTTTTCCAGTAGAAAAGCCTCAAAACCAAGACATATTTCATGATGTGGAATGGTGTTGAGAGAAAATTCCACAGTAGTCTTAACCGTTACATGGCCAGATTTGGCTGGTATAGTCCTGGAAGTAGTAAAGTTAACTGGCCATTAATGCCAGTACAAGTCAATTTTTGGGACCATGACTTTGTTTTTGTGATTGATAAGTTACACACATCCAAATGGTTTTGAACCCACAACCTTAACCTCCACTCATTCTTGAAAAACAAAATAATTAATACAGACTACAATAAAAACAAAGAAAAAATAGGACTAAAAAATCTTTTTTTGGTATGCGTGGTAGCTGTCATGTCTCCACCATGTCTTCAATAAAGAATCAAAATTTTCCACCCAACAAGTCATGGACATGCAGGCAACCAAAAATAGTTAGCATTCCGTACAAGCACATAAACCAATACATAGCAACCCTCAATTCTGTATCGGCCCGAATACCGGGCCATACTGAAGTGTTTGGGGAATTCCAGCCAATTCCTGCCATTTTGGATGAAAACTCTGTTTCATCTACCAATAGAATTTGAGCTTTTTTTTTTTTTTGAACTTTAGGTTTTTGATAATTTCTTCCTCCCCCAAATCAGACCTTTTGGCCTCTCATTTCTGGCACTCTCACTCTCATCTCTCATGAACTCACCAACTTGGGCCCTCAGCACTCATCACAGCAAGTGACAAGTCACAATATCGAGTCTCGGCACTTGGCAACCACAGCTCTCCCTCACTCTAGCAAGCTCATCCACTCCCAACAAGATACATTAGCCTGAGCTTCTTGATGGAGAAGACTTGGATTGGGGAAGTATCAATAAAGCTTTATTACTTATCAAAAAAAAAATGATGATGATAATGTCTTGACTAAGGATCCTGAATTTGATCCTTAATTTTCTGTTGATAATAAGTCATACTATTGACTTGAATGTCTTTCCATTGGATTTATCAATTATGTATGAGATTTTATGAACCTTATGATATTTTGTTTTCATGTTCTCAACTTTTTATTTTAGTTAATGCCTTAATGGCATGGCATGAACTATGTAATTCCTATATTTTTTCATGAGTATTAACTTTATATATACAAGTATACAGACTATATGTATAGCAGAACTCCAAAACGGAACACCAATACTGATATATTTTGTTCCAGTGGCCAGTCCAAAACAGTATTCAAAACTTCAGTCTGTAGTCGACATGGACACACCAATGATTTTTCTGTGTCCATGCTTCCTAAGTGGGAAGAATAACTCAAGAGTAGACTGAAAGCAACCTCAATGATCTATTTCATAGATACAGAAGTTCTTTCCACCAGATTATATGGAATTAACTCAAAAGATAAAAAAGGGTGCTTCATACTCCAACAGCCCCCCCACCAAAAAAAAAAAAGCCCTTCTCCAAGGGAAAAAAGATATAAATTGAATCCTAAACAGTCAATCTTACCGTGTCACTGTGAATACCATATACCGATAGAATGAAGCATATTTGATTTGAATCACATAACAGATAGTATCTGCAAAAATAAAAATTTGTGGAGAGAGAATCATTTATCAAACACCAGACAATTCAAAATTTAGAGTTTTATTATAAGCAATAGAAAATCTAAGACAAGTGTAGCAGAACCTTACATGAAATATTTTAATATCCAAATTAACAAATTAATATAGAGTCATCAAACAGAAGACTTACAGGGGAGCAACATTATCATGCTTAATGAAGAATAGAACTTTTCCAACTACAGCTACTGCTTTGTTCAGACCGTCTAACAGAAGATCTATAGTGGCTCTTTTGTATGAGGAATTCACTTTCAAAAGAACATGCAATGTAATAAAAAAGATATCAGGCTCACTCAAGTCCACAATCAACCACAAACTCATATACATGGGGAAGTTAGAGGTATATTACAATTAACAGCAGCCAGTGATGATGATAAAGATGCAAGTCGTTTAGATCTAGCATGTCCCTGAAAGAAAAATCTTGTAAGCTCCAGCTGCCTCTTTATAAATGGATATTTTACACATCTTTTTTCTTTTCTTTGGATAGGTAATTTATTTTGTAGATACTATAATGACTTCAGAATGACAACAATGTTAAAAATAACAATATAGACTTCAAAATCTTCTTGACTAAAAAAGATAAAATCTTGGGTGTGCAGACTTAATAAATAAAACAAAAGACTAAAAATCCACTGGGGAGATGAATTACCCTCAACATATTCTCCAACTTGTCAAGAAGATTAACCATCTTTTGAACCTCCTCTGTAGCATTGAGACCAGGATCCTTTAAAGCAGCAGCTTCGAATCCACTAAGGGCCCTCTCATAGTTCTCTAGATATTTGTTTACCTAACAGAAGTTCCACCATATATGTACAGAACATATGAGTGATTATTAAACAGTGAATAGCCAGCAACTACATATTTATGCTCTTCATGTCGATAGAGAAAGTAATGGGGCATAAAAGAGTGACTCTGAATACAAAAAGGACATAAATTCCTCACAAACAACAACAACAACAAAATCTTATTCCCAAAATTTGGGGTCAGCTATGGATCCTCAGTCACATGGTCTTTTTCTCCAACATGAAGTCCTCACCAACATGACTCAGAATACAGAGAGAGAGAGAGAGAGAGAGAGAGAGAGAGTTGAAACTTACAGTAGCACAGTTAAAATAGAGATCTGGATTGGACTTCATTCTATCATCTTTCTCCTGATATAATATAAGAAATGCCAGCAAACCCTTTATATAATAGAGTATGAGAGAAAATTCAACATGCTTGGCAAACCATAATCATGAGAAAATCATCTTGAACCAGAAAATTCCTAGGTAAAGTTCTTACGCTGCAGACTTACAGCATTTTGGTATGCTTTTGAAGACTGCTGAAGTTTGCTGTGATCCCAAGCTCCAGTCACAAAGAAGCTTGTAAGGCATGCATTTCCAAGGTTGTCTATCAATAAAATTAACCATATTACAGGATATAGAAAAAGAAGCAGACAGAATGAATAAGCATTCTGTCAGATTTTCAAGAATACTAAGTAACTAGAAAATAATAACAGCAGCTTAACGTAGAAAGAGACATCATATTTGTTTACTTCTGTCCCAAAACTAATATATATGCATGTGCAGCATGATGAGCAATTTGTCAGCTATATTACAATGAAGCTAGCCAGAACAAAGATGACCAAAAATTACAAGTAAATTACAAGTTTTAAGTCAATACCGCATTGTCATGTGTATTGCAATGTGTCACATGTCTATCACATTTATACAAAGTCTTTATATTGTGATAATGGTAGCATTAAAAAATTCTTACACCAAGAATTCCCATCCTTGACATCCAAGGTAATAGCTTCCTTAGCATGTTGAATGCTTTCCTCAACAAGTTCTGCCTCATTCTCAGTTCCTACAAAAGGGATAATTATAACAATAAGGTTTCTCTTCTGACTTGTACACTTAAAAAATAGAAATTTCTATCCAACTTATCCCATTAACAGTTCTCTTTTTCTTTCCTTTTTTTTTTGTTACCATGCCCCCAGACATAAAGCCCCAGAAAGCCAAAGGTTCAAGCTAAACATTCTTGGCTTCTTATTTATTTCCACAAGCACCAAAGAACCAAGGAAAAGCTGACTGCAGCATAAAGTGGTTTCCGAAACAGGTAAAAAAAGCCTTGCCTTGAGCCATTCTTCTCTCAAGCATGGACAACTGACAAAGTATTTTTTTATTAGGACCCTGGATGAGACAATTATGACCATCTTTTAGTAACAGATATGAAAACAAAAACTTATCAGTAAAAAAATTATATGAAAACACAAAGGAAGGTCTGTTGATAAGATCAACAGAAATTCAATATCAGCAATAACCTTGCTTAATGCAAGAGTGAAGCAGTTCTTTGCTGACGATAGATCTCCTTTTTTCCAGATGCAGTTGCCTAAACACAGCCAAGCATCTGCAAGTGATGGATTCAACTTAACCTGGAACACGGAACGGCCAGGTTTGAAAAAGAACTCAACTGGAGCACTACAAGACATGACACTGTTGAACTAACAATTTCTTCTCACTTACAGCTTTCGAGAGATGATCCTCTGCTTCCTTCCGATAGTCTGGAAGTACATCCAATATCTTTCCTCTCAGATATTCATATGTTGCACGCTGCAAGGGTGATTTCCTTTGTTCTGCCCAAGGACACATAATTTTTCACATAGAACTAAATGAGACAAATACAGATGTTAGCAAATAATAAAAATTTCCAAAGGCCTCATGGCCTAGTGGTGCCTCCAGCTCATCCCTATAGGGGTGAGCCTGACTTCCCCTAGCCAAAATAATACCAGTACTAGTACTAGTAATAGTAATAGTAATAATTAATAACATTGACAATCATTTAAGCAATCCCCAAACTCTAGTCAGCTGTATCATAGGCACAAGCAATGTAGAGTGCCATCCCATGTATGGATGTACTGCATATGATCCTTTAGAAGTTAACCACATAAATTACAAACGCCTATGTATCTGGTTACCATATATTTGAAATGCAATTATTTGGTTCACTTATCTCCATACAGCCAAAAATTTATATACCAGTCACCATAGCAAGACAACATCAAGCAAAATTCCTCAAATAAAATGCAAAAAATTACCTTAAATTCATACAAAATTGGGTCTCCATACATCTTAATAGAACTACTGAATACTGTACTGGTAGTTTTGTCTCTTAATATACTAGACATTAAATTAGAAATTCCCCAACAAATTTCAAATGGAAGCTGCCAAAAAATCATTATCACTATGTCTATAACCGTATAGAAATAAACAATTCGTCAAAAGATCTTTCACAATTTCCCTAGGTTAAATATGATCAATCAGGGTCCCTAGGTTTTCAAGCAAATGCTTCGATCAATTTATTAAAAATCATATAAACTGGTAACAAAAACATGAGTATCAAGCATTGTGCTAATCCACATCAAGATAATAAAAAAGAGAATTAAATATGCTTCCATCAATACGAAAGCAACTTCAATTAATACAGAAGCATTTAAAATGTATATTGAGCATAATTTACGATATCATATTCATAAACATAAATAAATGAAATTTGTATACAGTTCAATCATATAAAAAAGCATACAGTCCTATAATAACCATGTAAAGTGTTTCAAAATTTGTTTGCCTTTGTTTAATGGTAAGTTACAGGAGTGGGTGGGACATTAAATCCACAACATCACCTTTAGATTTTGTACAATTTAGTTTTTTCTTTTTCTTTTTTTTTTGAAAAAGTAAGTTACCCATGCACCCTCACCCTCCATCCGTTCTTATGAGAAAGAAAGTGCTTCTTGAGCTAGAACTCATTGGAAACCAAAGTCAGTTTAGTTAATTTTTTATTCACATTGATCTTTCAGCAGTGGAAACCATTGTTTAGCATCTAATAAACAGTGCAAATAAGCATTGGAAAATTCAAGCGGTCCTTCTATGTAGTGGGAGGCAAACAACAAATCTATATTTTCAACCTAGTTCAACTCCTTTATGAGTTTCTACGTCTTATTCTGACCCCAAAAATGATCCACAAAAAGGATAATTGAGTATGCAAAAAGTAATTAACATTTATGAATTAGTTTAAGAAAGTCTGTCAACTAACACTGCTTCCTTAGCCACCCTTGTTCATTATTATGGATAGTGAGATATATCTGCATTGAATGCTTGCAAATAGTTCATACAAGTTTGCACACATTTAAGAAACCCACTTCAAAACAAGGTTAGCGGTTCAAATAGTCAATGCCAAAGTCAAACTTCCCAAATATAATTCGATAATTGGGGGAGGGGGAATTTGAACTCTGGATGTTTCCATTGGAAACACTAGGAAGTGTTAACCAGTTGCACTGAAAGGCTCTTGGCCAAACTCAAACTTCCCAAAGAAAGCAAGGATCAAATTAATTGTAGAATGTATACATGTGAATATCTTCATTTAATAACAAGTTAACAAGAATGAAATAAAATCATCAACAGTACACAATGTGCAAACAAGCAAGTCAAAGGAAAAACATATACTCCTATGTTTTAGCGATTCTATCGTTCATTTTATTTTTCCCAAGTCTGGAGAAGATGGGTTTATCTCAATTTTTAACCATCAATCTCTACTTAACCCAGTTCCAGTTTCATCCTAATCACTACACAATTGTAATCAATCAAGCCTAGCATTCCACACTAAACTCAATAACATAAACCCCAAGATAATAATTTAAATAGCTAACAAATAACCTAGTTTGGTCTATGAATGAAGGAAACTAAATTCAGAGGAACCTTGCAACCTCATTAGTGTTTTATACAACTAGTTGTCTACCTTCAGTTTAAATTATTCCTCAAATATCTTTGCTTAGTCTGTGAACACAGAACCCCAAAAAGAAAAAAAAAAAAACAAAAGCATTCTTGCCACCCAATAAGTCTTTTATACCACTAGTTGTCTATGTTTTCCAATTCTCAAAACAAAACAGCAGCATATGCACAGTTACAACATTCCTTCCACACCATTTATCCTCAATTTTCTCAGCTACCAAACAGGTTACAATACAGGAAACATGTTCTAACATAGAAAATAAGCAAGGAATCGAAATGGGTGTGCTGGAAAATAGAGAAAAATTGCACCTTGAGGAACGGAATCGAGGAGATTGAGAGCGAGATCGGATTCTTTTTGCAGTTTGGAGATTTTGTCATCTGGGTTTGAGGGAAAATACGTGTCCTGAATGTGGTAAAGATCTTCTACTGCGATTGTGGCTTTGCCCATTGGATCTTCTGCTTCTTTTGCTTGTTTGTTGCTCATCTCTCTCTCTCTCTCTCCCTGTGAAAATGCGAACAAAGCACAAAGAAAAACAATGTGACTGACTGAAAGAGAGAGATGAGCATGAAACGCAGCGTTTGTTTTTGTCCGAGGAATTCCTGTCTTAAAGGTTTATGAAACGGTAACGTATTATCAAATGTGATTTCACTTTTTTTTTTTTTATTGTGAATCTGTGATTATGATCAAACAGATTTTACCTCTTCATTTAAAAATGAGTCATTTATATATTTTTCTATTAATAATATTCAGTATTACATTACTTTGTAGAAACTTTATAATATTTATAATATTTTTCAAAATTACTAACCATTACTAATTTGGTATTTATTTAAATTATTGATAACATTTTTTTAGAAGAAAATTATTGATAACCTGAAAAAATTCATCCCACTCATTTCTGGATGTATATATATAAGATTTTAAGAATTTTATAATGAGGTTACCCTAGAAATTTTAGAAGATTCTTTTTTGAGAATCAATTCTAGAAGATTCTAATTCATCAAATATGCATAATTGCATATTAAACAGTCTTGGACCTCAAAAGAAAAAAAAAATTGTTGGACCTCTCACTCTAATAGTTCTAATGGTAATTCCACCATGTTAATAAGATTATTAAAATTTTAGTAACAATTTAATGAGTGTTTTAGATTCTATTGTATCTGCAAAAATAGTAACAAATGTAAAGTTTTAATTAAAATTTGTCATGTTATAAATAAATTAAATATGCATTCAATGAAACTCATATATAATATATAGGATACAAATATATAGTGTTAAACTATAGATAATTTAAATTCAAACTCAAACATAGATTTTTTTTTTTAGAAGAAAACCTAGATGTAATTGTGAAGGTAAAATTAATCTTACTTCAATCAATAATTTTACCAAACTAACTCAAATTGAGGTATAATGAACCACCTATAATGAGTGTCTCTCCTTCCAATCCATAATCTATCAAATAGTGTAGCCAAAAACTGAAATTTACCAAACTAATTCTCTTCCCCCTTATCCAAACAATAAGTGTCATGAGCTACAGAAAGGAGAAAAGCCATTTCTCTTTCCATTTTTCATCTCTCTCTCATATTAAAATATAAGATTTTCCTTTATCACTTGAGGAGTTAAATTACTACTTTCATGGCATTAATTTCCTTGTATTTTAATGCAAACTAAACGGAACTTGATGTTCAATTTCAATCTGACTGAACTTTAAAGGTTTTTCCTAACTATTCCTATATGTAAATAACCCAACCAAAATATGCAAATTAAAGATCTTTCCATTGCAATAATAAAGAGAGTAAATTGTTTTTGGCACACGGGCACCTGGCATCAAAAAGAAGGAAAAAAAAATTACTATGTAGTCTTTACACTCCAAAGTCTAAATCATTCCAATCTTGTCCCATGCTTTTTTTGACTTATTCCAAATTTGCCCTTATTATCATTCACACTCATTACACTTTTTCTAGCTAATCACTAAACTTTCTTAGTAATCTTCAACCACAAGTCTTAAATTATTCGAACAAACTAAATTAGATGTTTAAAATTTATGAATTTAGATTACTATCTTACATTGATTGTTATTAACAATAAATTGATTATTTTCGTTCATTGATGATATGAAATGATTAATTCATTGTTATTTATTTTGATTAACAATTATTTGTTTTTCTTAATATTGATTAATATTTTTAAAGTTAATTTAAAGTTAATTGGCACATATATTCATAAAAAAGTGAGGAATTTAAAACGGCTATTCCATGCACTATGCTCGTGCATTCTGTTTAATTTTGGCCTGGTCTTTTTCCTTACTAAACGGGTCAACTTTTCTTGAATTTGTTCATATATAAAACCCCTTAAATTTCTCTTGTTCTCTATTTCACTTTGATCAGGCTGACTTTATTTCACATGGAAAATCTTTTCCTCACACTTCTCTTCCTTACTAGTACATTATGCGTTTCAGTTTCTCCATACAATATTCCGGCAATCTTCAGCTTTGGAGATTCCATCTTTGATGCCGGGAACAACCACTTTATCAAAAATTGCACCGCCCAGGCGGATTTCCCTCCTTACAGCTCAAGTTTCTTCCACCACCCCACTGGGAGGTTCACTAATGGCAGAACAGTTGTTGACTTCATTTGTAAGTGGCTAGCTTCTTAATTTAGTTGCACCAAACCAGGATAAGATCCTCTAGAGTTCTTAGAATTACTCTACACTGAAATTACAAAAATACATCTATTACAAGATGAGCAGATTGGAATTTACATAGTCCATATTTTACATCGTCCATAATATTGATGATATGATAAAATCTAATCTACTTATTCCTAAATGAATGAATGAATGAATAAGATATTAGTAGCTCTATCTTGGACGTAGAGTTTTCCTAAGAGGAACTAGCTTGGGTTTAATGTTTTTGTGCATTGGACTAGTCGAGATGCAAGACATGTCAAACACTTGTTATATGTGCACATCTCAACGGATTCAATATAGAAGAACATTGAACCTAAGCCTTGTCCATTTTAAGAACTCTAGAAATTCTCAATTACCAAACTTATCTTGATTATTCTTGTTTGACTAATTTATTAGTTCCTTTCTTGGCGTGTGAATGTGACAGCCCAGTTTATCGGTATTGATTTCCAGATACCATACCTCGAGGCAAAGATTGCGGTTATGAAGGGAAGTAGAAAGACTTATCCACACAATGGAATAAACTTTGCTAGCGCTGGAAGTGGTGTTTTGCGGGAAACAAACAAGGAAGAGGTAACAAAATCTTTTTCATTTGGAATAACTATGGAAGATAAAATGTTCTACCATCTGCATATTCCTTTAGATAGTCTAGATATATATTTATAGTTAGGACTTTACAGTACAATGAGTGCTTTAGGTTCTCAATAAAACAAACATTTTGTTGTGTTGATCAATAATTTAAGAATAATGTTATTCTTTCAAAAATAATTAATTGATCAAGGGGTTGAATTTAATTGAAAACTTAATGTATTGCACTTAAAGACTTAAAGTATTGTATTTAAATTTTACCAGTATTTATTTGCGCACTGGAAACTTTTAATTGGATTGTATTTATCTTCTTGACCATCAACCCCCCCTCTCACATGTTTTTACTGTGATCTTTTATTTTACTTAGCCACATGTAATTTACCTAAAGCGCACTGTCATCTTTACATGCATGTGGATTGCATAGATGGTCATCCCAATGCAAGACCAGCTACAGCAATTCCGAACGTTGGTGGAGCAAAACTTGATTGATAAAAGTTTGGTCCAAAAGTCCTTCTTCTTCTTCGAGGCTGGTTCCAATGACATATTCAACTACTTCGTCCCTTCTAACACACCAAAGCCTGATCCACATGCCTATGTTCAAGCCATGCTTGTTGAAGTAGAAACTTTTGTTGATCAGATTTACAAGCTTGGTGCTCGTAAGATTGCTTTGTTTTCATTAGGTCCCGTTGGCTGTGTTCCAGCTAGGGCCCTCTTGCCCGGTGTACCGAATGATAGATGTTATGGAAAGATGAATGTGATGGTCAAACAATACAACCGTGGATTGGAAAGTTTGGTTAAACATATGCACATTAAGTACCCCCATGCAATTGGGGTTTATGGGGCAATTTACAACATTGTTCAGAAATTTCGAGCAATGCCTACCCACTATCGTAAACCTCTAAGCTTTCATATTTTTTACTTGTAAATTTGTTTCTTGCATACTTAGAATAATGGGAATGTAATATTCATCGGATTAAGATCCTCTATAGTCCTTTGTGTAACTCCATTATGGAGTTAATAAAATTCTATTCATCTATTTTGAATTGAGTGGATTAGATTTTACTACATCAAATGTTGATGTTGTGACAACTTCAAATCCCTTCATTTAAAAATAGATGGATGATATTCTAATCTGTCTTAAGAATCTAGAGGATCTTAATCCGTTTCCCATTGTTTCTCTTAGTCTTTACAAAATTAATTATTGAAACGTCATGTTACTAATTTAATGGTTTATTTGTTATTGTTGTCTAGGTTTCTCTGACGTAGGTAATGCATGTTGTGGTGATGGAACTCTTGGAGGAATGCTGCAATGTGGCAAGAAAGGCTACAAGATTTGTTCAAACCCAAATGTGTTCTTGTTCTGGGATTTTTTCCATCCATCAGAACATGCTTACAAGCTCGTCCCGAAGGCTTTATGGGGTGGAAGAAAATCTCGAATCAGGCCATTCAATTTGAAAACTCTAGCCAATATCACCCTTCCTTCCGGTTTAGACTGATTGTCAAATTAATAAATAATTTTAGATAATTAGTAAATTACGTTGGAATTAGTTTATCTACTGCAAGTGCTTATTTGAACCAATAGTTTTGTTATGAGCAATTACAAATCACGCTTTTTGAGTTCATCAAGGCCCCAATGCCAAAAGTTTCAGTTCATGTGTTAGGCCCAATACAAGACATGCTTGCAAGACCACATCCTGCAAGGCTGCAACTGCGAGTCCTTTTTTTTATTTTTCTTTTTTAAGGTTCAATTACAAATCACACCTTTTGAGTTTAGGACATTTTCATTTTCGTTCGTATAATTTTGTAATTTTATTTTTTTCAACTTCTTTCATTATTTCTCATTTCATTCAATGTGGTAGTTCCATCCACCAGGGAACCTAGCGTGTTCTCTTTTATTAGGAGTGTTTGGAAAAAAAAAAAAACATTTTTCCCTTTTGCTTTATACTCTTTGTTTTAGTTTTTTTTTTTTTTTTTTTTTTTTAATACAAATAATTTAACTTTTAGTTTTTTGTCATATACTTAACACAAAAAATTACAAAAAACTATATCGGTTGATAAACACTATATAAATAAGTTACTATAAATATACTATTCTCAAACGCACTCTAGGAGAACTCGAATTTGAATTTATAAAAAACATATGTGATAGTTTCATTAATTAACCATCATGAAAAACTTAAAAGGCTAAAACGACTTAATTTTTTTTTTCTTTCTTTCTTTTCTTAATTTTATCATTTCCCTATTTCTCCAACCTTTGGTCTTTATACCTGAGTTTGGGATCAAATGTAGACCATATTGTCTATTATGTATTCTCTTCAAAATTTTCATTGAATCTTTCATATTCATAATGTTGTCATTTTTCAAGATATTAACATAATAATAAACCACAATAAAATTGACTTTTGGGCTTGGGTGGTGAACTGGTGGGCCGGGTGAGGATTTCGACTGATATAGTGGCAATGGAACAATGAAGGCTAGCATAGGGTGATTGAGAGCATCCACAGCGGTATCTTATATCCTATCCTATTATACCATCCCAAAAAGTCACTTTACTATTAATACCATACCATTTTACACTACCTCCAACAACCCTAACTTCTATTTTTCTATTCTACTCATTAAAATAATATTTCTATACAATAAAATAATATATCACCAATTTCCATCATTTACAATACACCACACTATTCACCATTAACATCACCCACGGCCACCAAAAATCACCACCACCACCACGGCCACCACCACCACATCAGTCACAAATCCACCACCACCAGGGAAAAAAAAAAAAAAAAATACTGAGAGCACCGGCCATACCCAGCAACAGTCTAGCACCGGTCAGCCTCAGCCCCTAGCACCGGTCCACGCCGCCGAAATCACAACAAATCCACGCCGCCGAAATCGGACTCGCCACTGCCGCCGAAACCCAACAACACCCGCCGACCCACCGCACCGATGCCACCATGATCCACCACTGAAACGCAGCCCCAAACGAACGCCGATCCCACCGGAACGAACGCCGATGCCACCGATCTCACCACCCACAACCAAACGAACGCCGATCCCACCGGAACGAACGCCGATCCCACCGGAACGAACGCCGATCCCACCGGAACGAACGACGATGCCACCGATCTCACCACCCACAACCAAACGAACGCCGATCACGCCGATCCCAACCCACCACCATGCCCAGATCAAGAGAGAGAGGGGATAGAGAGAGAAGCTTCACAGTGGCGAGAGAGAGAGAGAGAGGCGATGGAGAGAAAGCCGGGAGAGAGAGAGAGAGAGAGAGAGAGAGAGAGAGAGAGAAGCTTGTTATTAAAATATGATTTTCAGTTTTGAGATACTGCTACAGTACTATCTCAAAGATGAGATGGTACTGTAGCATTATGCCAAAAAAAAATTGGCATTTGGCATTTGGCCTCTTCCATTGCTGGCATTTTATGGGCTTAAATGCCAAATGGGCTTGCATTTAGCATTTGGCCTCTCTCATTGTGGATGCTCTGAGAGAGCATGTGGAAAAGAAAATTTCTTACTTATGTTGATGGAAGATGATAACATCATATTTTGTGAAGCCACAAATATGGGATATCAACGTATTATTCATCTATTCAACGTGTATGCACAAGCCTCTAATCATAAGATTAATAAGGATAAGTAAAGACCTCATTATTCTTCAATCAAATCACTGAAGGGGCAATAAGAGAAGGTATCTAGTGAATCATGTGTGCCCAAATGATATCCTAGCATGAAATATCTTGAATTACTAACTGTATGACCTATGGTGGATAAGTCAAGAACACAAACCTTCGATGGGATTAAAGAAAGGATAATGAAGAAGATCCAAGATGGAAGGACAGCAATTTTTAATTGATTTTCATTAATAAATTCTTATTATTATCTTAAAATAATAACTTTTTTATGGAATTGAAGATTAATTAAGATTATATAGTATAATTAAAAGTACATGTAAATGGTTATTTGAATTGTCACGTAATGGATGGAACTAATTTTTCTCCAAATTCCTCAAAATTAGTTTAAAAACAAACTCAATCGGATCACAAATGCTAGGTTAAAAAAATGTTTAATTTTTATTTTTTCCTCACTATTCTAATCAAGTACCACCGCTCCTCCACCATTCAATAATTTTTTAATGTACCAAGAAAAAAGAAATCTTATAGCTGTCATATCCAATCCACCACCTGACCACCAAAGCAAAGCATAAATTTGGGGTAGGACCTGGCTATCTGATAAACATTAATTCCCCACCTCTTTTGCTTTATAGATAATTGATGGCTTTTCATTGATTAATTACACTTAATTATTAGATTGAAAATGTTGTTAAACCTTAAAAAGTCATGAATTTCAGTTGAATTTTCACTACCCAAAAAAATACAAAAAAGAGTACCTAATTGGTGGGCTCGAACGTTTGTTGCTAGATAAGAAATAGGACACCAGGTGATGATTAGAAAAAGTTTGGATTTCAGATTGAAGCACCTCATCTTTTTTTTTTTTTGAGGAAATGAAGCACCTCATCTGAGAGCACAGTGCATACTGAACCCATCCCTTGTTTCCGTACAAAGTGTTTTTTTTTTTATTGGTGGACACAGATTACACATGCCTGTCCACCGTCCAATTTGTGATAATCACAAGTGTGAAACCCACCGACAAAAATTAATATTCGGAATTGCATTTCTTGAAAAATGAAAACTCACATTCTCTTATCAATCCTAGTTTGAACTTTGTGTAGGTGGGGGCATTTAATTAAAAATTTTGGATCAAAACAAAGTTTACAACCAAAAAAGGGTGGGAAAAGAACAATCTCTAGTGATATAATAAGTACCTGAGGAAAATAAGAAATCATCGTTATTAGTTGACAAAAATTTAACCAGTGTGATTGGTCATCATTCATAAGCCTTCCAAAAATTAAATTAATATCGAATCTGAAAGAAGATCTTGAAGAAAAATTACAGAATAACAATAGTGGTTAAGAAAAAGCGTGCCTCATAGTGATTTAGGAAAGCGTAATTATAAGTTTCTGTTACAGGTCGGGCCTTAGTAAGAAGGCAAGCAGTGTCTTTCACTAAAAGCATCAAAATCATGGTTTCAAGTCCTTGAATCATTCCTTAAAAAAATAAAAA
The DNA here is from genome assembly GCA_032878915.1 of Castanopsis chinensis. Classification (NCBI taxonomy): domain Eukaryota; kingdom Viridiplantae; phylum Streptophyta; class Magnoliopsida; order Fagales; family Fagaceae; genus Castanopsis; species Castanopsis chinensis. The sequence continues at coordinate 853,198 of JAVQMG010000071.1, forward strand.
AAGAGATGAAAGATTGCCTACCAATTACATATCTCACTTTACAAAAAATGAGAAAGTTGTATACTAAGTAAAAATTGCCTACCAAATACCAATTACTTCTTCTTTGGAACACTTCTTTATATTAAATGAAATGATCGACGAATTCTTTACTCCCAAATACACCAAGGGAGACCTTGTGCTAGTTTGCTTGATCATCCCGCAATCATGTTTGGTCAAGGCCAACTCTTGACGAGATTTAGTCGATGGATCATGGGCTCTTCAACTTCAAGCAAATTAGACTTTTCTCCTCCAATGTGGTTACAAATCTTAATCAATACCATAATTCTCTCTCTTAAATACTCCATTGATGTAGTATCCTAGAATAAAGAAGGAAAATAAGAGTTGCTAATTTTCCTAATGTGTCCTCATTACATAAAATAAAAAGTGAATAGATGAAAAATAAATCTCATTTTCCTTTATCTAGTAGAGAGAGTGAAATCCTTTATTTATCACATCACACCCTTCAAAATCACTCTCATATCCCATTTCCTACCAATTAAGGTGAATTAAAATATGGTATTAATGGAAGTTTTCAAGTCATTCACTCTCTTTTCTTCCCTCTCATTTTCTCTCTTATCTTCTTCTGTTTACACTACACAATGCACATTCTTCAAAAGTACTCCCAGTTCCTCGCAATTGAGGAGATTGTTGCATTAATGGAATTAGGCACTTCCTTCACTCTTTTCTTTCCTTTAATTTCATTTTCACACTTAAATTCTTCTGTTTAAACATCGTTCAAATCCACTCCCATTTCCTCTCAATTAAGGAGAATTAAATATGGCCTCAGTGGAAGTTGCCACATCATTCACTCTTTTCTAAGTTTTCCACTTTTCTTCCATCTTATTTAATTTTCACACTTGTTTTCTTCTTTCTACCGAACAAGACATAGAAAGAGCATACCCCGAACAAGACATAGAAAGAGCATACCCCACCCTATCTTTCCTTTCCTCATTTTTTCCACCGATGTCCTTTTCCTTCAACATGTAAAGTGTCCAAGACAGCCACATGATAAGCTGGTTGCATTGTCCGAGTTAATGAAGAGGACAGCACGCCACACCCCCCCACATGTATAGAAAGCAACAGAAGAAAAAAAAAATACTACATGAAAACAAAGGCAAATGCTAAACTACTTTCAATTTTACCACAACATTTTACAAACTAATGTAATAATAAATAATAAATATAATATATATATATATATATATATATATATATATATATATATAAAGCCAAAAGACCCAAAAGTAAGAAAAAGTTTAAATTCAATTAGATTCTAAATAGGATTTTAATTAGAGTCCAATTTTGCGCTATGTCCTATCTGATTTTTTTTTTTTTTTTTTTAATTTTTGTGACAAATGAATTATTAGATGCAAAAACCAAAAAACCCAAATCCAATTAGATATTAAATTATATATATATATATATATATGAGAAAACTTTACATATTTAGAAACATATAGCTCGAAAAGGTGTAAACTGTAACTCTTACACCTTATAAAATTTAAACTCATATATGTGCGTAATTGTAACTATTTTTAATTGTACATGTGTATATGTACAAGGCTATACACTAGTTAGTATAACTTTAACAACATAATATAATATTATAATGTTTGATTCTTTTTTTTTTGCTATCACGTCTAGTTTTAAACTTTATGTAATAAAATTTGTAATATTCTTTACATCACTCATAGGATAATATATTATCTTATATAGCATGGTCTTATAAGAAAAAATATTTTGTATCAAATGATACTATGTCATCCATGTCAAAATTCAATAAATGAGAAATATATGTTAAAAATAACTATCCGTAACACATGTTTTTCATTTATTAATGAAGTAGTTATTTTTTACTGACATGTTTCACATTTATTTAATTTTGATACCGTTGACATGGTACCATTTAATATAATACCAAATACCTTCTCACTCTATTGAGTAGTAAGAATACCGTGCGCTACCATGGTTTTGTAATACTAATTAAATTTTAGTCCACTATAATTCCAGGATTATCCGCTAAGCCTAACATATAACTTTTTTTGAGAAAGAGCCTAACATATAACTTGTATTGACTTATTTGTAAGTTGTAACACACAATTCCAGATAGCCAAAATGTAACGGTTAAGTACATTTCATTATCAACAACGTAGACCGTCCAACCGAACCACACGCATCCTTGCTTCATCTCTCTCTTTGCATCATTTGGGCGAAAATGTTTTTTACTTTCTTTCCAATTTTAACGACTGGTAAACAAACGACAATGAAGACCATTCAAGGTTCAACCCCTTTTCCTTTTCTAGTAGTAACCCACTCACCTCACCCAGCTAAGAGGCTTCAGAAAAACAAAGGCCCCACACGCAAATTCCACAGCGAAATTTCTCTTGACAACGAGACACTGATAAAACGTGAAATTTCCCCAACTTTTCTCCGTCCTTCAAGCCCCAAACGCGTATTCACAAATCACAAACAATCACAGCCCTTAAAAAAAAACAAACACAAGCAAAAGCCAAAACCCAACACGCTAGCCCACCACACGTATATACTACTTTAACCAGTCTCTCTCAAGTCTCACGCACATTTTTTATTTTTACACTCTTTCATTTTTCTATATCAAATATTCCGGCTGCCATTGACTCACTCTTTCTCTCTATATATATAGTGTAACCATTCCCAACAAATCCCAAAACCAATTTTCTAAGCAAACCTCTCTAAACACTTTTTAGCTTTTCTTTTTGTTTACAAATGGGGAACTACGTTTCATGCAGCCTTGCCACACCTTTGATCAAGAGCAAAAAGGCAGCAAGAGTGGTCTTTCCTGGTGGTGAAGTGAGGCAATTCCGTGAACCCATCAAAGCAGCTGAGCTCATGTTTGAGTGCCCAAACTTCTTCTTAGTAAACTCTCAATCCCTTCACATTGGCCGGAGGTTCTCCGCCCTCGGCGCCGACGAGGAAATAGAGTTTGGCAATGTGTACATCATGTTTCCTATGAAGAGAGTGAATTCTGTGGTTGTTGCAGCTGATATGGCAATGCTTTTCCTCGTGGCCAACTCTGCGGCTAAGCGGATATCTTCCTCCGGTGGGATTAGTAAAATCCGGGTTTTGCCCGAGTCCGGCGGCGGCGGCGGCGGCGACACCCAACATGTGGCGGTGGAAGCTGATGAAGGTGAGGCGGGAGGGCCAAGATTGAATTTGGAGGGTATTGAGGGGTATTCATCACCAGAATTTCAATACAGGTTATCTGTGTGCAGGTCAAGGAAGCCTATGTTAGAGACTATAAAAGAAGAGCCAATTTGGTCAAGATAAGATTTATCTGTTTATAATGTGTAGTAGGCCAATTTTATTAATCATGGGGTAGGAAAATCTCTAGTTCTTCTGTAATTGATATATTTGCTCTCATATTTTTGGCATGGGGACAGGTTATTGATTTTTGTTATACATCTCTTGGTTAAGAAGAATTTCATGAATGAATTGGTGGTAATTGAGTACTAATCTAGATCACCAATTTTGCACTTGTAAAAATGTCATTTAGCGAAAGATGGAATATTATGGTGGTTGAAATGAGAGTTAATATATATATTTTTTTTCCTGTGAATTTTTATATTTGTTCCTTTTGAAATGATCAAGTCAGATGTAAAAAAAATTAGGATTGTAATTTTAACACACAAATTTAAAAATTAAATGAGACACATTGCGCAAAATTAGACTCTAGTTTAGAATTTAATTGGATTTTCTCTTAACTTTAACTATTAAAATATATATATATATATATATTTTAGTTATACAAAAGAAAAAGCTCATAAATATAAAATCATTCAAAAATTATATATATTTTTTCTATAGTTTACTTATATTGGACTTCTCGTTTTTTATACTAAATTAACTTATTTGACACAAAAATTAAAAAACTTAGATTAGATGGGATACATGGCACAAAATTAAACTCTAATTGAAATTCAATTTTTACATCGAATTAACTCACTTGGCACAAAAATTATAACTCTTTGCAAACGCATGAATGCATTTAAAATTAAACAACATTTTTATTATAAAAATATAAATAATTAGTTGAATTAATTTTTTTTAAAGCATGTAATACATGCATTCATTCATGCATATAGATACATTTAAAATTAAACACAATTTTTATAATAAAATATAGATTGTATGGGCACAAATTAAACTAGATCTCTGTTGGACCAAAAGAACTAACTCAAAGGGCCCAAAACAATGAATTTATAGAGAGTGGGTTTCGAATCTAGATTTGTAGACGTTGGGTAGCATGAACTCGAAGCTAGATCACACATGCAGGTCTCTCTTCTTTACGTAGCTGGAAGTTCATTTTCTATTCAGATGCCGAGGACTATAGCTTGGTCTTTTCTTACAATTCTCTCTAGTGTATGCATGTTTTGTGTTCTGTGTCCCCCTTTCCTTTCTCTACCGTTTTCATTTTATATTGCCTTCCTCCCTCTCCTCCTTTTTCCATGTGTGGATAAAATGCTCCATTTGAATACTTGTCCCATCACTCATTTTTTCCCAAGTCCTTGGCGATAGCTGCAAGGATGAATTCTCACACTCAGACGTCGTTTCCTCATTAATGCAGCCAGAGAAGTAGTTGCAGAGCTTTCAATGCGGTGGTGGCAGCTTTACCCTAGATATTTTACGTTTACCCTCCTTATTTTTTACCTTCACTTCCTTTGCCTTCGTGTCTAGGGTCTTCAATAATGATGCCCTTGAACTACCAGATCACTCCTTTCGTCCTCAGCCACCAATGGCCTCGGACATTCCCATCCTTGGACATCATGCTTTAGAGTGTTTTGGCCGGCTATGACTTCTTTCTCTATTTACGTTATTTCATGGGTGAAACTTCCTATGTCCTCAGACTAACTATATTATTGGGTTGGGTTTTTAACCTTACAAGCACTCTTTGGTCAGCCTAACATGTATCTTGAGCCCATTGACCCTACATAGATAATTTGCCAAATTATTTTTTTAAAGTAAATGTAATTAGTCACATATTAAAATTCTTACCTAAATTTAATACTACTTGTGCTGGCTTAAGTGAAGGTGAGAACTTCTCGATGTGAGATTGAGCAAATCCATGAGGGTGTAATTAGTCACATTTAAAATTCTTACCTAAATTTAATATTACTTGTAATGGGCCTAAGTAAAGGTAGGAGGCGTCTCTCCCCTATGTGGGATTGAGCAAATTTATGAGGGTCTTCACCTAAAGCAGACAATATCTTCTAAGAGAGAGGTTCATCCCACCACAAAAAGGCACATTTTGGATTTAAGGGGGTAATCCCCACCTTCCCTCCACACACACGATAATACACATTCACTTAGGCTCAACGCTTATAAGCTGAAGGTGGGAGGCGTCTCTCCCCAATGTGGGATTAAACAAATCCGTGAAGGTCTTCACCCAAAGCGGACAATACCTTCAAATGGAGAGGTTCATCCCCCCACACTATTTATGATCATTTTTTTTTTCTAATTTTTAATAAAATAGAACATGTGGTGATTTTTATTTTATTTATTTATTGAGAAACATATGGTGATTTTTATTAAGTATATGTAATTTTTTTTTTAATTTTATAATTCATTAGTATTAGATTCTTAGTATTTTTCACTCATTAACTCACTTAACACAAAGATTAAAAAACTTAAGTAAACACATGGCACAAGCTTAAGTGGACAATTATGGTGTAATTCCCACATAAATTTAGATACATAGCGCAAAATTGGATTATAATTTCAAATTTTAATTTAATTTTCTTTAAGTTTTACCTATTAATATATATATATATATATATATATATATAGATGACTTATAAATTTGAATTTTGTTTTAGTTATATGATTATGTTTTTTTATGGTTTATTATATTGGGCTCCTTGTTTTCTACACTAAATCAACTAATTTGACAAAAAAAAAATAAAATTTTTAGATTAAATGGGACACATGGTGAAAAATTAAACTCTAATTGAAATTCAATTTTTATACTAAATTAATTCACTTGGGACAAAATTCTAAAATTTAGGTTAGGTGAGACACGTGACTCAAAATTAGACTCTAATTGAATTTCAATTTGAAATTTAATTGGATTTTTTCTCTACTTTACCGATTATTATATATACAAACTAATGTGTAACCCTATACTTATGCACGAGTAAAATTAAAAACAATAACAATTACATGGTTCAAATTATACATTTTTTTGAGAAAATGTTCAAATTACACATAATATTCGCTTACATCTTGTTTAAATCATACATTTCTAAAATATGTAATGATTTTTCATTTTATAAACATATATATATATATATATATATGATTTATAATTTAATTGAATTTAGATTATTCGGTTTTTGCACCCAATAATTAACTTACTACAACAAACAAAAATTTGATAGACATGTGGTCTAAAATTGGAGTCTATTTGAAATCCAATTTAGAATCTAATTGGATTTGAACTATTTAGGCTTCATTTGGTAATATTGTTCTAGTAACATTATTTGTATTTTTTGAAAATACCCATGGGTGAAAAAGTGTGTAAAAATATGTATAATATTATTTAAATTCTAAAAACTGTTATTTAAACAACAATAATAAACTGGCCCTTAATTTTTATACTAAATAATTCACTTAAAACACAAATTTAAAATTAGATGAAAAATGCGGTGCAAAATAGAATCTAATTGAAATCTAATGCTTTTGACTATTAGTAGATATATATATATATATATATATATATATATATATATATATATATATATATATTAAGGGGCTGGATATTTTTGTTTCCAAACATTGGGAAAAATGGAATATGTGCGAGCCGTGGGGTTTAGATTCTTCTGGTCCCGGCCTAGCTAACTTCAATAATTGTAAATAATTTGTAGTGTACACGTATACATCATAATCATCAAAGCTAAGACTTTTCGAACTTGCTGGTTCTGGGAAATTTACCAGTACCACGTATGAGATTTTGACTCTTCAAAATTAACATTACTATAATATAGCCAGCGGCCAACTTTAACTTACCAAAAAGTCAGTTGTTTGGTAATACACGCTCATGGTAAATTGGTAATACACGCTCATCCATTCTAACATAATTTATGTGTGTTCATATCTAATTGTGATGACTCTGGCTCTCTCTCTAGAAAGCCTAGAGCCGGTCCATTCAAAATTGCACTTTGGTATAGTAACGTGATCATTATATATATTCTGACTTCTAACTCGAGGAAGCATCAGAAAGAAGTTACCAGAACCTGTTAAGGAAAAAATTAAACATATTTTGTTGTCGAAACCCCATTATATAAAGCAATTAACCCAATACTACGGCGGTTTATGGATGGTTTTGATGAGATCGACAGATGACAATAGGTTTAAGACCTTTAAACTCAATCATTATCAGTCTATTGACGAGGTTGGGAGCTTGTAACCCGTCGAAATTGGCCTACTCATGTATCAATATCATGCCTATTTCGCCTGCCTTACTACTAGCGACCACGTATCTATCACCAATGACCACACATTTGGCACCGGCTACCATAGATCAAGCATCATTGACCACCAATACTCTCTTCTTTCACTTTTGTATTTAGTGGCTAAACTCCACCCCCAACCCATTGAGACCGCCACATCTGACTTTAAATTCGAAAACTTTGTTCAAGTTTGTTTAAATCGAATTGAATGGCAGTGGGTTTAGATTCTCATCACCCGAAAATGTTCGAGTTGAGCGGCAACTTTACCCCCCCCCCCCCTCCTCCCAAAAAAACTCCAATCAACACAATAACAACTATACAGATATTTTAGTTGTAATTAGCACAATTTATAAATTTCTTATTATTAAATTCCACTTACACCAAAAAGAAACACATTGATGTATTGATTGGGTGAGAAAAAAACAATTATCATAAAAACGGATATTATTGATTCAATTCTTATTTGTTATTTCTTATCATATCTATTTATTTATATTATTCTTTTTATAAGTAAGTGATGTTTTAACTTTTGGTTAGATTCAATGCCCATGAAACATCTAAAGAATCCTATGAATCTATAATATGGCAGATGAAATCTAAGATCTTTGGATTTTCCGTTTATCCTTCAAACTTATCACTGAAGTATCCCAGAAAACCATATCATATTTATATAATTTTTTTTAAAATTATAACATGGAAGTCCATTAAAAAAAAAGGCATAGGAGTTACAAAACTCAGTTAATCCTTTTACTTTTCAATAGACGGAAGGTACATGCTACGTATTTACTTTTAAAAGATAAATGCTACGTATTTGCACACTTCTTTTTAATCACTACTTTTTATAGAGCGTAAAAAGTATTCAAAACTTATTATTAATCTCGATGGCACCTATCAGGCTAATAGTCTCTTACTTTTTTCTTTTTTTTTAATCACGATCTTGCCCAAAACCTATTCTAGATAGATAGAATAGTCACCTTAACTTAGAAGACAAAAAGGAATATTGTAGCGCCCCAATAACATTAATATGAATTTTGCTTTAATTCGTAGTATTATTTGGCCAAGTAATTTACAGCTCCAATTTTGAGAAATGGTGAATTAATCTATGCGTGACCTTTCCACTAATCCATGCAAGCATCTATGCATTGCCAATTTTCTGAGAATCCATTATTAATTGTATAGAAGTGATCATTAAAAATATTTTGACCATCAAAAATATTTTGACCATCTCTCTCTATAAATACTTAGCCATATCATCATTTTATAAGCAACAATTTTCTTGGACATCTATAGCAGCTAATAGTTCTAACTTCTAATTACTAAGTAGCTACACATATTCAGAATGGGTGGCAAAGGTGGTGGCAGTGGAGGTGGCAAAGGAGGAGGTGGCAAAGGAGGAGGTGGTGGTGATGGCAAAGGTGGAGGTGGCAAAAGTGCTGGGGGCAGCTCTTCAAAGGGCGGCGGTAGTAGTGGCATGATGGTTGCTCCGGGTAGTGGAGGAGGGTCACACATTTCAAGGGATAACCCCCAGGGTTGGCCTTCATTCTAGTGAAAAGGGAAATAAATAGAATCCTGCCATTTGGTAGTGGAGGAGGGTCTTTAAATTAATCTTACTTTATTTTTGTTTATGTTTTACATTGTTCTCCTTCCAATATATATTAGAGAGTTTCAAACCTATGACGTCCGCTTCTGATGATATATTTTTATCATCAAACTAAGACATACAAATAACAAATCTTTCATTCAATCATCAAGATTTTACCAGTTAGTACACCCTATTTCAATATATCTTAATAATGGCTTTATTTTGTTTTAAACAAACTGATAATTGAATGACATGAATAGGACTTTTGATATTATGTGACCGGGCATGAGTTAAGCCTTTTAAGTTTGAATACTGGTTTTCTTGTACCAGATATCACAAATCTCTACAAATTTAGTACATTGATAGTCGAAGGCAATTACGATTTTGTTATTTGGATATATTACATGTAGAACGAAGATACGTAATAAGGGGCTGATTAAATAACTTTTTAATTTGTAGGCTGTATTAAACTGTTGAAATGTTCTTCATGAAAGCAGGGATTTTTTGTTTGTTATAAATGCCCTTAACCTACCCAAGGACTGAGCAGAACTTTTGAATTGGTGCGTTGTGTCCCAATATCTAAAAAGATGAAAAGGAAGATGGTGCTACCCAATAAGATCAGCTCGAATTTGATTTTAATTTTTTCGTCTGAGTAATATTTTTTTAAGGTTATTTTATTAATGCTATTGATTTGGTTCGTTAGTCAATTCATTTCATCATGCTTTATTACAAGTTCAACTTTTGAAGTGGAGTTCTGGAAGCCAGCCCAGCTCAGTCAAAGATTATTTAAAATCTTACGCAACATATTAGCAATTAGGGTGCATTTGTTTCAGTTGGAGTTGTTGCAAAAACAATATTTGTAGTTTAAAAGTAGTATTTGTAAAAAACAAAAAAAGCTACGTAAAGTAGTGGTTGAGAAATAGAGTTTTGGGTTTTTAATTCACAAAACGTTTAATCAAATGAACTTTTATATTACTTTTTTTTTTTTCTATTCTCTTTCACACAAATACACACGAACATAATAAAATTGTGGGGGGTAAAAGCGTCAAAACACCATATGGGCCTAGTGCCTGGTTCGAGAACGTGGACTCCGCTAAATGGACCGTGAGACGGGAATAGGGCCTCCTAAAACTGGGGCCCAAAGGCCTGCCGACCAGACCGCCTACCCATTGGACGAGGATCCGAGGAGAAGGTCTCCTCGGACATAAGGGTCAGGGACAAGAGAGGGTAGCACGAAGTCCAAGGAGGAGCTCCTAAAGCTCGGCGAGCCATCCCAGGCCTTAATGAGACGCCGAGGAGGGAGACAAGGGTGTCGTGCACTGCATAAAGCTACTGCCACTGCATTAAAGGCCTTTCACCTACCCGCTTAGCCGCATTAATGGAGAAATGACTTCTGAGAGGACGGCGGACAGCCTTATAGGTATTGGGGAGCGTTTTCAGGGAAAAGACAAATGGGAACCAGGAATGGGAAGTATAAATAGAGAAGGGTGGACCAAAGAAGGGGGATCCGGATTTTTCCACAGAGAAGACCCTCCTCCCAAATAACAAAAAGGAAGCAAGGACAGAGACTCTTCGACCCACGTCTGAGGAAAGCCAAAGTCACTCCATCAGCTCGTTGCACGCCAACAGCGGACCTAGTCCAACGCCATTGCTTTCTACCGTCCCAAGAAGTCTAGGCTTCAAACCTACTCTCTATAAATTCTATTGTATAGGCCACTTGGGCCGGCCCGGTAATGCATTTGGACCCAAGGCCAAAATTGTGTCCTTACAAAAATAAATAATACAAAATAAAAAATTCTAAATTCAGGACCTTTCTTTTATTTTGTAAGGACTTTTATATTACTTTTCTTTTCCCAAACTTTATTTTTTAACCCCAAAATTTTGGGACTAAAATTTTGCTGTTTCCCTTGTTCCTTTTCAACAAAAACAACAATTCAGATAGTAACACAAGGTGGAGAAAAAACACAAGCATCCATAAGTCTAGGACCACCCACAATAAAGAAAATGATGATCAATGGACTCCATTTGGATTTGCATAACAGCACCGATCTACGATAATTTTTTTTTTTTTTTTGTAAACCCGATCCACGATAAATTATACCATATTTTTATCTCAAATTATGTATTGTTAAAATTTACCATGCACTGCAGCTCCATTCAAACAAAGAAAGGGTTAAGTAATCTATGTGTGACCTCTCCACTAATCCATACTGGCATTCATGTAAAGTATATGAAATGTATACAATAAATTAATCTCAAATTTACGTATTTAATCTTACTTTTATGCTATATTGTGATTGATTATAAATTGTCTTTGTTTTATGCCCAATTCCCAAGGAAATTAAAAGATGCAAAATGGGCCGATTGTCAATCCGAGGTGACAAACCCTGAAGAGATCCAGTCCAACAAGGAGTGAAGTGAAGCAAACAAAAAACAAGAGAGAAGAATATAAAAGCACGACTTCCTCACTTACGCGAGAACTTGTTGGGCCTTGAAGTGTCACACAAAGAGAAGAAGAAATAAAAAAAGAACAAAATAGCAGGAAGTTTAAAAGTGGGCTTGTGATCTTTTTCTTATATATGTCAGTGGGCTTCTCTTTTTTACGAGATGAAGGAGTTGAAGACTTTTGGGCCACTTCGGGGTCTTGTGAGAGACAGACTTGGAAGTTGATGTTGGCATGTCTGAGATTATAAATTGAGAGCATACAGAAACACAGATTTTTTTTTTTTTTTTTGGGCTCTAAAGAGAATATTACTCTGGTGATTTAGTTTAATTTAAGTGTATATAAGTGAAAGTCTCTCTTCTAGAGACTTGGACCCCAATCCTTATACCTCCAAGCCAATGATGCTTTGTGCTAGAAATGTAGAAGTTTAAGGGTTCATTTGTTGGGGTGAAACATGGAAGAGAAAAAATGGAGAAGAGAAAATTAAGTAGAGAGAAAATTGATTTAATGAGTGTTTGGTTAGAGAGACTAAGATGATAAAAAATTGGTAGGACTAAGGTTTTGTCTCTTGACCCACCTAGGTGTCATGGCCATAATAACACTTTATCCGTGGAGCCCGAACTTGCAGAATTAGAAGATCTGGATAAGTCATAACTGTGCACCTAGCCTAATCAAGGACGCTAGTAAGCATGAGCCAAGAGCATGAAATTATTTCTCAGGCGCTTTCCATTGTAGGAATCAAACCTGAGACCTCTACCCCTCAAACCCTTGAAAGTAAGCTCATGACTACTAGACCAATCACCCTTGTGATAATTAAATGTTTGAATTCATTTGGAATACTTAATGAACCGTAAATAATTTACTATACCTAAATTTTATCCTATATTTATTTGGGTGATGGGAGCTCTTAATTAGCCACATTTAATTTACCTAAAGCTAAAGCACTGACATTTTGCATGCGTATTGCTATAGGGGGTCGTCCCAATGCAAGACTAGTTACAACAATTCCTAACATTGGTGGAGCAAAACTTGATTGATAAAATGTTGGTCGAAAAGTCTTTTTTTTTTTTCTTCTTCGTCTTCTTCTTGGAGGCTGGTTCCAATTCCAATGACCTATTCAACATTTCAACTACTTCATCCCTTCTAATCCACCAAAGCGTGACCCAGTGACCCATGACATAAGGGAAAGAAAGAGAGGATAAAGGTGGCAAGGTTGACCCTTGGCGCCAGTCTGCTCGATACCTAATTAGTTTTTTGAGTTTTAAATCTCTAGAGCGTTCGACATGATTTCTTCTAGAAAATTTTTTTTGTAATTTTCACAAAAACACAATTATTGGAAAGTTGTCAAAGGATGCAATATTGACACTACTTTTTTCTCTCACAAAAAAAAAAAAAAAAAAAAAATCTTGATTAATTTATTCAATTTAATCCTCTGGTTAGTGTCCCTCAAAAAAATTGTGCAATAAATAACTCCTAAAGCCATTTAGTCTTTATTTAAAAATATATATATTTCTTTTGAGTCAAAAAACATTAAAAAAAAATGAAGTGTTTTTTATTAAAGGAAAAAAAAAACCTTACTTTTTCATCTGTTTAGTTCTAAACCTATAAAACAATTATAAACAATTCTCTCCAAAAAATCAGAAATTTCAGCCAAAACTTTGCCCCAAATTAACCTACACAACTAGTGCAACGAGAGATTGACGATGGTGAAAAAGTTGAAGGCATTGATTTTGACAAAAATGATTTGACCATGATCCAACTGATTGATTTCTGTCCAAATTGATCATGCTCAACTCTCATCAATCATCAAAATCAATCACGCTTAAGAAAATTTAATTATATAAACAATATTTTTATTTTCAGAAGAAAACAATATATTAATATGTGTAATACACACACACACAAGTGTATGAAAGAACTATGATGACATGACTAATGGAAAGGCTTGTTTCCAAACACTGGGTAAAAATATTGAACTAATGGAAAGGCTTGGTCACCATTCAAAATTTTGAACTTCAGAATACAAAATTAAAATGATTTCAACTTTAAGGTTGTAATTGCAATTTAGTCTTTGTTGGAAATTGGTTATAGTATAAATATACTTGAAAAAAAATTGAAGTTTTAATAAGCTGCACGTAAGCATATAAGATACAAAGATAAAAGAAAAACCTCTACGTATGTAAAAGTACACAAGCAAATCAATGAACAAAAATACTTTAGAGCTACTGATCCAATTAAATTAAACAAATGGAACTAAGCATAAATCTTAATTATACAATAATTTCTTTGTCACTGGACTAGAATGATATAGATGGCATATGAATGGTGAAGCCCACCCCCTTCAAATTAAATGTAAAAAAAAAATAACAAAAAAAAAAAATACCATGTGGTTCCTAGTGAGAATCATTGTCGTCTACACTAGCCCTCAGTAGTTGATCAATCATATAAAGAAGAATTAAATGATATAAGTATCCTGACATTCAATTTAAATCAAATCTGTTAAGTAGAATAATGTGAAAATTAAAATTTTGCAAAGAATATTAAAAAAATTCAACTTAAGAACAGAAATTATTAAAAAAATGACTCTGTATGTACGTACCATATGTGACTCAATTAGTTACTATCATTATAGAGTAGTAATATATAGTTTTACGCATCGAAAGAAGTGGAATATATAGAATTTTGTTAAGGTATATGTAAAGGTTTTTTTTTTTTTTTTTAAAGGTATATGTAAGGTTTTTATTAGCTTAAAAGATAATGAAAAATCAATTGCTAATAACTAAAACACTAATAGTAATAAAAAAAAATATTTAATTAGACTACTCTAAAAAAATTATCACGCACGACGTACGAGTTTGCCGCTAACTTAGGTTAAAATGTAAAATACACCCTTTAATGTCACTGGAATTTATTTTAATCATCTAACTTTGCTTTCATTCATTTTAGTAATCTGAGTTCAAGTCTATTCAATTAAAGTTTTTCCATCAACTTTTCTTAAAATTTCTTGAACAAAAATATAGAAAATTCAATTGTTGATTGGATTTTTTTAATTTAAAAATTTGAAGAAAAATTTAAAATTTGTGACAATCAATTGCAATATTTAACAAAAGTTGATGAAGAGGTTTTAATTGAATAAACATGAAACTTAGAGAACAAAAATAAATTAAAACAAAGTTAAAGAACCTAATTAAATATAGTAGTAAGTTTTACATTTTAGCCTTATTTTTATTACTGATAGTGTACGAGTGATTATACAGCCTGTTTTTGTATCCCAATGTAGTTTTTATCATTTTTCTTGAATTCTAGTACAATCACATGAATGTATTTTGTCAAACATCTTGTAGCTAAATTGACACATCTTCATATACAAAGTATTTGGGAGTTTAGGGGGAAAAGAGTTCAAGTTGCGGATTAACAACATGATGTAGTTATCTCTTAAAAAAAAATGAACTTATTTTAAATTACAAGGGCGGAGCTAGAGAGCAGTAGTAATTAACAAAAAAAAAAAAAAACCATAAAAGTTAAGAACAACTTACTTACTGGCCCCCTAGTATTTTGGCAAAAAAATATAGGCATGTTTCAATCCTCAAATCTTTAGCTTGTTCAAAAAAAAAAAAAAAAAAAAAAAGGAATAGAATTTAGCCCATTTCTTCAGCCCATAGCTCCTCTAAAATATAAACCCAAAAATAATAATTTTAACAAATTTGTATTATCGCGCCCAAATCTTTTCTAAATCAAGACTCCTAATTAAATCAAAATTAAACTCCAAAAAAATCGCACAGTTAATATATAAACAACTCTAAGCTTCACAGGCGTTTGCTCCCACAAAATAAAAGTTGGTTTAAAAAAAAAAAAATGCCCTTACGCTGCCATAATTGCAAGCCAACTCTGATCAGTGATCTCATCCACACTGTTGAGTAACTGACCGACCGATCTTTCTTCACGCTGCTATCTCTCTCAATCTCTCTCTCTCTCTATGTTCAGTACCTTTTTTTTAGATACATCTATGTTCAGTAGCTTTTCTTCAGTTTTAATGTTTTAGACATTCAGTTCATAGAGTTATTCATTTTGTTTTTAGGAAAGAGTAAAGTACCCCTTTATTTTTTTGATTCTTTGATGGAGTGAAGTAGTTCATTTTTTTTTTTTTTTTGCTTATTTTATAAACTAATTGTTAAATTGTATTATTTTATTGAGTTTGTTTGTGGTATCCAACCATCAATAGACTAGACTTGCACTTAAATTATAATATTTATTATTTAGAGATGGAAGTTATGATGTTATCACTTGATAATATTTAAGAATTCCCATGGAAAGTTTTATAATGCGATTTTAAGCATTTTCTTTTTTATAATCATAGGCATATTTACAATCAGATCATAATAAATTACAAGGTCAAGTCACTTACCCCAGAAATACTTTTGTGCTTAAGCAGGGATGAACTAGAATTTCAATTTGATCGAGGGCGACCAAAGCATGAACCAACAATTTTTTTTATGAGAATCCTAGTTAGTATTTATTTGGTATTAACATAATATCATCTAAGAAAATAGACAATATAATTAATTTTGAACTACTTGTATTTTTTATTTTATAAAATTAAATATTAATAATATATTATAGTTGGCTTTTCCATAATAAAAAAAAATCAAATAAAAGTTATTTTAATGATCTAATTCTATATCCAATATTTTTCAAACTAAAAAACTAAATAGCGTTGCCAGCCAAGAAAAAAACAAACAAAAAAACAAGTCATTTAAATGAACCCATACAACATCACGTCAGCAAGCCATATGGCAGCACCCAAATCGTAAAATCCCAAGTTCTTAACTTTGCGTCTAAATTAGTAAACAACCAAAACTGGTGGGTTATTGATCGAGAATTTGGCTCATTTTCAGTACTTTCTTAATTGAATATGTTCTTTTGTTTTAAATATAAATGTCAAGTGATACGTAGTATGTTTTAATCTCCACTTTATTCAAAAAGAAAAATCTTCACAATTTATTTAATTAGTGGGTGAAGTGGCAGTCTTTTATTAAAACAGAAGGAAATTCCGGTTAAAAAAGTACTGGAAGTAAGCCAAATCTATAGAATGATCTCAATTAATTCATTCAATTACCCAATTAATTAATTAGGTCAAACTATAAGTAAATTGTGGAGTCACCAAATAACTGGTATGTAGCGGAAAATAAATGATATAGTGATTTGTTGATGAATAGAAAAAACCTCTCGCAAGGCAAAAACTCTATTGGATGAATTTCATATTACCACTTTCAAGAATCCACTAATCAATAATCAAGTAAATACAAGTATAAAAAGAATCTTATCACTACTCTAGACTATCGCAAAATATCAATCTACAGTTTAACCTTTACTTCAATCTCCAATTGAACTTAATCCTGTAGAAGACTTCTTCGCACACACGAATCCTAGTATGTAACAAACTCTAAGCAACTGATTGATTGTTGTTAGTTGCAAAGTTCTACACTTTAAAGCACGTTGAAGATCAAGAAGTACTTGATTACAAAACCCTAAGACACATAATACGCAGTAACTTCTTGCAGAGTGTATGAGTTTTCTAATTGAGTCTCTATATCTTTGATGACTTTAAAATAAGTCTTTTATATGATCTAGGGTTGTAGAGAGAGAAGCCCTAACAATCCAAGTTGTCATGGGCCAAATTTTAGATTTGAGACTTTTGAAATCGTAAGTCTCAATAGATTAAGCTTGTGTTGAGCTTCCTCATTAAACCTCGATAAATGCTAGTGTCAAGGCTAGTGTCAAGCTTCAATAAAACTACTTTTCTTCACTTGTTGCTTGGTTTAATTTTCATATCTTTAATAATACGACTTGTGATGTTTGTGTAGCACACTTCTTGATAAATTCAAACTCAACTCAGATCTATCAAATTACGAATAAAGTGTAGTGTTTTGTCAAAAAATAAGCTAATACATAAAAAATATAACCCTAACAAAACTAATCGACCAAACAACATAGTAAAAAAAAACAATTAAACATGCTTTGATAATCACATAAAATAAAAAATAACGCACATAAAATAGGCACAGAAGGTCTCATTGCACAATCACAAGCCAGGATGACCTTTTTATGTTTGTTGGGTTTCTAGGACCAATTTAAATATTTTAGAGGCCCAAGTAGTTGTGTTCAAATTTTAAATGAATACATACTATTTTTAAAAAATAAAATTTGGGGATGAGCCCCTCCATCTAATGTAATTTTCAGGGATGAGTAACATTTCTTGAAGCGATTAACACTTTTATACAATGGCACCACTTGAATTTAGGTATATATAAAATTTTTTTTTCTCCTATTTTAGGAGGGGTGGTCATAGTCAACAGCTAATTATCTTTTTTTTTTTTATAAGATTTTTTTTTGGAGGTTGATTTGGACAACGTAATTCTTAAGAGAGGTTCAATCTCTGCTTCCATCAAAACTCAATTGGTATTTTAGTCTAATAATAAAAAACTATCATTCAGAGCAAATGCAATAAGTTGAAACTCTTTCTAAAAAAAAAAAAAATCTTAAGAGAGAGTCATATATACAAATTACAAGAGACAATTTAGCTATATATAGCTATTACATCAAAAATAATAATAAAATAAAATAAAAGTCTTAGGGCTAGGGGGACCATGGCCCCCTTTGTCTCAAGGTACATTTGTCCCCATACCTTCCATCCAAACTATTATTTAGCATTAGTGAGCAACGATTCCATTTGCTAAATGAATCTTTCAGCAAATGGTATTGTAGATTTTTTGCCCCCACACCAATTTTTATGGTAATGATGTTGTTGAAGAATATTGCGCTGACCTTGGAGGAGAAAACAAAAAGGGCTTTGGAGGAATTTCTATGGAATGAACATTACCTTCCAACATCTCCACCACCTTAGTCATGGATGGCCTATTTGTTGAAATGGTCTGAATGCACCATAAGCCCACTAAAATCATTTTTCTTTTCGTTTGTTCATCCTCCTCTGTTAAGACTGAGTTGTTTTCAACATTCTCATCCAAGTTTAGATTCTGATAAATCCAGTCTGGAAAATATCTCTCACTAGTATGTGACACTTCTGCATCAAAATTCTCTCTTCCTCCAACCATTTCAATAATTAACATTCCATAGCTATAAACATCAGACTTGTGAGAGACTCCTCCAAAGTTTCGACTAAAAACCTCTGGTGCAATGTATCCTATGGTTCCTCTAGCACCCAACATAGATACAATACTCTCCTTCTTTTGGCATAGTCTTGCAAGGCCAAAATCAGATATTTTTGGACAGAAATCATCATCTAGTAGAATATTTTGAGGTTTTATGTCAAAATGCAAAATCCTTGTGCTACAACCACGATGCAAGTACTCTAATCCTCGAGCAACGCCAACTGCAATTTCAAAAAGTGTTCTCTGTTCTAACTGACAATTTGTGCTTGAAGATTCTGGGTTGCATATGAACTTATCCAAAGATCCATTGGGCATGAATTCATAGACTAGAATTCTTTTAGTTCTCTCATAACAGTAACCCAAAAGAGTGACGACGTTAACATGGGAAGTTCGGCTAATGCTAGCAACTTCATTAATAAATTCTTCTCCATTGCCTTTCAACTCATTGATGACTTTAACTGCTACTAGACGACCGTCCAATAGCTTTCCTTTATATACACTTCCATATCCACCTTGACCTAGTTTGTTTTTGAATGAATGAGTCATTTTCTTAATATTTGAGTAACTATATTGCTTGGGAGCGAGTGAGCCTTGATTCATTATAAAATCCTTGGCATATTGATTTTCTTTGGTTTTCTTCTTGCTAATCACTCCCATATTTGATAATTGTTCTCTTTTGAGGTAGCAAATGATCATAATAAAGATAACTGCTATGGTCCCAACAATACCAGCCACAACACCTGTGTTTAAAGAGCATAATAAAGAGCTTTCAATTATAAATAAAACAAAACTTAACTATAACTGTGCAATACATTAGCTTCCTCAATTAAACTCAAACACATGATTACATTGGCTAATATAGCACAAATTGTGTTGTCTTGTCCAACAAAAATTTAAATTCAATTCAATTGCGTTTAAATTTAATTGGAGTACTGTACTTAAGAAAATGTTCCTAAATTTTACTTTTGCAAAATATACTCCAATAAAAGATATAAAAAGATATGAAGGGTTCCCTCATTGTTACCGTACCTTTAAACGATTGATTCCACCACGTAGAGGAATAGCCTGAAAAACCCTCATTGTTCCCTTATTGACGATTTAAGCCACAAGACATGACAAAGAAAGCAAAGGGCAGACAAAAATATCAAAGTTAGATTTAACTGTAATTTGCCTATATGGAAGGAAAACAAAGTTGAGAGATATAATTCAGCTTGCCTTTATTGAAGCTGTTACTCATTTAGGTTATATATTTAAAGTCCTTCTCAAAAAAAGTTTATATATGTAAAGGTCTAATGAAATCAAAAAAAAAAAAAAAAAAAAAAACCCCTCTTGTACTTTTGGCTCCTCTCTATTGCTACAAAATTACTGTATCACACGTAATAACAATTGCATTAGTAGATGCAAAATAGAAAAAAGTGGCAAGTTCTACACAATTTTGCTAAAAAACTACCACGTAGCTTTGTATTTCATTTTTTTTTAATATTTCTCTCTCTCTTCACCTCTCTCATCAGATTCTCTCTCTTCATCTCTCCCAACCGATTCTCTCTCTTCCCTGACTCTATTCCTTTGTCAAACTCATCCCAAATCTAAAACCCAAACTCATCAAATTACCCATATACAAATCCGTAAAGAATCATGAAAACCTATATTGCAAAGAAGAAGAAGTGAAGAAGATGAAGAAGAAGCAGAAAAAGAAAAAGAAGAAGAAAAAGATGAAGTGATGAAGAAGAAGGAAGAAGATACGTAGCACATTATTATATAATTCAAAACCAGGATCAGAAGTAAACTCTGCCAATAATGGGCTAACAAGGATGCAAAATATGATATCTAATGACAAGATGACAAACATGACATCCCTTGTGTAACAGGCATCGTAAAATTCTTACCGAAAAACAATTAAAAAACCTAGTGAGAGAAGTTCTAGACATACCAAAATAAATATATAAAAAAGCTTGTTCCAGCAAATACGAGCAGAATCTAAACCAGATGATTAAGTGCAAAGCTTCAGGCAGTTTCAGGATTCCAAAGAAAGCAATAAAACTAGTGAAAGGATTGCTTATGCACAAAGGTAAGTGCACCAGCGAGCTCTAGTTCAAATGGTAACTCTTCCCACAGGCAAAAAAAAAAAAAAAACAGGTTGGGTATAAGGCCAAGGGATCAAGATCTATTATTCAACTAATCAAGAAAATAAAAGAAATGGAAGCTTATTTTTTCAATATATGGAAGACAGAAAAATATCTATAAATGCAGAATTTGACCATTCACATGACCACCTCATATAGATTTCATGAAATTAAGGGTAGTAGGCTATTCAATTGAGTGTACTCTCTTAACCACTAAGCATCCTTAGACTGTTTTTTTTTTTTTTTAGTTGAGAGAGGGGGATTTGAACCTAGATGACTTTGTTGGAAAAAATAAAAGATGCCAATTGAGCCAAAAGGTTCTTGGCCATCCCTAGACGTTGTTGAAATGATATATTGAGTAAAAAAGCAAAGTGAAAGAGAGAGAGAGAGAGAGAACAAGGGAAGTATGAAAACTAATTTGGGAAAAATGATTTCATTGCATAATTAGAATTACAAGCACTAATCTATATATACAAGCTTAGAGATAACTAACTCCCATAAACTGTGCTAACAGAAAATTAATCACTAACAGCACTTGACACATGTGGCACGTGTATTACTAACATCAGCTTGCACGTGAGTGACACAAACACTATTAATTAAACAAACTACATGTCGTATACATCAATCAACTACAAGTCATGGTGCCTTGTTCTTTTAAGCTTTGACTTCCCCTGTTTTATGTGTACTTATTTGCTATAACAGGCAGTTCAATAATTGGTGCTGCTTGATTAGAGGATTTCTTGGGCTTGTATTTTTGACAGGAAGCTTGACCGACTACATATATGATATAAGGTCTTAGTGGCTACATCTTTATAGTATTCTTAAGTTTGTGTTACGATTGTCCAAAAAAAAAGAAGAGTTGTATATATAACAAAGCACCCTAGCAATTATATAATTAGGCCTCTTGGTGTTTAATAATTTCAATTTCTTGAACAAGCACAGTCATGATAACTAGTAATGTAACATTTTTTTTTTGAGATCAAATGTTACCGAATTCTATTCTCCACCAAAATTTTTACATCGCCAACAAATCCATATAAAAACAGTCATGGGTTTTAGATTTTATCAAGGTTTAATTTTCAATAATATATATATATATATATATAGGGTTGATTCAAGTTACACCTAGTGTAACTTTATACAATGTTACACAACTCAATATTTTTCAATTAGATGTGAATTTTGACAAATCTACCATTAAATTACATTATTTTCGTATATTCTCTATGCTTGCAAATTTTTTTGGTGATGAAAAATTAATAGTTATGTCATTAATCAATTATTTAAATTAAAATTTTTATAGTTTAAAATATTGCATAAAATATAAGCTTATAGATCGAACAGTAAATAACATTTAATTGACATAAAAATTGGCAAAAATGTTAAAAATTGAATAGTGAGATTTTTAAAATATGAATTTTATAACAAGTTTTTAAGTGATATAATTTTGGTTAGTGTCCCGGTGTATCTTCAACCCAACCCATATATATAAACAATGTCCTGCTTAAAAGGCTATCAAATTTATTTATTTGGAGACTTCAGTTCATTTCCATCCCAATGACCATTCCTAAGCAAAATGCAAAACACGTCAAAAGA
Organism: Castanopsis chinensis; assembly: GCA_032878915.1. NCBI lineage: Eukaryota > Viridiplantae > Streptophyta > Magnoliopsida > Fagales > Fagaceae > Castanopsis > Castanopsis chinensis. The sequence continues at coordinate 875,637 of JAVQMG010000071.1, forward strand.
CTCAAATTGCAATTTTCACAGGGGTAAAAAACTCGAATACCCGGCGTGAGGTGAGGGCATTCAAGCAATGAAAAATAACAAGATAAATGGAATTAAGCTTGATTCTTCCCTAAAATTTAGTTGGTAAAAGACCACCAAAACTAATTACTGATTTGGAAATAACCTGTCTAATAAGTAATACCTGGGTTGGGACACGGCTGAGTGCCACAATCACTATAAATCACATTAAATCCCCTCATCAAAGCTTCCTTAAGAGCGGACCCATTAGTTGTTAGCTCAATCGCCGCCGTTCGAAGGATTTTGAGTCTGACCCCGACCATGCATGTAGTAATATTGAGAACGGGGTCGGTCAGAGGCGAACCGGTCAGATAAAAAGAAGCGCTCACTTTCCCATTAATGCTACAATTAAACTGATTAGTAGGCTTTACCGAAAAGTTAGAGGAGCAACCGTAGTAGATAGTGAGGTCCTCATTGTCGGATGTGTAATTCAGAATCGTGGGATCCAGAGAGGTATTAGTGAATTCCGTTAGGCAAGTGTTTTCCCAGAGGTCTGACCTGGCAAGGGTCAAGGTTTTATTGGTCTGGTTGAGTCGGCGGACTCGGTAACGCAGTTGGGCGATGGTCAACTCGGGTGAGTCGGTGTCGTTGCATTTGGTGAGCAGGAACTCCGGCTGGGGCTGGCCGCAGTTGGCTGGGCTGGTTTGGGAGGTGAAGGGTTGAGAGAGGCTCTTGAAGGGCCCGCAGTCGAAGGAAGAAGAAGAAGAAGAAGAAGAAGAAGAAGATTAATGGGTACATTGAGGTAGAGTGGAAGAGTGAGATGGCATGAGCCATGAGGAGGTCTTTGGACTTTTGGGTAATGCTGGTGGCTTGCCTTGCTTGGTTACGGAGTTTGGAGGATGCTTGACTGTTAATAGTGGCGGGCTCTTGTTGACCTGGCCTTCGAGTGTTTTCTTTTCTCATTTCCCAGTTGCACCAAAATGACCGAAATGCAGAACTGTTCTCTATTTTATAAAACTACAGTTTTTCCGTTTAAATATAATCACAAATTTTTTTACAACAATTTTACAATTTTACAAATTGGTAAAGTAGTAAATTTTTTTTGATTTGCACATTTTCTACCTTTTTAAAGATAATAAAAATTAGTTTAACAACAAAAATTATTAATAATAAATTGGAGCGAGTTAAGCCCAATCAACCTACTTCACCTAAAATAAATAGCCTAATCTTTCCAAAAATTTTAAACAAAACAATTTTTTCCTTATCCAACATGCATGCATGCATGCATGCAAAAAAAAAAAAAAAAAAAAAAAAAAAAAAAAAAAATCCTTAGTTACTAAGGAAGAGAGACAGAGGCCAGCCAAGTGCAATAAACTTTAAAAAAGTGAAGTTTGATTGATTGTGTGAAAACCATGTATCGTGTTCAACTTCAATCATTGAGAATTGTCAAAAAAAAAAATGTTGCAATCAGTGAGGAGCACGTTCTCAAAATAAAAATAAAAACAGGATTAGTTGCTATTTTCGTGTCTGTTTAGATATCGCATATTTTACTGAAAATTAAAAATTTATTATTGAAAACAATAAAAAAATAATTGCGTAAATGCACTTTTAATTTCTATATTTTGATGTTTTTTCATTTTAGTCCTTACATTTTATTTTTACCACTTTTAGCTCTTAAACCAATTAATGTTTGACATTTAGGTCTTTTCTGTCAGTCAACCGATGAAAATAGCTGACGTGATTGACGGTGAAATAAAAAAATAATATAATTGCACGGTATATAATGCCATGCTAGTATATAAATTTAAAAAATTAATTTATTAATTTTAATTAAATAAAAAACATAAATAAAAACCAAAAAAAAAAAAAAAGAAATAAAACCAAAAATCACTAAAATTAAGATCTAAGAAGTATCTTGACTTTCTCTGGGAAGACATCACAAACTGGGTTCAAATTATTTTCTTTTCCATCTCACTTTGTTAAATTAGTTTTTCTTCTCTCTCTCTCTCTCTCTCTCTCTCTCTCTCTCTCTCTCTCTCTCTCTCTCTCTCTCTCTCGTGTTTCTCACTCCTAGTAATTGGTTGTGCAATGGCTCGTGATGGCTGTGCTGGGTTGTGATCGGGGTGGATGGGTTAAGGTTAGGGTGGGATGGGTTGAGATCGGGGTGGGGTGGATGGGTTGTGATCGAGGTGGGGTGGGTTGAGGTTGGTCTGGGGTGGGTGGGTTGAGACCGACTGGGGTGGCTTGAGTCGAGGTGGTTGGGGTTGAGTTCGAGGTGGCTGGGTTTGAGGTTGGGTTGAGGTGGGTGGGTTGTGAGCCGGCTGGGCTGGGTAGAGGTCGGCTTGGGTTTAGGTCAGGCTGAGGTGGGTGGGTTGAGACCGGCTCAGGTGGCTTGAGTCGGGGTGGCTAGGGTTGAGATTGGGTTGGGGTGGGTGGGTTATGAGTCGGCTGTAGTGGGTAGAGATCGGGGTGGCTGGGGTTGAGACCGAGTTGGGTTTGGTTGTGGCGGTTTGGATGGTGGGTTGTGGTGGCTATGATGGTTTCTCGAATTTGTGGTTGGGGTTGGCCGTAGTTGGCGGGCCAAGTTTGGGATGTGAAGGGTTGAGAGAGGTTCTTGAAGGGCCCGCAGTCAAAGGGGGGCTGATAACATTCGTCGAATGCATTGGAGGCGACGAAGAGGAAGAAGAAGAAGAAGAAGAAGAAGAAGAAGAAGATTAATGGGTACATGGAGGTAGAGTGGAAGAGTGAGATGGCATGAGCCATGAGGAGGTCTTTGGACTTTTGGGTAATGATGGTGGCTTGTGTTGCTTGTTTACGGATTTTGGAGGAGGGTTGACTGTTAACAGTGGCGGGCTCTTGTTGACCTGGTCTTCGAGTGGTCTCATTTCTCATTTCTTTTCAGTTTAAACAATATTAATGATTCTTTTAGAGTAATTTATAGTCACAATAAAAAAAAAAAAAATTTATAAAATTTTTACATTTGTTAAAGTAGTAAATTTTTATTGATTGGTACATTTTTCACCTTTTAAAGTGTAAAAATTATCCTAACAATAAAAATTATCAATAATAAATCTAAGCGAATTAAGCCCAATCAACCAATATTACCTTAAATAAATGGTCTAATCTTTCCAAAAATTTTAAACTAAACAATTCTTTCCTTATCCAACCAGCATGCAACAAAGACAAAAAAGAAAAAATCCTTAGTTACTAAGGAGAAAAGTCAGAGGCCAGCCAAGTGCAATAAACTTTTAAAAAGTGAAGTTTGATTGATTGTGTCAAAACCGTGTACCGTGTTCAACTTCAATCATTGAGAATTGTCCAAAAAAGAAGAAGAAGAAGAAGAAGAGAGAGATGCAATGCAATCATTGAGGAGCGCGTTCTCAAAATAAAAATAAAAACAGGATTAGTTGCTATTTTCATCTTTCACTTTTGTTTTATGTGTTAAAGTAATCTCTAATATTTTAAAAATATCAATTTAGTATATAATTTCTTAATATTATGTCAAAATAGTTCCTATTGTTTAGGGATGGCACAAATTTTAACTCATTCATGACACGTTAATTTTAAGTAAATCTTTACTAATCCAATTAAAGAAATAGGACAAACTAAGACTTCATCTTCTGCTGGTCTGGGTTTGATTATCCGTAATTCGAAAGGGGAAGTGATGGCGGCTTCTTGTGAACGTATAAGGAAAAAACTTCATGCTTTGTGGACTGCTTTTTTGGCTTTAAGGATGGCTCTTTTGTTCTGCCTCAACACCAGTTTTTTAAACGTCACCGTGGAGTGCACTTTTGCTGAGGTGCTTGGAAGTTGCACTTCAGCACTTCACCGTGGATGGCTCTTCTGTTCTGACAGAATCTGTACTTTGGAAGTTGCTTGGATTTTGGAGAATATTAAGCTTATTTATGAATAATTTGTCAACATATCCTTTGTTTATGTTCCTTTAAGATGTAATCATGCTACTTTATCTCTTGTTAGTGTTGCAAAAGAAAATGAAAGTTTATTATTTGGTTAGAAAAATGCCCCTATTTAATGAGTGTTTGGTTAGAGAGAAGAAGATGGTAAAAAATTGGTAAGGCAGAGGTGTTTTGTCTCCTGACCCACCTGGGCCCGAACTTGCAGAAGTAAAGGATCTAGATGAGCCATGATTGTGCATCTAGCCCCATCAAGGACGCTAGTGAGTATGAGCCAAGAGCATAAACTTATTTCTCAAATGCTTTCCATTACATGATTCAAACCTGAGACCTCCACCTCTCAAACCCTTGGGAGTAAGCCCATGACCACTAGACCAATCACTCCTGTGGTAATTAAATGGTTGAATTCATTTGGAATACTTAATGTACTGTACATAATTTACTATATCTAAATTTTATCCTATATACCATCGCATATTTTTGATGCGATGGTCACTCCACAAGTATAAGTGCTTGTAAGGTGTGGGAGGCAAGGGTCGAGGTTCAAGTCTCCAGAAGGGAGTTTCATACACATATACACTTAGATTAGTTTAGAGTAGAATTATATCTTGTATAAAAAAAAAATTGTCCAATATTTATTTGGGCAATGGGAGCTCTTAATTAGCCACATTTAATTTACCTAATGCTAAGCACTGACATCGTACATGCATGCGGATTGCAATAGGGGGTCATACCAATACAAAATTTTGGAGGCTGGTTCCAATTCCAATGACCTATTCAACATTTCAACCAGTTGAAATGTTGAATAGGTCATTGGAATTGAACTAGTACTACTCAACATTTCAACTAGTTGAAATGTTGAAGTTGTGTTGAATAGGTCATTGGAATTGAACTAGTACTACTCAACATTTCAACTATTTGAAATGTTGAATAGGTCATTGGAATTGAACTAGTACTGCTTCATCCCTTCTAATCCGCCAAAGCGTGACCCAGTGACCCATGACATAAGGGAAAGAAAGAGAGGATAAAGGTGGCAAGGTTGTCCCTAGGCGCCAGTCTGCCCAATTCTTAATAAGTTTTTTGAGTTTTAAGGGGCATTTTGATAACGTTGTTTTAATAACGTTGTTTGTATTATTTTGAAATATGTGTGGGTGAAAAAGTGTATAAAAATGCGGTAATGTTGTTTAAAAACTGAAAACATGTTATTAAACTACTATACCAAACAGGGCCTAAATCTCTAGAGCGTTTGACATGATTTCTTTTAGAAAACAATGTCTCTAATTTTCACCAAAAAAAAAAAAAAAAATTATTGGAAAGTTGTCAAAGGATGCAATATTGACAAGAATTTTTTCTCTCACAAAAAAAAAAAAAAAAAAAAAATCTTGATTAACTTTATTCAATTCAATCCTCTTGTTAGTGTCCCTAAAAAAAAATTGTGCAATAAATAACTCCTAAAGCCATTTAGTTTTGATTTTTTTAAAAAAATATTTCTTTTGAGTTATAAAACATTAAAAAAATAAAAAAAATTGAAGTTTTTTTTATTAAAGAAAAAAAAAACCCTTACTTTTTCATCTGTTTATGTTAGGTATGTCTAATTGTAATTGTATGTGTGCGTGTGGTGTTGATGAGGCATGCATGAGTTGTTGCATGGGGTGGTGCTGCAGGGTGTGCTTAGGCTGCTGATGTGGGGTGCGTATGCTGTTGATGGGGCATGCATGCATAGGTGATGAAGGGTGCATGTGCTAGTGCAGCTTGGGTGCGTAATATGACTATGCTTCAGATAATGATTGTATTGATTAGCTGGCATTGTATTCTTGTATTGAAGGTTAGATACATGTGTATTACTTGTAGTGGTGATGTGTTTACCTCATGCTTATGTGGCATATGTGAGTTAGTTGATGTAGTTAGTTTGTTAGAGGGAATGGCTGTCAAGGTAGTTACATAGCTAGCATTCAGTTAGTTACTGATGGGTATTAGACTAGGGAGATGTGGATAAAAGTGTATGAACTGGATTGTTACTATTTTCTAGAATTCCTTTCTCTGTTTTCTCTATTCCTTCTAATTCTCTCTCTGTTCTCCCTTGTCCCTATTCTTGGAGGTTGGTTGTTCTCGAATTTAACTGTCAAAATTTCCCAATTCCTAGCATTTGGCATCAGAGCTAGGCTTTCCTCGGCCATGGCAGAAACACGATCAAGCACTGCTGCTACTAAGGAAGCTCTTGCTTTGCTTAGGACAGTGTCTGATCATTATGCTAAAGAAATTCAAGAAAAGCGAACAATTCAAGAAGTGCACACACGAACTGTGAACGCGATGAATCAATAATTGGCAATTCTGGTATAGAGGCGTAGTGGTTCTAATCAAGGGGGATTGCCTCAATCTCCAACAAATGGTGAAACCAGACATACTGAGTCTTCAACTTTAGCTCTGTCTTGACTTGTGAGGTTGGAATTCCCAAAGTTTTCTGGGGAAGATCCTGCTAGTTGGATTTACAAAGCCAACCAATATTTCAAGTATTACAATACCCCAATTATAGAGAAGTTGATGCTTGCTTTGTTCCATATGAAGGGTGAAGCTCTGATATGGTTCCAAGATAGTAAAGAGGTAGGACTTTTTGTTGATTGGGAATCACTAATTCAAGCCTTGCATATCAGATTTGGTGCAACAGCCTTATGATGATCCCATGGAAACACTCACTAGGCTAAGGCAGACCGCTTTAGTGTCTTTATATAAGACCCAATTTAAGGTTTTGTCCAATAGGATTAAAGGGTTATTTGCTACTCATAAACTAAGTTGTTTTCTTAGTGGATTAAGGGATGAAATAAGGTTGTCAGTGAGGATGCTCAACCCCAAATCATTGAATGAGGCCTTTGGTTTGGCAAGGATACAAGAAGAATATAATTGGAGTTGTAAGAAGAGTGCTAAGGTTCAAGTGGATCAAGGAAAGCCTTCCATTTTAGGTGCTCCACCTAAAACTACTTCTCTATTAGAGACATTTTTTTTATTGGCATATCTTTTGACAAAGCACACTTTACTTATATTTGAATAAATCTAAGTAGGTTCAAGATGATCATTACAAGTGGTTAAATTGAAGCCATGAAGATTACTCAAGAACTGCTCAAGAAAAATGCAATCTGCAAGTCTCGATAGCTCCTCGACAGAAGCTTGATCTATCGAGATTCATTAAAGCTTAACATATGTCTCGATCTATCTAGCTTACGGGATTCAGACTATAGCCAGCAATATCTTTATTCTAAAAGGCTATATGTTTATGGGTTTGTATAATCCTTATGGAACTAGAAAAACCCAAGGTTTGTATAAATCTTTATAGAATAGAAGAGCCCATTAAGCTCCTAGTTAAAGGAGGTGGAAAAAGAAAAACCAAGATCTAGAGAGCTTCATAAGGTTTTCTTTTTGAAACCCTAGCCTCCTCCTACAGAAGTAGGAGTTCTTACTACGTTTCTTATACGCCTGTGGGTTTTGTAACCAAGCAACGTTTCTTGCACCAACATTGAAGATTTTATTGGTGTTTCTATGTAAAGTTGTTACAAATCAACTACAACAATCAAAGGGTTGTTGTGGTGTTAGTCACGTACTAGGATCCATGTAAAGGAGTAAGTCGCATACTAGGATCCATGCATCGATTGATTAGTCGCGTACTGGGAGCCGTCCATTAAAAGGAGAGTTTGCTACCACAGAACAAGTCCAATTGTGTATTAGGGTAAGGATTCAATTGTGGGTTGGTAAAAAGTATTATGATTCTTTTACTTGTAACCGCTTGTTTTGATAATAGTGGATTATCAGGAGTGGTGACTTTAAATTTACCTGGTGAGGTTTTGCCTCGGTGGTTTTCCTCATTCGTAAACAAATCGCTCGTGTTAAATTTAATTTCGCTGCATTTAGTAAGAAAAGAAGAAGAAGATGGGTGGTTTGGGATGAGAGAGAGAGAGAGCGTCACACGCGTGTCTAACCACTAAACTAGTGGTACCCATCTTGTTATATTTTGTATTTATACTACTATTTAAGGGACTTCCCCTGTTTGGATTCCTCATTTTTTATGCATAAAATACGCCTATCATACTCACTCACAAGTTTTCAATTAACATAGATAAATATGTAAATTAAAACTCTTACACTTTAAGACTCACAAACTTACGTACGCTTTGTAGTTTCTATCTTAGTTTCTATCTCTCATTATTCTTCAGATTGAAGACATTTAGTTTTGCTCTACATTCTACTTTCTTTTTCTTTAGATTAAAGACATTTACTGTCAGAGGCTCTAACAAATTTTCAGGTTCAATCTTTTGTAAGTTTCTCTTTGTCTTCTTTTCTTTTGTTTATGATTGAATTTCTTTGAGTTCTACTTTCTTTTTCTTTTTCTTTTTTTCTTTTTTTATTTTATGTATCACGTTAACTCTCTTTTTCTTTTTTTTTTTTTTAAATTTATTTTTTTTATGTGTATCACGTTAACTCTTTTTTTTTTTTTTTTTTTTTAAATGTAATTTTGAAATGAATGGTTTCTTCATATACTCTACCACTGTACTTCTTAATGAATTGTCATTTCATGTTGTAGGTATTGTGATAAGGTTTTAAAGAGTCCATGATAGAGTTAAATTCTAAAAAATCTTTATCTTTATTCTGAACAATTTTAATAGGATTTTCAGGAAAAATGATCTCATCAAAATTTAAATCAAACACAAACTCTAACAAACTTACGCTATTATCTTTAATAACACGCACACTAACTTTGGTTTGTTGATTAATGTTTTTTTTTTTTTTTTTTTAAATACTTGGTTTAACCCTAATTCTTTTATCTCTCTAAGGTTCACGTACGCACAAATTTTTTGGATTGCATTGAGGAGTCATTGTAATGAAATATTAGATAAAGTTCGGGTAAGAGACTTTACAAGAATTATTATATGTATTAAATCTCACATAAAGTGGTTGCTATCTAAGAAATTGTTGTAAAAAAATTTATTTTAATAGAAACTATATTTATCATTTTATGTCAAATTAAATTTAAATTTTTTTCCATGAGTATTAATTTACTACTTCATAAAAAATGTTACGTACATTTTTCTCAGTTTTAAAGGTTGTTGATGTTGCTGATATATTTGAAATTAAACTATTTTTAACTTTTGTTATGGATGTGTAGTAAGTGGCTAACTTTTAGGACTAAAAAACTATATTTTTGGATTAAACAAAAATCGATAAATGTTATAAAATTTTTTAAAAAAGAACAACACCACCAAAAGAAACGTGTATCTCCTGCCATAAAATTTGAAATTTAAGCTTTTGTTTAATTATGTTATGGATGTGTAGTAAATGGCTAAATTTTAGAATTAAAAAACTAAATTTTAGGATTAGACAAAAAATGATAACTGCCATACATAAAAGTTGAAAAAAAGAACAACAACAACAACACCAAAAAGGAAAAAAAAAAAAAAAAAAAAAAAAAAAACAACATGGATGTGAAGTTACTAAATTTTAGGATCTTTCTAGGAGCATTTCCTTTAACGAAAAACTTATTAATTTACTTATGTACCTTATAAAAATGCAATATAAGTATTCTGTTGTGCAATGTCTAATATACTCGTACTAAATTTTAATGTCCCAAAAAATTTATTTGTGTATTTTGAAATTTATGTGGTAGACTGGTAGTTATGCTTGGAAAGTTATAATAATGATATATGTTGTTTTATTTGTTATCTAGAGAATACTAATTTATTAGGTTTAAATCTTTTCCAGTTATAATTTTATCTAATAGAAACTTTGATGACATATGTCTTTTGTTATTTTTTTTTAATTTATTTTCCTACTTAAAAGGATATTCATTAAAAATAAGTAAGCTAAACATCGTAGTTAGACTCATAAAATAAGATAATAAAGAATGAAATATGAAAAAAAAAAATCTTCAATGCATATGATTACAAATATTTAATTTAATGAAGATCTTCCAAAAAATTGTAGCATATATTATCATTCATTGCGAAAATTTAAATATTGTAGAAAGATGATGACATTCATTATCATTCTTTGTAACATTTTTGGTGAGTAGATATTACATTTAGTAAATAAGTTCTAAAAAATTGTCATAGTACATAGATATTCAAATAGCTATTTTAAATTTAAGTACATGACTTCATACTTTTTCAACAACAAAAATCTATAACTGAGAAAGATATGATATTAATTTTAAGTTCTGGATTATGATTTAACCACTAGGATTAGTTTATTAGCACTATTATATAGGCACCATTTTATGTTTTCTGATATGATATCCTTTTTTCTTTAAACAAATGGAGGATTAGGATTGTGTTCATGAATTTTTGTGATTGTCTTAGAAACATAAAGAATTTTCATTCCTCTAATGTTTCTTCTTTGAGTACTCGATAAAACAAGTAATAACTTGTTGATTTAGTTGAATAACAGTACTTTCAAACGTAAAAATTCAATTTCTTATTTCTTCTTTCTCTTTCTTGGTTTTTGTTGCAACAAAACCACGGGATTATGGTAGTTAAGTATAGTTTCTTGTCTTCTCTTGCAGTCGTAAAGAGTCCTGTGAAGTCAATTACTGTTACGAGCAAAACGAAGGCAATGATTTGATATTCTCAAGGGAGGTAAAGCCTTTGATTTTGGGGTTTTTGAAGGATGTAATTCCACTGTTATCGCATGTGGAGCAAGAGGGAGTGGAAAGACTATTGTAATTCAGGTCGGATTTTAATCATTTTGTTTCCTTTATGTCTCCAAGTTTTCCCTGGCATTTATTAATATATATATATAGTAATATATAGATTTCTAGGATTTATGTTTGACTTATTATGAACTATTCAATTTTGAAGGGCTCTGATTAGAAATCAGGTTTGGCTACACCAGCCATAGTTGAAATTCTTTCTATGACGGAGCAAAATGGGAATTTGGTTACTTTATCTTTCTATGAGGTTTATCAGAAGAAAGGACTTTCTCAGTCAAGTCATAAGCTGTTTTTCTATTAATATAATTAGATAACAATGTAATGATGTGTTTAATGTAACACTATTTCAATGCCTCTTTTATTTTTCCAGGTTCCCGTGAAATCTGTTACAGAATTTCACAAACTACTTGCCAGCATGTGTGGTTCGCGTAAAATCAATCCAAAAATAAGCAAGTGAACTTCCTCGCAGGAGCCATAGGTGTTTAATAATACATCTTGTGTCTCCCAATAAAAAAGATGAAATTTGTCTTGTAGGCAAGATGAATTTCCTTGACTTGGCAGGTTTTCTAATGACATCCCAAATTTAGCACTTTGTTGAAATTATAATTTTTATTATTTTTAAACCCTGGTTGATGCTTTACTGCCTTTTGTCAGGGTATGAGGATTTCAGAAGAAAGAGTGCTGATGGCCTTAATCTTGTTGAAAGTACCAAAATTAATCGGTCCATATATGCCATGCATAATGTTGTTTATTCACTGAATGCTAACGAGAGCCATGTACCTTACTGGGAAAGCAAGCTTACTCACATGTTAAAAGATTCTTTCGGTGGGCTGAACAGAATTTTAATGATCACATGCTTGGTAATGCTTTTGATTTTCACCTAATGAAGCAGTCTAGTTTATAGATTTCTAAACTTTTTTTTAAGTACTTCATTTTTTGTGTGTGTAGAACCCATCCTTTTGCCAAGATTCTGTGCACATGGTAAGTTTAGCATCTCGGTCTTGTCTAGGTATCAATCGGGGTGCAGTGGACTCCACAAAGAAAGCCAAAAGTTCATCAAGACCAATGGTGCCTTCTTCACATAAGAAGAATTTTCTACTTGAAAGTGTTTCCACTACTGTGAAGAAACATACAGCTTCAAAAGTGCATCTTTCTGAAAAGAAAGCCAATTGTTTGGCTTCTGCACTGAAAGGAAGGTATGTACAGAAAGTTCAATCTATTTGTTGAAGCACATAGATGTAGAAAGTTGTTCCAGATGTAGCTTAGTACTTTGATGAACTGAGTTTTATATTCTCTGAAGAGAGCAAACCCTGCCATCTGTAAAAACATGATTTAAAAAATAATAATAATAAATAAATTAATTAATTAAAAAAAAAAAACTTTAAAAGGGCTTTCAAATATTGTTTTGCAAATAGCATTATGTTTCTGTATCAACTTTCTTTCAGGAAGGCACTCAGTGCAACCGCTGTATCTCTATTGACAGGCAGAGTATTTAAGAACCTTGCCATCCATGCCCAACCTTCTTTGAGGCCATGTGTGTTCTTGAAACCCTGTACTTCTGTCTGCCAAAACAATCATTCTTGGTAAGCTTCTTTTGCTTTCAGAGATGGAGGGAGTAAGGGATAAAGGAAAGGTGTGACAATAGCACCATGTCAAGAGAGCTGGGGTTTTGTAAATTGCACATTGCTAAAAATAAAGCATTTCAACACCTCAAAAGTCAAAAGCATAAGATCATAGTTGCAAACCTGAACTAGAGCCCCATACAATTTCATGTAGGACTCTAACCGTCTTAAATAGTCCTTAGTGCTCTCAAGCTTTCCGTCACTTTCTTTGTATCCAAGAACCTTATAATAAGCCCCCTTGCTTTCAAATGCTGACTGCAGTAAGAAAATATAATTAAATATCCATGCATTAGCAGAAACATCATAAACAAAACAGCAATAACAAAAAATAGGCCAAGGAATTTAAACTTTTTACTTTGGTAATTTATTGGATTGGTCATAGATAGAAAGGATAATTCAGAAAATTAAGAGAAATTTGGAAAATTTCAAACTCTCCCAACTTTGACTATTTTCAAAATGTTGGATTTGGGAAAATAGATACATGTGAAAATAATTACCATTCTACTCAAAATATACAATCTGCCACTCCAATAAAAAAAATTTAAGCAAAAGAATGGAATGTTGATAAATTTTTTCTAATGTTCACATAACTATTCAACATTCCAAAGCCACCATCAAGGCTCAGCACTGGTAAGAAGATCACAATTTGGTTCTCTACTACATCCAGTTTTAATCAGTGGTCACTCAGGACTTTTCTTGCCTAGTTTAAAGCAGGCACCTTTACATAAGATGAGACTTTTAAGTAAACAAACCATACGTAAAAGTCACATTTATTATTGAACTCAGCAATTCTCTTCAATCAAGATAACCAAACGATTTTGCAATTTTTAAGGATTAGGAAGAACAAAACTCCAAAAATCAAACTTAATATCTAGCAGATGCTGATTTAGTTATGTACTCCATACCAACCATTCATAGGTCAACCAAGTATGCAAAATAAGTATAAATAAGGATGCCCATTTTTTATTTTTCCTCTAAATGCAAATATTTTTAATAGTAATTCACACATGCACTATGAGGTCTCGAACCCATGGCTTCATGCTCTAGATGCAATACTAACATGACATGACATTACAAATTCCCCAAAACACAGTCAAAGTCAGAGTGTCAAATTCAAAATAACCAAATCATAGCACTAAAAACATCAATAAATAGCTTCTTTGAGTTGATAAGTTCTCCACGTAGCTTCTAAAATTGCAGACTTGTCCCTGATCAGTAGAGCCTAGCACTGCCAGCATCGAACACGATTATGGTAAGCTAGTTTCTTTATCTTGATTTCCTTCTTTGTCATTACGTGTGTATATATATATATATTTTTCCTTCAATTAACTCTCATTATGATGCAATTATTTTTGTAAGAAATTATGTACACTACATGTTTGATGAATGGTCCAAACGAAATTTTACAGCTAATGTGTTAAGGTGGGATTTGGGTTTTGATCCAAAAGGTTGTTTTATTATATATATATATAAAGGAGTCTGGGCTGGCTTATGATGGTGCACACATATATACAGAAGCTTGTCCATGGTGCAAAGTGTTTAAAAACTAAGCAAAGTGGAGCTGCTTATATGAATGTTATGCTATATCACTGTTCAGAAGTATCCCATCAAGAGCCTTTACATTGTGAATGGTATGAGAAGGAGTTTCCAAAGATAACAGAATTGAGCCACTTGTTGAGAAATGTGGATTGGCTTGATGGGAGGGTAGTTCATGTCAGGGACAATTCAATTGTCTTAGATGGTGAAATTGAACACAAAATGCAAACTTTCAAGTCCCTGGCCAGGGTCTTTATTGGGTCTCCATCAATTCAACAAAAGATTCAGAAAAATGTGATGGCCTTATCATTGGCGGCAAGTAACAACTGCACCCCATTTGTTTGTTTCAGTGAACCTAGTGAAAGAGAGCCTATGATTGTGAATTCACTCACTGAAGTGTGCAACTTCCTGAACATTTCTGCACAACAAAGGAAGGTGGTTCGGCACACAATATGCCCACAGGTCACGCAAATGCGGATATGGACAGGTACACTTGAGGAGATACTAAATGGACTGAAATCTGAGTTGGATTTGTTAAGTTGTCAATGCTCTAGTAAAGGAACCAAGATGGGTCAGCAGATTGTTTCTAGCTCTTGACACAGCTATTTCCTTTGACCATGATTCTGCTTCGTGGATGCGGCTTGCGCCTGCAAAAGTTGTTGGCTCCTCTGCTTCACATAAATGGGAAGATGTTCTTGAGATGTTCAATGATCTCATTGAGTGTTTGAAAAGTGAAAAGGAATTATGTCTTCTTGTGGGGAAGGTTGAGGTCATGAAAGGAGGACTGTCTCAAATCAAGGACATATTGATTGATAAAAGTATTGTATACAAAGAAGCTCGGCATCAAGAAAGCCTAGTGCAGAAGAAGCTCTCCAAGACATTGGGCCACTCGTCCAAGTGCTTGTTTACTCTTTTATTATATCACCTCCATGGACATGCTAGAGATATTGAAGTGGATTTATGCGGTCGAATTTGCATTAAGCATGGTTATTGAAATTCCTCACTCAAAATCTGTATTTGCATTCTGAACTTGAAAAGATTCTTTTGCATGAAATTAGGTCGCTGCGAAATGGTGTATCAATCCTCAAAAGTCTCTCTTTCAGACGTTCAGTACCAGAAAATATATCAACAATATTCATTAAAAAAAAAAAGCTTCAAGATTTATAGTCCTGTTTTGAAGCCCGAGTTCCTTTAAATTTCATCAAGACTTGAGAAATTGGCATTGTTCCATTAAACATACTAGAGGACAAAGTGGCATATTTTGGAATTGATCAATTTATGTGAACAATAATACTACTTTTTCGCTCACTTTGATCATGGTGACAAGCGTTGACAAAAAAAACAAAAAGAAATCACTTCAACTTCCACGCTCTAAATACTAATTATTATCTGAAATATTTATAATCCGTTTTACAATACAAAATTTGTAAAAGATAAAAAAAAAAGTGAATTATTTTTTTTACATAGTACTTGATTTCTAAAAAGTAAAGTACCATACAAAAAGAAAAAGAAAAAGTAAAGATAAATCTTTTCACAGTCCACATTCTAAATATTAATTACTGTCATAAATATTTATAATCTACTTAATAATAAAAAATTCCTAAAAAGAAAAAAAAAATGAAAAAATTTGCCCAGTACTTGGTTTCTAAAAAGTAAAGTACCATACAAGAGAATAAAGGAAAAAAAAAAAAGGATAAAGATAAATCACTCTACATTACACACTCTAAATACTAATTACTATCTTAAATATTTATAATCCACATAATAACACAACAGATACAAAAGATAAAAAAAAAAAATGAATTTTTTTTCATACATAGTACTTGATTTATGAAAAATAAAGTACCGTACAAAAAGAAAAAGATAAAGAAAAGATAAATCACTCTGCAGTGTATACTCTAAATACTAATTACTATTTTAAAGATTTACGATTCACTTAATAATACAAAATATACAAAAGATAAAAAAAAAAAAAAAAAAAAAAAAAGTGAATATTTTTTTTTACATAGTACTTGATTTCTGAAAAGTAAAGTATCGTACAAAAAGAAAAAGAGAAAGAAAAGATAAATCACTTCGCTGTCCAAACTCTAAATGATTAAAACTTAACATAAGTGATTTTTTTTTTTTTTACATAGTACTTGATTTCAAAAAAGTAAAGTACCATACAAAAAGAAAAATAAAAAGTAAAGGTAAATCACTTCACAGTCCATACTCTAAATACTAATTACTATCGTAAATATTTATAATCCACTTAATAATACAAAATTTATAAAAAATAAAAAAAATGTGAATTTTTTTTACATAGTACTTGATTTCTGAAAGTAAAGTACCGTACAAAAAGAAAAAGATAAAGAAAAGATAAATCACTTCGCAGTATACACTCTAAATACTAATTACTATTTTAGATATCTATAACCCCCTTAAAAATATAAATTTGAAAAAGAAAAAAAAAAGTGAAAAAACAAATTTACCCAATACTTTATTTCATGAAAGTAAAGTACAATACAAAAAGAAAAAGAAAAGAAAAAAGATAAATCACTCCATATTCCATAAACTAAATACTAATTACTGTTTTAAATATTGATAATCCACTTAATAATATAAAATTTAAAAAAGAAAAAAATGTGAAGAAAAAAATTTACCAAGTACTTCATTTCTTAAAAGTAAAGTACCGTACAAAAAAAATGAAAAATAAGTCACTCCACAGTCCACAATCTAAATACTCATCACAATCTTAAATATTTGTAATCCACTTAATAATATAAAATTTACAAAAGATTAAAAAAAAAAGTGATTTTTTTAAAATAGTACTTGATTTCTGAAAAGTAAATTACCATACAAAAAGTAAAAAAAAAAAAGTAAAGATAAATCATTTCGTAGTCCACACTCTAAATATTAATTATTATCATAAATAATTATAATCCATTTAATAATATAAAATTCACAAAAGAAAAAAAAAAGTGAAAAAAAATTTACCCAGCACTTGATTTCTAAAAAGTAAAGTACTGTAAGGGCACGGATTGAGCTTTATATTGGATTGAGCCTATGAGCCCTAAACAATGAATTTATAGAGAGCAGGATTCTAATCCATGGATTTGGGCGGTAAATAACATCCAGGTTTGGTTTGATCACAGAACATATATATATACTTATCAATCATGGACGAAATATTACTTTGTATATTATTGCTGAGGACAAATGCTTGAGTTTCCTTACAAGTTCTCTCTCTTTCTCTCTTTTTTCTTCTTTCTCTGATTTTTTTCCTCCCCCTCTCTACGTCTCCTTCCTTCACCTTTTATAGGCCTCTCTCCTTTTTCCTTTCTTCCACGTGTAACCCTGACCTTTTTCACTTTTGGATACTTGTCCCATCATCCCTTTTTACTTAGGTCTCTGGTGGTGAAGATAAGGTTCAAACCCAACGTTCAGGCGTCACTTCTTCATTAATGCGGCTAGAGAAGCAGGTGTAGAGCTTTAAATGCGGTTATAGCAGCTTTTTTCTAGATGTTCTCCTACCCCTCCCCTTTATTCTTTATCTTTATCTCATTAATTCCAGCACCAAAGGCTTCCGTTAGGGGAGCTGTTGGATTGTTAAATCAGTCACGTCATCCTCGGCAACCCTTGCCGAGGACTATGCTGTCCTCGGACGTCGTATTCCTTGGTATTTTGATCATGCATGACACCCCTTCTTATCACGTGTCTTTGTAGGTTGGACTGATTACGTCCTCGGACCATTTCTAGACGTGAGGTTGGGCTTCTTTCATTGTGAGAGCCTCTGGGCCGGCCCACTGCGTGTAATTCGGGCCCAATGGTACTACATTAGCCCCTCGAAGCCCTTAGTTCTATCTTATTAGAAGAAGTGAGGGCTTCGATATACGCGCGTGGAATGATCCCTTTCTGACGTTTCAGTCTATGAGCGGTGCATCAATTAAATGTTGGCGGCTCTCTGTTCCCCACGTCCAATCGTACGATGATCATCCAACGGGTGGGCGTGCTTCAAGGGGAAATAAGCGGGAGATTTTTTTTGTTTTACGCCTTCCCACGAAATAAATACTGCCGCTTCAAAGGTCTTCTGTTCATTTCAGACTTTGCACACTGAACTTAACCCTTCCTGCAACCTGCACGCGTCTTCACACCCTTCATTTCTAAGCCGATGTGACGTAGTTATTTAAAAGTAAGTTTTTCAACCTTCTGTTTTCATTATCGTTGTTTAATCCTTTGATTGTCCCCTTTCTTCTGTCCTCGGCCATTTAGATCTTCCGATTCTGTTATTGTGTTTACTCCCTAGTTTTAAGAAATGGGTAGGTTCGCTTCGCTAGTGGATACCCCTGAGAAAATAGAAGCCTTTAAAGCCAAATATGAGATCCCACCCGGAGTGTCCATTAGGTACTGTAAGACGGGAGAGTGGCTCACCAAGAGAAAAACCGGTGAGGTAGCGATTCCCATGATATCGTTTATAGAGGGAGGGATGAGAATCCCTATGATGCCCATTACTATGAACTATCTTAGAACCGCTAGGTTGTCCCCTACACAGTGTGCTCCCAATATGTTTAGGATCCTGGGTGCCACAGACGTCCTGAACGAGAGATTAGGGTTAGGTCTTACTCACCACGAGGTGAATTGGGTGTATACCCTTCACCGATTGAGGGGGCATACCTACTACTTGAAGTCTAGACACCCTAAAGTCAGATTGATCCAATGCCTTCCCCATTCCAACAAGGGTTTGGACAAGGACTACCTTATATTGTCCGGGGAATGGTATGACGGTCTCCACTGTCCGACAACGGAGGGAGAGCCTGGTGAGTGCTCACGTTGCGTTGGCCTCGCTCAATGATAAATTTGCTGTTTCTTTCATTGATTATGTTTTCCCTATTTTGCTTGTACTAATCTATTTTTTGATACAAACGTGCAGATCGTCGTGCGCTCACGCCCCGTGCCAATCTTGTTAACTTCGACCGTTTGAACAAGATCTTGAAGGCCGAGGTCTTTGTACATTCAGACGGTCAGCTTCTCGCCGCCCACCGCATTCTCGGATACACACCCATCTCCTCCGCCTTCCAAGAAACCAAGTGCGTCATCAAGGAGAAAGATCCGTGACTTCCGAGGATCAGCGTAGCTGTCGAAGGTTTTCTGTTGCCTCCTGGTGCTCCAATCCCTCAAGGCGTTTTAGTTACTGAGCCTGTCAGGGTTGCTCCAGGAGCCACTCACCTTGCCACTTCCCCGGCTCGACCCCAGTTGGGTGAAGGCTCATCTTCCCATCCACCCCTAGAAGAAGAAGAAGAAGAAGAAGAAGAAGAAGAAGAAGAAGAAGAAGAAAAAGAAGAAAAAGAAGGAGAGGAAATCGTTGAGCTATCGGATTCAGACGAGGAGTCCGAAGCTTTTGATCAGCTTTTTCCTCCCAGGCATCCATCACCGGTCGTCGGCTCCCCCTCCTTTACATCTTCGGACGACGACGAACAACCATTAATAAGAATGGGAATCCAGCGCCGACCCAAGCCTAGTTTGAAGGATGTTTTAGAAGGGCAAGTTGGAACGCAGGACCCTTCGAAGGTGCCACCGGAGAAGGCTAAGGATAAGGGTGCCGATAAGCTTCCCCCGGTGAGGGTTATTCTTCCCCCCTCCCCTCGAAAACAACATCCAGACCCGGCTGACCATAAAAGAAAAAGAGACCAGCCGAAGGGGAAGGAGATAGTTGAAGGTGGTAAGGATCTCCCTACTAAGGAGATGGATCAGGAGAGGGGTGGCAAACATGCTCGCCATGCCCATCCGAGGCCGAAGAGACGAAGTGATCCTCCGGCTGCCCTCCATGCGCCTATTTGGGCTCCTCAGATGCACGTAGACGATCAGGCGGTCACCGCCGATGCATCTATAGGGGATCCGATGAGGGCACCGCTGCTTGCATCGCCGACGCGTTGGAGCAGGCGCTACTACTGCCTGAGGACATGGGGGAGCTGTGTAGGATGAGGGATCATAACGTCTTTATGACCCTCAAAAAAGAGTTAGCTATGGTAAGGATTCAAATTGGCCGATCCTCGGCACTTATGCTCTTCTTTACCCCCCCTTTTTTTTTGTGTAGTGTGCCTTTCACTAACAATGCTTGTATGTAGGCTGTCCAATCTGCCCATAGGGCAGAGGAGATCGCTGCCAGCTCCTACAGAGCGCTAAGGGACGAAGTGGTTAGGCTGGACCACACTAAGAAAATACTAGAGCTTAAAGATAAGAAGCTTCAAGAGGTGACCACCAGCTTAAGCAAGGCGGCGAGTGAGAAATCAGGTCTGGAGGCCGAACTGAAGAGCACCGCCAGGCAGGTCGAGGATCAGAGGTTGCTGCTTAAGCGCGCCAATGAGGATATCGCTTCGGCCAGGACGCTGGCAGAAGGCCTTGCGAAAGATCTTACAGCGTCCGAGGAGGCTAAGGAGGAAGCCCTCAAGGCCAAAGAAGAAGCGCTTACTAAGGCACAAGCAGCCGAGGCAATGGTTGACGAGGCTGAGTAGAGCGGTTACGATATGGGCATGGCAGAAACCACAGAAACATTCAAAGCCCAAGTGCCGGGGGTATGTAGGGATTACTGCCTCCAGGTGTGGAAGGAAGCTCTCTCCCAGGCCGGAGTGGATGCTTCCTCTCCCCTATGGAAGGTGGAGAATGCCTATATTCCCCCCGCAATCCGCGTGGCTGCCTCTAGCTCAGCCAAGGATGATTCCCCTCCTTCCTCAACTGGGGTGCAAGTAGAGGAGAGTGTGGCCGATGATGCTGCCCCTACTGCCCAAGCTAAAGATGCACCGCCTCCTCCTGCCCCCAAAGAGCTGCCCATCAACCCCGAAGTTAGCGGGACTATGGAGCTAGTCCTAGCGACTTTGCCCATAAAGACTAAGGAAAAGGTTGAGGGGTCCTCGGCCTTAGTGGTGCCTCCTGCTGATCCAAAAGACCAGACCCAGCCCAAGCCATGATTGCTCGTGCCTTAGCCGCTACCCGTTCTTTCTCTCTTTCTAGTATTTGCCCTTGTATTTTTATTTTTTAGTTTCGGTTTTTTACCTTCTTTTCTTTGTAACTTGACAAATTTGGCTATGAGTGTATTGATAAATCTTTTGTTCAATGAAAAGAGTTCTCACTTTAAACTGATATTTTGTGTTATACTTGGTGTTGAGATCTTATTTCGTTGTTACCCATGTGATGTGACGATGCAACAACTTGTATCCACAATATGTACTTATAATTTTCGGCCCTTAGTCAAGGAAATTTGTGCAATCCATATGCGTGCAAATGTTTTAAGTAATAACTGCCAACTCTTGCTCTTAGAACTTACTTAACAACTATTTTCATGACAACATGTTAAAAGGGAACATAATGACATATTTCACACCTGAACTAATAGTCCCTCAAGCTTTGTGCTTAATTTTTAACAACAAATACAGACCCGTTCACTTAGTAACTTCAACGTTGTTTTTACATGAAGGAAAAAGATTCGAGATAACCTTTCTTTGCTTTAAATTAAGACAGAGGATCTGTTGATTCATCGTGACCTTAATTAAATTTGAACTAAGGTAGAGGATCCGAGGACCCGGCGTAACCTTATTTTTTGTTTTGAATTAAGATAGAGGATCTGACGATCCGGCGTAACCTTAATCAAATTAGAGATAAGGTAGAGGATCCGAGGACCCGGCGTAACCTTACTTTTTTGGTTTTGAATTAAGATAGAGGATCTGACGATCCGGCGTAACCTTAATCAAATTAGAGCTAAGGTAGAGGATCCGAGGACTCGGCGTAACCTTACCTTTTTATTTTAAATTAAGATAGAGAATCTGATGATCCGGCGTAACCTTAATCGGATTAGAGCTAAGGTAGAGGATCCGAGGACCCGGCGTAACCTTACTTTTTTATTTTGAATTAAGATAGAGGATCTGATAATCCGGCGTAACCTTAATCGGATTAGAGCTAAGGTAGAGGATTCGAGGACCCGGCGTAACCTTACTTTTTTATTTTCAATTAAGATAGAGGATCTGATGATCCGGCATAACCTTAATCGAATTAGAGCTAAGGTAGAGGATCCGAGGACCCGGCGTAACCTTACTTTTTTATTTTGAATTAAGATAAAGGATCTGATGATCCGGCGTAACCTTAATCGGATTAGAGCTAAGGTAGACGATTCGAGGACCCGGCGTAACCTTAATCAATTTAGAGCTAAGGTAGAGGATTCGAGGACCTGGCGCAACCTTACTTTTTTGTTTTGAACTAAGATAAAGGATCTGATGATTCGGCGTAACCTTAATTACCTTTGGACTAAGGTATAGGATCCAAGGACCCGGTGTAACCTTAGGCACAACAGAATTGTATAAAAACGATGTGTATAAAATGACAACAACACTTTTCATTAATAATAATATCGTTTCAAATTACTTACATTCCAAGGATGGGGTACAACTTTTTCATCCAAATCTGCCAGGTAGTAAGCTCCTATTCCAGCTATTGCCGTGATGCGATACGGTCCTTCCCAATTAGGTCCGAGCTTTCCCCATGCTGGATTTTTGGTATTACCCACTACTTTCCTCAATACTAAGTCTCCAAGAGCAAACGGTCTCGGGTTTACGTTCAAATCATACCCCTGCTTCAGCTTTTGTTGATAATGAGCCAGATGGATCATCGCAGCTTCTCTTCTTTCTTGAACCAAATCCAGATCCTTTTCTAGTAGCCTATCATTGCTCTCCGGGGTGAAGGAACTTGTCCTTATCGTTGGAAATCCAATTTCCGAAGGTATAACAGCCTCGGCGCCATAAGTCATCGAGAATGGCGTCTCTCCCGTTGATTGGCGAGGTGTGGTCCGATACGTCCACAGGACATGAGGCAATTCCTCCACCCATCTTCCTTTGGCATCCTCCAGTCTCTTCTTCAGCCCGTTCACTACAACTTTGTTGACAGCCTCGGCCTGCCCGTTCCCCTGCGGATAAGCCGGTGTGGAGTACCTGTTGGCTATGCCGAGGTCACAACAATATCGCCTAAACATCTTGCTATCAAACTGCAAACCATTATCTGAGATGAGGGTGCGAGGGACACCAAATCGGGTGACAATATTCTTCCACACGAATTTCTTCACATCAACATCCCTGATATTTGCTAGGGGCTTGGCTTCCACCCACTTAGTAAAATAATCTGTGGCCACAATCAAATACCTTCTGTTCCCAGGCGCCTTTGGGAAAGGACCCACGATGTCTAGACCCCATTGCGCAAAAGGCCAGGGGCTCGTTAGGGGGTTGAGAACGCCCCCAGGTTGGTGAATGTTTGGGGCAAACCTTTGGCACTGATCACATTTCTTCACATAAGTTTGAGCTTCTCGTTGCATGTTGGGCCACCAGTACCCTTGTGTGAGGGCTCTGTGAGCCAAAGACCTCCCCCCCGTGTGACTCCCACAAATTCCTTCGTGTAGCTCTTCCAGAAGCAGCTCAGTCACCTCTAGATGTATGCATAGCAGATATGGGCCGGAGAAGGATCGTTTATAAAGTTTATTGTCCTCGGCCAGCCAAAATTGAGAAGCCTTCCTACGTATTTTGTCCGCTTCGACCCTTTCCTCGAGCAGAACATCATCCTTGAGGAAGGATATGATGGGGTCCATCCAACTAGGTCCCACCCTGATCTGATGAACGCGGATGACATTTCCAATATTTCTCGAAGGTTTGGGTAAGTCTTCAACTAAGATAATCCGAGGTAATCGTTGCGACAACGACGTAGCAAGAGTTGCTAGGGAGTCGGCATGTGCATTGTTATTTCTAGGAACATGGGATAAGGTAAAGGATTCGAACTTACTTTGTACCATCTTGGCTTGACTCAAGTAGTCTTGCATCCTCGGATCTCTGGCCTCTACCTTTCCCTCCATTTGGCCTACAATGAGTTGCGAATCCGAGAACACTTGTACGATCTTTCCTCCCAGTTTATGAACCATCTCCATCCCTTTTAGCAAAGCCTCATACTCGGCCTCATTATTTGTAGCCGAGAATCCCAACCTTAAGGACTTCTCCAATGTGAGACCTTCTAGGGTCGTGATTACTAAACCCACTCCAGATCCCCTTTGATTGGCAGCTCCATCAATGTAAACGGTCCAACCCATAAAACCTTTGCCCGCCACCATACCAACTGATTTTCCATCAATGCCCCTATTATCGGCACTATCTCCTATTGTGGGCTCGGCAAATTCTGCTACCAAATTAGCCAATACTTGACCCTTTATTGAGGTGCGCGGCATGTACTTTATGTCAAAAGAGCCTAAGATGGTCCCCCATTTTGCAATCCTACTTGTATAATCTGCGCTCCGGAGTATGGCTTTGAGGGGAAGCTGGGTCAGGATAACCACCGTATGAGACTGAAAATAATGGGGGAGCTTACGTGTACCATGCACTATGGCTAGGATTGCCTTTTCTAATGGTGAATAGCGTATCTCGGCTTCATGCAGGGACTTACTCACATAGTAAACTGGCTTTTGTACATCCCCGTCGACCCTTATCAGCACCAGACTAACGGCATGGGTGGCCACTGCAATGTATGCAAATAGGACTTCATCAACTTCAGGCCGAGACATGATAGGAGGATGAGAAAGATATTCCTTAAGTTTTTGAAAAGCAGCAGCACATTCTTCTGTCCATTCGAACCCTTTCCACTTGTTTAATAATTGAAAGAATGGCCTACACCGGTCAGCAGATCTTGAGATAAATCGGTTGAGGGCCGCGGTCATCCCAGTCAACCTTTGCACCTCCTTTGGATTCCGGGGCGGTTGCAGGTTATTGATGGCTTTGACCTGAGCGGGGTTAATTTCGATGCCTCTATGTGTCACTAGGTAGCCCAGAAATTTTCCAGACCCTACCCCAAAGGAGCACTTAGATGCATTGAGTTGTAACTTGTGCTTTCTCAGCGTCTGGAAAGTGTTATCCAGGTTTGGTATATGGGCCGAGATGGTTTTACTCTTAACCACCATATCATCAACGTACACTTCGATTATTTTTCCTAGCTGTGGTTCAAACATTCGTGTCATCATTCTCTGATAGGTAGCCCCTGCATTTTTCAAGCCAAAAGGCATCACCTTATAGTGATAGTTTCCCGTGGGTGTGACAAAGGCTGTTTTTTCTTGGTCTTCTGGAGCCAAGGGTATTTGATGGTAACCTTGGAAAGCGTCTAAGAAGCTCATCCGAGGATGACCCACAGTAGCGTCCACCAACTGGTCTATGCGGGGCATTGGAAATGAGTCCTTAGGACAAGCCTTATTCAGGTCTGTAAAGTCTACACACACCCTCCACTTTCCGTTCTTCTTTTTCACTACCACTATGTGTGCCAACCATTCTGGGTAGAATACCTCCTTAATTGCCCCTGCCTTCTTAAGTTTCAGTACCTCTTCCTTTACAGCGTCAGCATGTTCCTGAGACGAACGTCGAGGTGGTTGCCTCCTCGGTACTGCTGTTGGGCTGACGTTGAGGTGGTGACAAATGAAGTTTGGGTCAACCCCTGGAACCTCGTAGGCATCCCATGCGAATACATCAATGTTTCGTTTCAGAAATGCAACCAGTTCTTCTTTTTCTCGGGATGGTAATTGACTTCCTACTTGGAAGAATTTCTCTATATCATCTACAATAATCACTTTCTCCAGATCTTCACAGCCGGGCCCTTCAACCTCGGCCTTGTTCGGTTCAGCCGAGGATTCTAACTACTATAAATTCTTTTCGGCCAGTGCTTGAGACTCCTGTGTTGTTTGATGTATGATGGCTACTGTTATGCATTGCCTCGCCATGGACTGACTGCATAGTATTTCTTCAACTCCATCCTCATACGGGAACTTTACTTTAACATGTAGAGTTGACGAAACAGCGCCTAAAGCATGCAGCCATGGTCTCGCCACTATAGCTGTGTAAGGAGAGTAGGCGTCTACTACAATAAAATCCACGTCCACCACTACTGGCCCCGACTGTACGGGTAGTCGGATTAACCCCTTTGGAATAACCGCCTTCCCTTCAAAACTTATCAACGGGGAGTCATAAGCTGTGAGATCTTCAGGCCTCAAATTGAGCCCCTTGAACAAATCTGGGTACATGATGTCAGCCCCACTACCCTGGTCAACCATCACTCTCTTCACATCATAACCCCTTATTCTTAAAGTGATGACCAACGCATCATCATGCGGTTGGATAGTGCCAACTTTATCCTCCTCTGAAAATCCCAACACAGGCAAGGGACTCCTCTTAAGCCTCTTCGGCTCAGCGTTGATGTCGTCGGCAGAGGAACGTAGTACTGACATTATTCTGGTGGGACATGACCCTGTCCGACCTGGCGCTGCGAATATGACATTGATCGTGCCCAATGGTGGCCTCACATTGTTGCTTCCATGGTTCACGGAACCCGATTGGGTGCCTGGTTCATTAGGTCGATTCATAAATTACCTTAACCTCCCCTCCTTGACCAACTGATCCAAGTAATTCCACAGGTTCCTGCAGTTCTCTGTGGTGTGGCCCTTATCCTGGTGATAATTGCAATAGAGGTTCTGGTTACGTTTGGTAGGGTCTCTTATCATCCTACTAGGCCATCTAAAGTACGGTTCTCGGCAAATTTTCTCCAACACTTGTTGCACTGGCTCACGAAATACGGCGTTTACTGTCTGGGGCAGGGCCGATCTAGTCTGGCTAGTGAAATCTCTTCGCGGCCATTTGCTGTTATACCTCTCTGCCTTGTAATCTCCACTCTCCTGAGGGATAGTTTTCATCTTCCCTTTACTTTGCTGCTGATCCTCCTCAACCCTCTTATATTCATCGATACGATCCATGAGCCGACGAACTGTTTTCACCGGCTTCTTGGTCAAGGACTTTCTTAGATCATGTTCAACTGGAAGGCCGACCTGAAAGGTGTTGACTGCCACTTCATCAAAATCGCCATCGATCTCGTTAAACGCTTCCCAGTATCTGTCCGAGTAGGTTTTCAGCGTCTCGCCCTCTCTCATGGCCATGGACAGTAACGAGTCTAAAGGCCGAGGTACCCTGCTGCATGTAACAAAATGAGACCCAAACGCCATTGTAAGTTCCATATAGGAATCAATGGAGTCCGCTTTTAAGCCGTTGAACCACCTCATCGTGACAGGCCCTAAACTTGAGGGGAAAACTTTACACATCAAGGTTTCATTCTGTGAATAGACCGCCATGCGCTGATTAAAATGGCTCACGTGCTCCACTGGGTCTGTTTTGCCATTATAGATGGTGAAGTTTGGCTGCGTGAACCGACGGGGAAGCTTTCCCCTCTTAATACGTCGTGTGAAGGGTGATTTGGAGAGTTGGAGCAGCGCTTTCCCCATGGCGTGGCTGCCCGAGCCCCTGGGAAGGGATTTTTTGCTCGCCATATCATGGGGACTCCCTTCTTGGTAAGAAAAAGTCTCACTAGGAGGAGTTGCCGACCTCTGCTTGTAACTACTGCTCTGGGAGTCATCTGACGAAGGGTCAGATATGGAAGGCATCCGTTTACGTTTGACCCGACGTAATTTCCTTTTCAGATGATCAATTTCCCTCTGCATGGCCCTAGTATTTGCCTCATTAGGGCCCCTGCTTCTGTCCTGAGGATTACCGGCGGTTCGCACCGAGTGCACACTGCCTTCTCGATCTTCTATATGTTCTGTCTGTTGGAATGGATCCCCGTGCTGAGATCCGAGAGATTCAGCATGGTCTGGATTCAAACCCGCCATCATGCTATCTGCACCAAAAACTCAAGGATTCCCACAGACGGCGCCAATTGTAAGGGCACGGATCGAGCTTTATATTGGGTTGAGCCTATGAGCCCTAAACAATGAATTTATAGAGAGCAGGATTCTAATCCATGGATTTGGGCAGTAAATAACATCCAGGTTTGGTTTGATCATAGAACATATATATATATACTTATCAATCATGGACGAAATATTACTTTGTATATTATTGCCGAGGACAAATGCTTGAGTTTCCTTATAAGTTCTCTCTCTTTCTCTCTTTTTTCTTCTTTCTCTGATTTTTTCCTCCCCCTCTCTACGTCTCCTTCCTTCACCTTTTATAGGTCTCTCTCATTTTTCCTTTCTTCCACGTGTAACCCTGACCTTCTTCACTTTTGAATACTTGTTCCATCATCCCTTTTTACTTAGGTCTCTGGTGGTGAAGATAAGGTTCAAACCCAACGTTCAGGCGTCACTTCTTCATTAATAGGCCAGAGAAGCAGGTGTAGAGCTTTAAATGCGGTGATAGCAGCTTTTTTCTGGATGTTCTCCTACCCCTCCCCTTTATTCTTTATCTTTATCTCATTAATTCCAGCACCAAAGGCTTCCGTTAGGGGAGCTGTTGGACTGTTAAATCAGTCACGTCATCCTCGGCAACCCTTGCCGAGGACTATGCTATCCTCGGACGTCGTATTCCTTGGTATTTTGATCATGCATGACACCCCTTCTTATCACGTGTCTTTGTAGGTTGGACTGATTACGTCCTCGGACCATTTCTAGATGTGAGGTTGGGCTTCTTTCATTGTGAGAGCCTCTGGGCCGGCCCACTGCGTGTAATTCGGGCCCAATGGTACTACAAGTACCATACAAGAAGATAAAAAAAAATGATAAACATAAATCACTCCACATTTCATACTTTAAATACTAATTACTATTTTAAATATTTATAATCCGATTAATAACAAAATTTACAAAAGAAAAAAAAAAGTGAATGTTTTTTACATAGTACTTGATTTCGGAAAAGTAAAGTACCGTACAAAAAGAAAAAGATAAAGAAAAGATAAATCACTTCACAATATACACTCTAAATACTAATTACTATTTTAAATATTTATAACCCACATAATAATATAAATTTACAAAAGAGAAAAAAAAAAGTGAAAGAACAAATTTACCCAATACTTGATTTCAAGAAAGTAAAGTACAATACAAAAAGAAAAATAAAAGATAAAAGATAAATCACTCCACATTCCACAAACTAAATACTAATTACTATTTTAAATATTTATAATTCACTTAATATTATAAAATTTTCAAAAGAAAAAAAATGTGAAAAAAAATTACCAAGTACTTCAATTCTTAATAGTAAAGTACCATACAAAAAAAATGAAAAATAAGTCACTCCACAGTCCACAATCTAGATACTCATTAATATCTTAAATAACTATAATCCACTTAATAATATAAAATTTACAAAAGATTAAAAAAAAAGTAATTTTTTTTTTTTACATAGTACTTGGTTTCTCAAAAGTAAAGTACCATATACAAAAAAAAAAAAAAAAAAAAGTAAAGATAAAACATTTCATAGTTCACATTCTAAATACTAGTGACTATCTTAAATATTTATAATTCACTTAATAATATAAAATTCGCAAAAGAAAAAAAGTAAAAAAAAAAAAACCAAGTACATGATTTCTAAAAAGTAAAGTACCATAAAAGAAGAAAAAGAAAAACAAAAGGATAAAGATAAATCACTTCACATTCCACATTTTAAATACTGATTAGTATCTTGAATATTTATAATCCACTTAATAATGTAAAATTTACAAAAGATAAATTTTTTTTTTTTTTTTTTTTTTACTTTAACATGATTTTTGAAAAGTAAAGTACCATACAAAAGGAAAAAGGTAAAGTAAAGATAAATCGTTTCGCAGTCTATACTCTGAATACTAATTATTATCTTATATATTTATAATCTACTTAATAATAAAAAATTTACAAAAGATAAAAAAAAAAAATGATTTTTTTTTTTTGCAAAGTACTTGATTTCTGAAAAGTAAAGTACCATACGAAAGGAAAAGGTTAAAATAAATTATTTCTTAGTCCAAACTCAAAATACTAATTGCTATCTTAAATATTTCTAATCCACTTAATAATATAAAATTCACAAGAAAAGTGAAAAAGAATTTACTCAGTACTCGATTTCTAAAAAGCAAAGTACTATACAAGAACCAAAAAAAAAAAAAAAGATAAAGATAAATCACTCCACCTTCCACGCTCTAAATACTAATTGCCAACTTAAATATTTGTAATCCACTTAATAATACAAAATTTACAAAAGATAAAAGAAAAAGTGATTTTTTTTTTTATATAGTACATGATTTTCGAAAAGTAAAGTACCGTACATAAAGAAAAAGAAAAGATAAATCATTTCCCTGTCCACACTCTAAATAGTAATTACTATCTTAAATATTTATAATCTATTTAATAATATAAAATTCAATAAAGAAAAAAAAAGTGAAAAAAAAATTTACCCAATAATTGATTACTAAAAAGTAAAGTACTATACGAGAAGTAAAAGAAAAAAAAAAAAAAGAGGATAAACATAAGTCACTCCACATTCCACCCTCTAAATACTAATTGCTATCTTAAATATTTGTAATCCACTTAATAATACAAAATTTACAAATGATAAAAGAAAAAGTGATTTTTTTTTTATATAGTACATGATTTTGGAAAAGTAAAGTACCGTATAAAAAGAAAAAGAAAAAAAGAAAAGAAAAGATAAATCACTTCATTATCTACACTCTAAATATTAATTACTAAATTAAATGTATATAACCAACTAAGTAATATAAATTGACAAAAGGAAAAAAAAGTTAAAAAACAAATTTACCAAATACTTGATTTCGTGAAAGTAAAGTACAATACAAGAAGATAAATAAAATAAAAAAGATAAATCACTCCACATTTCATAAATTAAATACTAATTACTATTTCAAATATTTATATCTCACTAAATAATATAAAATTTACAAAAGTAAAAAAAAAATTTACTCAGTACTTGATTTCCTAGAAATAAAGTACCATACAAAAACAAAAAGATAAAAAAAAAGATAAAGATAATTCACTACACAATCTACAATATAATTACTAATTACTATCTTAAATAACTATAATCTACTTAATAATATAATATATACAAAAGAAAAAAAAATGAAAAACAAATTACCTAGCACATGATCTCTCGAAATTAAGTAAAATACCATACAAAAAGAAAAAAAAAAAAAGATAAATCTCTCCATAGTCCACAAACCAAATACTAATTACTATCTTAAATATTTATGAACCACTTAATCATACAAAATTTTCAAAAGATTGAAAACAAGTGAAATTTTTTTCTTACACAGTATTTGATTTCTAAAAACTAAAGTACCGTACAAAAAGAAAAAGAGAAAGAAATGATAAATCACTTCGCAATCCACACTCAAAGTACTAATTGCTATCTTAAATTTTTATAATCGACTAAATAATATAAAATGAAAAAAACGAAAAAGAAACAGAAAAAATTATTCAGTACTTGATTTCTTAAAAATAAAGTACCATACAAAAAAAAAAAAAAAAACAATTCACCCCACAGTCCACAATATAATTACAAATTATTACCTTAAACAACTACAATTGACTTAATAATATAAAATATAAAAAAGAAAAAAAAAAGTAAAAAGAAATTTACCCAGTACTTGATTTTTTGAAACTAAAGTACTATACAAAAAGAAAAAGAAAAAAAAAAAAAGATAAATCACTCCATAGTCCCCAACCTAAATACTAATTACCATCTTAAATATTTATAATCCACTTAATAATACAAAATTTGCAAAAGATAAAAGAAAAAAGTGAATTTTTTTTTTTACATAGTACTTGATTTCTGAAAAGTAAAGTATCGTCCAAAAAGAAAAAGAGAAAGAAAGGATAGATAACTTTGCTATCCACACTTTAAATGATTAAAACCTAACAATAGTGATTTTTTTTTTTTTTTTTTTTTTACGTAGTACTTGATTTCTAAAAAATAAAGTACCATACGAAAAGAAAAAGAAAAAGTAAAGATAAATCATTTCGTAGTGCACACTCTAAATACTATAGAATTCGCAAAAGAAAAAAAGTAAAAAAAAAAAAAAAAATACCTTGTACTTTATTTCTAAAAAGTAAAGTACCATAATAGAAGGAAAAAAAAAAAAAAAAAAAGGATAATGATAAATCACTCCACATTCCACATTCTAAATACTGATTAGTATCTTGAATATTTGTAATCCACTTAATAATGACAAATTTACAAAAAATAGAAAAAAAAGTGATTTTTTTTTTTTTTTACATAGAACTTGATTTTTGAAAAATAAAGTGACATACAAAAAGAAAAAGATAAAGTAAAGATAAATCACTTCATAGTCCATACTCTGAATTCTAATTATTCTCTTAAATATTTATAGTTCACTTAATAATACAAAATTTACAAAAAAAAAAAAAAGTTATTTTTTCTTACAAAGTACTTGATTTTTGAAAAGTAAAGTGCCATACAAAAAGAAAAAGTAAAAATAAATTATTTCTCAATCCACACTCTAAATAAAAATTACTATCTTAAATATATATAATCCACTTAATAATATATAATTCGCAAAAAAAAAAAGCGAAAAAAAATTTACCTAGTACCTGATTTTTAAAATGCAAAGTACAATACAAGAAGAAAAAGAAAAAAAAAAAGATAAAGATAAATCACTCCACCTTCCACACTCTAAATACTAATTACTATCTTAAATATTTATACTCCCCTTTATAATAAAAAATTTATAAAAGATAAAAAAAAAAAAAGTGAATTTTTTTTTACATAATAGTTGATTTCTAAAGTAAAGTACCATACAAAAAGAAAAAGAAAAAGAAGAAGAAAAATTAATGATAAGTCATTTATGTAGTCTACACTCTAAATATTAATTACTGCCATAAATATTTATAATCCACTTAATAATATAAAATTCCCAAAAAGAAAGAAAAAAGTTAAAAAAATTTACTCAGTACTTGATTTCTAAAAAGTAAAGTACCATACAAAAAGATAAAAAAAAAAAAAAGGATAAAGATAAATCACTCTACATTGCACACTCTAAATACTAATTTTTATCTTAAATATTTATAATCAACTTAATAATACAACGGATACAAAAGATTTAAAAAAAAAAGTGATTTTTTTTTTTTTTTTTTTACATAGTACTTGATTTTTGAAAAGAAAAGTACCGTACAAAAAGAAAAAGTAAAGGAAAAGATAAATCACTTCGCAGTCCATACTCTGAATACTAATTATTATCTTAAATATTAGTAGTCCACTTAATATTACAAAATTTAAAAAAGTTAAAAAGAGTAATTTTTTTATAAAAAGTACTTGATTTCTGAAAAGTAAAGTATCATACAAAAAGAAAAAGATAAAGTAAAAATAAATTATATCTCAGTCCATACTCTAAATACTAATTAATATCTTAAATACTTATGACCCACTTAATTAATAATACAAAATTCACAAAAAAGAGTGAAAAAAGTTTACCAAATACTTGATTTCTATGAAACAAAGTATTATACTAGAAGAAAAGAAAAGAAAAAGTATAAAGACAAATAACTCCACATTCCAAACTCTAAATACTAATTACTATCTTAAATATTTATAATCCACTTAATAATACAAAATTTGCAAAAGAAAAAAAAAAAAAAAAAAAGTGAATTTTGTTTTTTACATAGTACTAGATTTCTAAAAAGTAAAGTATCATACAAAAAGAAAAAGAGAAAGAAAAGATAAATCACTTCGCTGTCTACATTCTAAATGATTAAAACCTAACAAAAGTGATTTTTTTTTTTTTTTACATAGTATTTGATCTCTAAAAAGTAAAGTACCATACAAAAAGAAAAAGAAAAAATAAAAATAAATCATTTCGTAGTGCTCACTCTAAATATTAATGACTATCTTAAATATTGATAATCCACTTCATAATATAAAATCCTTAAAAGAAAAAAAAAAGATGAAGATAAATCACTCCACATGACACACTCTAAATACTAATTTCTAACTTAAATATTTATAATCCACTTAATAATACAAAGGATACAAAAGATTTAAAAAAGAAAAGTGAATTTTTTTTTTTTACATAGTACTTGATTTTTGAGAAGTAAAATACCATACAAAAAAGAAAAAGACAAAGAAAAGATAAATCACTCCGCAGTCCATACTCTGAGTACTAATTATTATTTTAAATATATATAGTCTACATAATATTACAAAATTTACGAAAGAAAAAAAAAAGAGATTTTTTTTTTTTTGCAAAGTACTTTATTTTTGAAAAGGAAAGTACCATACAAAAAGAAAAAGAAAAAGACAAAGTAAAAATAAATTATATCTCAGTCTACACTCTAAATACAAATTACTATCTTAAATATTTATAATCTATTTAATAATATAAAATTCACAAAAAAGAATGAAAAAATTACCCAACACTTGATTTCTAAAAAGCAAAGTACTATTCAATAAGAAAAACAAAAACAAAAACAAAAAGGATTAAGATAAAGCACTCCACTTTCCACACTTTAAATACTAATTATTATCTTAAATATTTACAGTCCACTTAATAATAAAAAATTTACAAAAGATAAAAAAATGAAATGAATTTTTTTTTACATAGTACTTGATTTCAGAAAAGTAAAGTATCATACAAAAAGAAAAGGAGAAAGAAAAGATAAATCCCATCACTGTCCACACTCTAAATGATTAAAACCTAACAAAAGTGATTTTTTTTTACATTGTACTTGATTTCTCAAAAGTAAAATGCCATACAAAAAGAAAAACAAAAAGTAAAAATAAATAATTTCACAGTGCACACTCTAAATACTAATGACTATCTTAAATATTTATAATTCACTTCATAATAAAAAATTCGCAAAAGAAAAAAAGTAAAAAAAAAAAAAATTTTATCCAGTACTTTATTTCTAAAAAGTAATGTGCCATAAAAGAAGAAAAAGAAAAAAAAAAGGGTAAAGATAAATCACTCCGTATTCCACATTCTAAATACTGATTAGTATCTTGAGTATTTATAATCCACTTAATAATGAAAAATTTACAAAAGTTTTTTAAAAAAAAAGTGATTTTTTTATTTAGATAGAACTTGATTTTTGAAAAGTAAAGTACCATATAAAAAGAAAAAGATAAAGTAAAGATAAAGCACTTTGCAATCCATACCCCGAATACTAATATTATCTTAAATATTTATAGTTCACTTAATAATACAAAATTTACAGCAGATAAAAAAAAGTGATTTTTTTTTACGAAGTACTTGATTTCCAAAAAATAAAATACAATACGAAAAGAAAAAGAAAAAGTAAAAACAAATTATTTCTCAGTCCACACTTTTAAAAAAAATTACCATCTTAAATATATATAATCCACTTAACAATATATAATTCAAAAAAAAAAGTGAAAAAAAAATTTACCTAGTACTTGATTTCTAAAAAGCAAAGTAACAGACAAGAAGAAAAAGAATAAAAAAAAGATAAAGATAAATCACTCCACCTTCCACACTCTAAATACTAATTACTATCTTAAATATTTATAATTCACTTTATAATACAAAATTTATAAGATAAAAAAAATGAATTTTTTTTTTTTTTTACATAATACTTGATTTCTAAAAAGTAAAGTACCATATAAAAAGATAAAGATAAATTAAAGATAAATCATTTCGTAGTTCACACTCTAAATATTAATTACTATCATAAATATTTATAATACACTTAATAATATAAAATTCCCAAAAGAAAAAAAAAAGTGAAAAAAATTGAGCTAGTACTTGATTTCTAAAAAGTAAATTATCATACATGAAGATAAAAAAAAAAAAAAAGGATAAAGATAAATCACTTCACATTGCACACTATAAATACTAATTTCTATTTTAAATATTTATAATCAACTTAATAATACAAAGGAGACAAAAGATTTTTTTTTTTTAAAAGTGAATTTTATTTTTACATAGTACTTGATTTTTAAAAGTAAAGTACCGTACAAAAAGAAAAAGGTAAAAAAAAGATAAATCACTTCGCAGTCCATACTCTGAATACTAATTATTATCTTTAATATTTATAGTCCACTTAATATTACAAAATTTACAAATGATAAAAAAGAGTGATTTTTTTTTACAAAGTACTTGATTTTTGAAAGGTAAATTGCCATAAAAAAAGAAAAAGACAAAGTAAAAATAAATTATATCTCGGTACATACTCTAAATACTAATTACTATCTTAAATATTTATAATCCACTTAATAATATAAAATTCACAAAAAATAGAGAAAAAAATTTACCCAATATGCACTAGAACATAATTGGTGCTATGACCATGCTATAAGTTTTACTTTGTTTATGCACGAGTAGTGGAGTTTAGTCATATCAACAATAGAGGACCAGTTTTGTAAACTAATAAGAAATATATTTCTTACTGACATGATTTCCAAGACTTGAAACTTTTTCTTAATTCAGTTTTACTTTGTGCCTTGTTTGGCTACTTAGAAATTGAGGGTATGTGAAAGAATCCAATCCCACAGAATGAATGTCAACAACAAAGCAAGGGAGAATCAAATTCCATGAAATGAAGTTAAGTGTGCGTTATGGTTTTCCAACTTCAACAGTTATAGTGAAAATTTGGATAGGCAAAAACTTTTGAAATTCTTTGAGCTATTTTGATATTGGCTCTTATGCCTTGTTTGAAGTTTAAGTTATCCTTACCATGAACAAAATCTTATTTTCACAACTAAATTTAATAATTGATGGGATAAGTCATTCATGTTATGCCTTCTATGTTGCCTGCTTTGCTATTGAGTTTCATTAAATAGGGATAGAAATTGGGAATCGTTAGATTGACAAGCCTTTATGTGTTAGCAAACTAGTGTGCATTTTAATACACTTTTGAATGCAGTTAAGGATGCAATGGTGGATACTATAGATGTTAAGTTGAGGTGGTTATACTATAGATTTTCTTGATGAGCAATAACATAATGATTCTTTGCAATGTTTCAGACAAACTTGAGGAAAAGGGAGCCTCGGCTTGCCAAGGATGAAGATGAGGATGAGCAACTGGCCAAAGATGAGGATCAACAAGTTGAATGTGAAGGAGCTGTCATTATTGGCTTGGGGGACAGGATGAGATGGATAAGTAATGAAGTTCCAAGATTGAAGTCTGGCTGGTCTTCTTAAAAAGTAGGATTCATTAGTTAAAGATGGAAATTATTAATAACTTATTTCCTAGACTATTGGAAGTGTAGAGGATAGGATTAGGTTGTTTGCTAATTAGTTGTTATCAACTTTATGTTAATAGTTGGCTGCTTATCGTCAGTTGTATTGCACATATGCTGTGCACTGAATGCTAGTTAAAGGGAAACAAATTAATATAGATGGAAGCAGAAAATTAACACTCACAATCCTTACACTGAGCATCTTTGTTTATATATACAAAATCATTACAAGTATGTATAGTTATCGATGCTTGTGAGTTATCTTTTGAAATGTTATCAAGCCAATCATGGTAGTTTTGATTTCGTAAAAAAGATGGTAAGAGATTGTAGACATTTTTTTTCCATCAAAATTAGTAGAAAACGCATAATTGAGTAACCAATTTAGTGACAAATGCAAATATCATTCTCAACTATTGGTCATGTCATAGAAAACAGTATAATTTGATTACAAGGACAAGATAACAAAATTTCTGTTGACATATATACTTATATTGCAAGGCTTTACAAGGCCAATTTTTCCCAACAATAGAAATACATAATTACAACACCCAAAAAAAAAAAAAAAGTGCTATAAGATCAACTGCTTTGTTGATCTCAAATGGATAAATGCCACCAACTTTTGTCCAAAGGCTCTACCTATAACCATGCCGAGAGCATTAAGCACTTTTATTGCCTTTCTTTGGTACAAGTTTAAACTCAACACTGCAAAAAGGCTTTCTATCATCTTTGACATCTTGTAATAGATGACCAAAGCTGTAAGTATTGAATTTGGTTGAGTAGAATTGAATACACCAATAGCTAAGCACATTCAATATTAAAATCCTGTAAGTCAGGTTCTTGACTAACACGAGCACCTTCCAAGCCCTTGAATAGTTTCATTAGTTGGCTCATTCTATTGCTGCAAAAGCAAAGGAGTGGAAATAAGCATAGCACAAAATAACAAACTTGAGCAAGCCTAATACGAAAAAGAATCAATCCTTAAAATTTGGTATCAGGGTTTTGCAATTGAACATCATTTTCATTGAACCAAAAATAGTAATTGAGCACCAATTTTAGAATGCCACTCCCCACCACACAAATTCAGAGCTAAAGTCCAACAAACCAAGTAATGTGGCAAAAATTTCTAACAAACCCTGATACCAAATGAAGTAAAAATTATGATCAGTAGAACTATAGAAATGAAATAAATACAAACACGATCAGTATATCTAAAAATTATGAAGCTGGCTTCTATGGCAATGACCCACTTCAAATGGTCTCATCAAAGAAAGACTCAAAATGTGAAAATGAGATACACCCAACCAATGAACAAATACTTGCATTTTTATTTCTCCCTCTAATCATTGTTGCAATAGCAGAAACATAAGACTACACAGGACATTCTCATGTACATGAACCTTGAGTGTGGTATCAAAAGATAAATCCCATAGATTTGGAAATTATAATACCATAATATGCTTTAGAACTAGCCAAAAATATATTATTAGATTATTGTATTGTTGCAAAGTGAAAGCACCTATTAAAAATTAATGATGAAAAATTGAGTGATTGTTCCGTAGTTATAATTAAGTTACATTTTCTCAAACAGCTTATATGCAAAATTATCAAACACATGAACACGTGTAAATAAAGAAAAATAGAGTAATGCTCTCACAAAGACCTCAT
Source organism: Castanopsis chinensis (assembly GCA_032878915.1). Classification (NCBI taxonomy): domain Eukaryota; kingdom Viridiplantae; phylum Streptophyta; class Magnoliopsida; order Fagales; family Fagaceae; genus Castanopsis; species Castanopsis chinensis. The sequence continues at coordinate 914,065 of JAVQMG010000071.1, forward strand.
TCAAGGCAAAGCTCGGATTCACATATTGGTAATAGAAATAAAAATTAAAAAAAAATTAGCAGTTCAACCAGGCCAAAGAAATAAAATTTTTAGAACAAAAACAAGAACCAAAATGAAATTTTGAAACAAAAAGAACAAGAAGCTGCAATTGAAAAAAAAAAAAATCCAATGCATTGATTCTCAGATCCAGAAGGTTTGGATTGCCCGCATCCGTACTCTTCACCAGGACGAGGAAACGCAGATTTATACAGACGTTAGAGTAAGTCAGATGTGGTAGGGTGACATGGCAGGAAAGCTTATGTCATCAATTTTAATGAGTTGTGCTCTTCTTATTGGTTGGGACTACAAGATCAGCATGCTGGCCTTGTAGTCCCGGACTAGCTAATAATTTCCTACCATGTTAAGATGCAACTTAATGGCCTGTCTAATTTCCATGTCCATGCAATTCACCAATTAATGTTAAAGATATGATCATACAAAATTACTTTAGTATGATATGAGGAGGAAAATGATAATTGCATTTCACCTAACAATTACAATTATACAGCTTGTAACACATGTGGCAAGAGCTTTATAATTCAATTGAAACCTTCAAATAATATCTAGGATTTAAATTTCCACACCCCATTGTAACTATTGAATTAAAAAAAATTAAAAACACCAAAAAAATAGTGGATGACATTTATCTCAAGTTCTATACATCGTCTAAATCATATTAATGAGAAATTGGAGGAAATTAATGGAGATTCTATGCAGAAATATGAAAGGTATCAACTCCCATTTCATTTGTTTTTCTTAAAGTGTGTCAAATTTCAGACTCGCAACAATCAGATATCAATTTATTGTATGTGTCCACGTTTGGAAGGCAACTCTTCCTCTTTGTCTCTTTCAAAAGGCAATGCTCGACTTTCATTTTCCCTAATCTACAAAAACACTTTATCAAAGTGTTATAAACAAGACAACCACCCCACTTTCCCTACTCTCCAATCTATTCAAACTGTCAATAGCCTCAATTACACGACCAACATTGCAGAGAACTTCTAGTACCTATGTCCCTGTTTATTTAGATATATCCTCTAACTTTTAATTATTTACCTTTTTTTTTTAATGTAATGGGAAGCCAATTTAATCTTTAAACCTTTACTGTTTTGCATACGTGTCAAATCTCAATCACATAACCCACACGTGAACCATTAAATTATATACACACACACACACATATATATATATATATATATATATAGATATTTCATTTATTTCTTTCTATGAAGTGTGCATAAAATCCTGTGTTAGTATCAATCGCCTTCACCATGCAACAGGAAGTGAGTGACATATTTCTACGTAGCCGCAGTTCAAGTTTCACCACGTTCGAGGAGATGATGTCCCCCAAAAGCATTATTCATGCGTCTTGTGTACATTGCCAAGGACAAGAGTTCAATTCTATTATAGATCTCCAAAACCACAACTCTTCCACCCATGAGAAATTCAAGAACTCTTGCAGCAGTTGTAGACGAAGGTTCAATTCTATTACGAATCTCCAAAACCACAGCTCTTCCACCCACGAGAAATTCAAGAACCCTTACAGCAGTTGCAAAAATGCGTTTTGCACTTAAGCCAATTTACAACAACACCACAATGAGGAACACTCAAAGTAAATTTTCTTTTGTTTTATTAGTTTGCATGTAAAAGCTTCTCTTGTTTTTCCGATTTCCCATTTTCTTTCTTTTACATAGGAGGCTCAAGCATTTCAAAGTTTGAAGGAGAAACTAAATACCTTGATCCATATCAACTTTATAGTTTTCTTTCTTTCATTTCTATCCGATTTCAAAATAAACTGGATCCAACCATCATTAATTATCTTTTCTCCAACGTTATAAAATCTTCTTCTTTCTTTCTATTTCAAGATGTAATTTCTTATAAACCAGTTTAAAACACTAGTATATATACGTGTTCTAATAAGTTTCTCAAAAAAGAAAAAGAAAAAGAAAGAATGGTGTTGATTTTGAGGGGGTAAGTTGAAGTATGCAGCAAGCAAGTTGGTTTTGTGGCTTCTTAGTACGCAGCCACTGTGAGCAACAACTATGGCAACCAATCCTATGCTATATGCTACAGAAATTTTGTCATAGATGATCACCACTCACTTAGATTTTTGCGGTCGACGAGGTCAGCCCATGCCAAATAAGGTTTCGGCTAGGTTTTGATGCGGGATGTAGAAGCATCAAGAAGCAGAACATGTCTATTTCTAGAAAAAAAAAGAAACAAAACACGTTTACTTCTGAAAATAACCTTGAATCCACAAAGGTTCATCGAATCCAAGAGGGTCTTTGAATCCACAAGGATTCAAGGGTTCATCAAATCCAAAAAGGTCCTTGAATCCACAAGGAGAAAAGGCTTGGAATCCACTAGAAAGTATAAAGACAAAAGTTTGAATTTTATTGACTGAATAATTGTTAAAAAATGTGTAGACTTAGGGGTCTATTTAAGGGTTCTGTAAAACTTGATAGAAAAATTAATACCTAATCATAATATGAACCAAATTTGACCTAGAAAGCATTAAAAGCACATAAAAACAAGGAAGTAATAACCCTAAACCTAAAATAACATTTTTTTTTTTTACATAAAAATACCAAGATTAAATACTTTGAATACTTTGAGACCCCTCCCTTGAAACAAACACATCCTCGAGTTCATCTTTAAAATCTGAAATTTTCCATGCCTAGAGAACAATACTTTGAATTCTTCAACTTCCTTGTCTTCTTGCCAAACTTGAAAGTCATCAATTGAGCAACTTGAACTTCTTGTCCCTTGATCTTCATGCAATTGCCAATATTCACCAAATAAGAGTCAATAATCAAATCAAATCTTTCCACTCCAATAAAATCAATAAACTTTGTTTCGATGTCTCCCACTAAAATAATAGGAGCTTGAATGTTGAAATAATCTAACTTGACTTCATTGAGAATGTTGACAATTTCCTCTATAATTTATTCTTTAATGGTCTCTACTACCTTGACTTCAAGATCTTTCTCAATAATAGGGTCTTTATTAATCTCCTCCACAATCTTAATTTCAGATTCTTCTTCTATAACAATGTCTTCATTAATTTCCTCATATATCTCCACCTTTTTTTTCAAGAAAAATAGCTTGTTCAACATATAGTTCTTCTCTTAATGGTAGAATATATGGTTCTCCAAAATAATTCAAGTGTGAACTTCTTGGCCAAAAATAATATTGTTTTGTATATGACAGAAGTTCATCACAATCCAAAGAATAAAATTTGATAACATCTTTTTCATCCTTGGTCATGAACAAATTTGTCTTTGCCTTGTCGGATTCTATCAGTTTGTATTTGTTCCCACCAACGTAAGACATACTTTCTAAGTTTACACAAAGCAAGTTTAACTTTTATTCTCTTCACAAATATTCTCATATCCAAATAAGTCCTCTAGATCAAGTAACCAATCAAGAAAATATACTTTATAAAAATTATCATTATAACTTTCAAATCTCTTATAATACCTATCTGAAATTTGCTTACCAATAGGTTGCCCATGAATTACATCTCCACAATAGTTATCCCTATTGTTTCCATGCTCCAATGACGACATCTTAGCAAAGATATTTGTGAGTGCTAGTAGTATGTCACGTAATACTTGCTAAATTTCTATCACCAGAATTGCTACCATTTTATACCTCAGCCACCAAACTAGGATAAATCAAGGCTTTGATACTGTTAGAAATACTGAATGACTGTATTGTATTTCTCACCAAAAAAATATACATAAGTGCCTTTATATAGGAGGCATATGAGTGTAGTACAAGTAAATATGAGTGCAGTACAAGTAAGAGTGTAGTGTAAGAATGTGTGCTATACAAGTAAACTAATGTGTGCACACATTTGAAAGAAACCCCCAGGGTTATTTCAAAGGGCGGCGGTAGCGGTGGCATGATGGTTGCTCTGGGTAGTGGAGGAGGGTCACACATTTCAAGGGACACTTTTGAAAGAAACCCCAGGGTTATTTCTTTCGTTCTAGTGAAAAGGGAAATAAATAGAATAGACGCTGCCATTTGATGTTGTTATCGAGTACAACATTGGGAAAATTCTCTTATTAATGTGATGGAATAAAATTAAAGCTTTAAATTAATCTTACTTTATTTTTGTTTATGTTTTACATTGTTCTCCTTCCAATATATATTAGAGAGTTTCAAACCTATGGCATCTGCTTCTAATGATATCTTTTTATTATCAGACCAAGACATACCAATTGGTTTTTAGTATAGGTAGAGATTGATTCTCAAATCTTTCATTCAATCATCATAGACTTTACCAGTTGAGCTAACTGGAACCCTATTTCAATATATCTTAATAATGGCTCCATTTTGTTTTAAACAAACTGATAATTGAATGACATGAATAGGACTTTTGATATTATGTGATCGGGCATGAGTTAAGCCTTTTTAAGTTTGAATACTGGTTTGCTTGTACCAGATATCACAAATCTCTATAAATATAGCACATTGATAGTCTAAGGCAATTACGATTTTGTTATTTGGATATATTACATGTAGAATGAAGATACGTAATAAGGGTCTGATTAAATAACTTTTTAATTTGTAGGTTGTATTAAACTGTTGAAATGTTCTTCATCAAAGCAAGGTTTTTTTGTTTGTTATAAATGTCCTTAACCTACCCAAGGACTAAGTAGAACTTTTGAATTGGTGCGTTGTGTCCTAATATCTAAAAAGATGAAAAGGAAGATTGTGCTACCCAATAAGATGAGTTCGAATTTGATTTTAATTTTTTTTGTCTGAGTAATATTTTTTTTAATGTTATTTTATTATTGCTATTGATTTGGTTCGTAAGTCAATTCATTTCATCATGCTTCATTTCAAGTTCAACTTTTGAAGTTGAGTTCTGGAAGCCAGCCCAGCTCAGTCAAAGATTATTTAAAATCTTACGCAACATATTAGCAATTAGGGTGCATTTGTTTAAGTTGGAGTTGTTGCAAAATAATATTTGAAGTTTAAAAGTAGTATTTGTAAAAAAAAAAAGCTACGTAAAGTAGTGGTTGTGAAATAGAGTTTTGGGTTTTTAATTTACAAAACGTTTAATCAAATGAACTTTTATATTAATTTTTTTTTCTCTATTCTCTTTCACACAAACACACGAACATAATAAAATTATTAATACAAAATAAAAAATTCTAAATTCGGGACCTTTCTTTTATTTTTTAAGGACTTTATATTATTTTTCTTTCCCCGAACTTTATTTTTTAACCCCAAAATTTTGGGACTAAAATTTTGCTGTTTCCCTTGCTCCTTTCCAACAAAACAACAATTCAGATAGTAACACAAGGTGGAGTTAGAAAAAACACAAGCATCCATAAGTCTACACTACAACAAAATGTGTTTTTAGTGACGAAAAATTTCGTCACTAAAAGTTCATGTTTTCGTCACTAAGAACCTTTAGTGACGAAATCGAACTTTTAGTGACGAAACTCATTTCGTCGCTGAAACCCCGTCACTAAAAGTCCTGGCGACGAAAAATTTCGTCACTAAAAGTCCGATTTATTTTTTTTTAAAAAAAACTTTTAGTGACGAAACGTTTTCGTCACTAAATGTTTTCCTCGCTAAAAACACTATTTAGTGATGGAAATATTTCGTCACTAAAAACACCTAAGTTTATTAAATCATATTTAGCGACGAATAATTTCGTCACTAAAGCTATGTTCAGGTACATATAGTGACGAAAAAATTCGTCACTAAAACAATTTTCATGAAAATTTGGGCACATTTAGTGACGAAAATTTTCCTCACTAAAACCATTTCTTACAAATTTTTGCTACATTTTACAAAAATTTTGTTTCTCTATTTGTGACGAAAAAATTTGTCACTAAAACTTATTTTCTGTTTTTATTTTTTTCATAGCTTTGATATTAACCTGTAACCTGTCATTACATTATTAAAACCTCACATTTGAATAACACATGCATTTCAACAACACATTTATAAAAAAAGATCCATATATTCCACAAGTAAAAAATAAAACAAGTATCCAATTCAATCTCCTTCCATACAATAATTGTTTGCAGCACATACAATAACACAAGACATTTTATAACAATACAAAATGTGTAGCATAATATAATTAGAAAGAACGGAAGATGTCCTCATATATCTTCAAGTAATGCCAAAAGTAAATCTCTTAAAAGCCACCAATAAGAAATCTGCACAAATATAAAAACAATGCTACATTAAAATCGTAAAGTAAAAACATTAACTATGTTATAAGAAAAATTTTTAACAGTGCATTAAGAGTAGCCACACCAATGAATTAAAATCACAACTCCTAATGTATAAGTTGTAGAAAGCAAATATAAATTTTCAAGTGTGATATAATACAATTAGTTTCAAATAATGCATAAAAAAAAGTAGTCACACCATATAGTGCGGGTCAATTGCTAAAATAAAGTACTAATACAATACAAGTCCATTGATAAGATATTTGTAAACTGGTACAAGGTTAGCAATAAAACTTCTGGTTCAAAATATTAATGTGGGTCATTACTAAGTCATTTATTTATTAGTCTTTTTTTTTCTTTTCAAAGGTTGGAGCTAGGGTGTTTAGTCGCAATTTTGCAATAAATGTTGATCAAGTTAGAGAGAAAAGAGGAAAACTTGTCCTTCTAATGAAGAGCAGTTGAGTGCATGGACTTCAACCAATGAAAATCCTACCATGCACTAGTCCCTTCAAGAACCTAGAAAGCTAATACACTGGCAAAGCAGAAGTACCTGCGGATTGAGTTGCGTCTAGTTTACTCTACTTTGTATGTTGATAGATTAACTTCTATTGAAAATTCTATCTAAATAATTCTACTTGAATTAAAATACTTTTCAAGCTTAGAAAAAGTGAACTTTAATAAAAATGTACTAAGCTCAAATACGTAATCTCAAATTTTAATAAAACTTGTTTACAAAATGGGGAGATGTAAGATGATCTAGAACTAGTACCTCATAGCTGGGAGGCATGAGATGTAGCTTTACTTAAGGCAACCACTGTTTTTGAACCAGATGGATGTCCCAAATGCTTAGAGACAAAATCCCCAGCCAACATGAGCTCCCCAAGATTCACATTGGTTTTCACACCAAGTCCATGTAGCATGTAAACAACATCCTCAGTCGCAACATTTCCAGATGCTCCCTTGGCATAAGGGCAACCCCCAAGACCAGAAACTGATGAATCCATTGTGCTGATCCCCAGCTATGAAACAATACAAATGAACAAAATAACATTAAGTTTCACGTAATAATCACATTTCAAATCATTTTGCTAGCATTTAGTAATGAGTTTGGAAATGTAGCCAACTGAAAATTGCAAGTTTATATTTTGCATAAACTTGTGCCACGGCCAGGACAAACAACTTGGAGACTTGATAAATTTTTGGTCAACTAAACTAGAATGTGTGAGGTTGGCTGGAAGTCCACAAACTAGGATAAGCTAAAACAGGCCTTTACTCAGTTAATTTGTAAGATTTTGAGCACAAAAAAAATAAAACTGTAACCACATGCACATGTGAACACACATATGTATTCATTAATAAGAAAATATGTCAAGGGGAAAACACCCAAGTAGTTCACATGAAAGAACAACCTCTGACAAAACAAGATAACCACCTAAGAAGCATAGTTAGGGCAAAAACCTCTCCATATCTATGAACACGAACACAGCTGCATGGGTGTCCCTGGACTGTCGCAACACATAGATCAAGTCTTTCCGACCCTCAACAATTAGCTCTCTCTCTCTCTCTCTCTGCACTCCAGCCACAAAGATTAACCATTACGTCACTATCTTAACATTGAACCCAATAGAAAAAGGTATAAAAGCAATAAGGGATAAGCACTATCCTTTTTATTTTTTATATAAGTGATAAATTTTATTCAAAGAGAAGAACACAAAGAAACGGAGTATCATTAAATTAAATGTCTACACTCAATGGCCAAACAAAATATGAAGGTGATCAATTTGTGGAACCACTTTTGTCATCCACTTTTGTGAACCCAGAAAGGTACTTCTCAACCTCATCCCAATTCCCATTATGCACCTCATCCTCAAAATATATTATATTAAAGAAAAACCCAGATTCCTGTTCAAGTCTATTTGATAAAGAAAGAAATTAATGAGGAAACTTTTTTTATAAAATATATATATATATATATATTTATATAAATTAAAACTGAAAAATAAAATAAAGCAAAAAATAAAAAACTGAAAAATAAAAAACCAAACAAACTAAACTCTTAGATGCATACTTGTGAATAGTCTCTTTGAACATTTCCTCATCTAGAAACTGTAAGATCAAGAACACGAGCTCTCTACTAAGTGACTACATATTAGCCGCCCACCTCTTGTTCGATTCCCAACAAACCAAAATCACCAAAAACACCACTAGATCTGCAAAAATAAAAATAAAAACTTAAAAGGGTTAATTTCTAACTACCGTAATTATTCAAAAAGAAAAACAGCACATAGATTCAATCAAATCTATACCCAAAACCAAATCACTAAACTCCCATCCTTAAAACACAAAAAGAAACCCATTTTTACATACAAAAATTATTACCATGTACTTATTAGAAGACAAACATGTGCAAAGTAAAAATCACGTAAACGAAAGTTGCTTTAGACCATGTGGGTATCAAAGATACAAAAGCCACACGGTGTGAGGGTGAGATGAGAGCAAAGCAATGGTGAAAATCAGAGCTCGACGGCGAGGCGAGCTCTACTAGATCCTCACGGCGGCGACGACGTTTGCAACGGCGTCCTGACGGCATCCTTGACAGCGACGGCGACGACGTTTGCGATGGAGTCTTGACGGCATCCTTGACAGCGACGGCGACGACGTCTGCAACGGCGTCCTGACGGCATCCTTGACAGCGTCCTCGACGGAATGGTGCCTATCGGCAACGGAATGATGCTTATCGGCGATGGTTTGGTGATATCGGCGACGGAATGATGCTTATCGGCGACGATTTGATGCTTATCGGCGACGGTTTAGTGCTTATCGGCGATGGTTTGGTCCTTATCGGCGACGGTGACAGTTTGGTGCTTATCGGCGACGGTTGGTTTGGTGCTTATCGGCGACGGTTGGTGAGTGCTTACCGGCGACGGTTGGGTTTCTCTGTATCGGTCTCCTTTGGGTTTCTTTGTGTCGGCTGGGTTCTGAGATTTTGGAGCTGATGGTTGAAATAGAATGGGGAAATGGCATATATATAGGTAGGGCTTTAGCGACGATTTATTTCCGTCGCTAATGGACAACTTTTCATTGCAAAAGGCATAAAATTTTAATGTTTTTAGCGACGAACATAACTTTCGTCACTAAAAAACCCAGGAGGCATATATATAGGCAGACCTTTAGTGACGAAATTTAATTTCGTCACTAAAGAACCCAAAGGCGTATATATAGGGAGGTCTTTAGCGACGAACATAAATTTCGTCACTAAAGAACCTAGATTTTCTAAAGATTTTTAGTGACGAAATTACAATTTCGTCACTATAGATTACTTTTAGTGACGGATTTTGATTCCGTCACTAAAACAATGGAATGAAAAACTATGAATATTTTTAGCGACGAATATTTTTCGTCGCTAATTCTTCCTTATAGTGACGAAAGCATTTTCGTCACTAATACTATCCATAGAAATGCCTACAATGACGAACTATTTCGTCACTAAAAATTTTAACTTTTAGTGACGAAATATTTCGTCGCTATAGATTAATTAAATTCGCGCCAAGGTTTCCCCCCGCGGCCGCCCATTTTTCATATCACAATAGCGACGAAAATTATTTTTCGTCACTAAATGTTATAATTTTTTTTATTATTAGCGATGAAATTCAAATTTCGTCACTAAATCTGTATTTTTAGCGACGAAAAATATTTCCTCACTAACTTTCGTCACTAAAGATACATTTTGTTGTAGTGCTAGGACCACCCACAATAAAGAAAATGATGATCAATGGACTTCATTTGGATTTGCATAACAGCACCGATCTACGATAACTTTTTTTTTTTTTTTTGCTAAACCCGGTCCACGATAAATTATACCATATTTTTATCTCAAATTATGTATTGTTAAAATTTACCATGCACTGCAGCTCCATTCAAACAAAGAAAAGGTTAAGTAATCTATGTGTGACCTCTCCACTAATCCATACTGGCATTCATGTAAAAGTATTTGAAATGTATACAATAAATTAATCTCATATTTACATATTTAATCTTACTTTTATGCTATATTGTGATTGATTATAAATTGTCTTTGTTTTATGCCCAATTCCCAAGGAAATTAAAAGATGCAAAATGGGCCGATTGTCAATCCGAGGTGACAAACCCTGAAGAGATCCAGTCCAACAAGGCGTGAGGTGAAGCAAACAAAAAACAAAGAGAGAAGAATATGAAAGCATGACTTCCTCACTTACGCGAGAACTTGCTGGGCCTTGAAGTGTCACACAAAGAAAAGAAGAAGAAAAAAGAACAAAATAGCAGGAAGTTAAAAAGTGGGCTTGTGATCTTTTTCTTATATTTGTCAGTGGGCTTCCCTTTTTTACGAGATGAAGGAGTTGAAGACTTTTGGGCCACTTCGGGGTCTTGTGAGAGACAGACTTGGAAGTTGATGTTGTCGTGTTTGAGATTATATAAATTGAGAGCATACAGAAACACGGATATATTTTTTTTTGGGCTCTAAATAGAATATTACTCTGGTGGTCTAGTTTAATTTAAGTATATATAAGTGTGAGTCTCTTTTATAGAGACTTGAATCCCGACTCTTATACCTCAAAACCAAAGATACTTTGTGGTAGAAATGCAGAAGTTTAAGGGTTCATTTGTTGAGGTGAAACATGGAAGAGAAAAAATGGAGAAGAGAAAAGTGGATAGAAAATTGATTTAATGAGTGTTTGGTTAAAGAGAGTAAGATGATAAAAAATTGGTAGGGCTAAGGTTTTGTCTCCTGACCCACCTGGGTGTCGTGGCCATTATAACACTCTATTTGTGGAGCCTGAGCTTGCAGAATTAGAGGATCTGAATGAGTCATGACTGTGCACCTAGCCCAATCAAGGACGCTAGTGAGTATGAGCCGAGAGTATGAAGTTATTTCTCAGGCGCTTTCCGTTGTAAGAATCAAACCTGAGACCTCTACCTCTCAAACCCTTGGGAGTAAGCTCATGACCACTAGACCAATCACCCCTGGTAATTAAATGTTTGAATTCATTTGGAATACTTAATGAACCATAAATAATTTATTATATCTAAATTTTATCCTATATTTATTTGGGTGATGGGAGCTCTTAATTAGCCACATTTAATTTACCTAAAGCTAAAGCACTGACATTTTGCATACGTATTGCGATAGGGGGTCATCCCAAGGCAAGACCAGTTACAAAAATTCCTAACATTGGTGGAGCAAAACTTGATTGATAAAATATTGGTAGAAAAGTCTTCTGTTTTTTCTTCTTCTTGGAAGCTGGTTCCAATTCCAATGACCTATTCAACATTTCAACTACTTCATCCCTTCTATTCCACCAAAGCGTGACCCAGTGACCCATGACATAAGGGAAAGAAAGAGAGGATAAAGGTGGCAAGGTTGACCCTTGGCGCCAGTCTGCTCGATACTTAATTAGTTTTTTGAGTTTTAAATCTCTAGAGCGTTCGACATGATTTCTTCTAGAAATTTTTTTTTGTAATTTTCACAAAAACACAATTATTGGAAAGTTGTCAAAGGATGCAATATTGACAATACTTTTTTCTCTCACAAAAAAAAAAAAAAAAAAAATCTTGATTAACTTTATTCAATTTAATCCTCTGGTTAGTGTCCCTCAAAAAAATTGTGCAATAAATAACTCCTAAAGCCATTTAGTTTTGATTTAAAAAAATATATATTTCTTTTGAGTTAAAAAACATTAAAAAAAAATGAAGTTTTTTTTTTATTAAAGGAAAAAAAAAAACCTTACTTTTTCATCTGTTTAGTTCTAAACCTATAAAACAATTATAAACAATTCTCTCCAAAAAATCAGAAATTTCAGCCAAAACTTTGCCCCAAATTAACCTACACAACTAGTGCAACGAGAGATTGACGATGGTGAAAAAGTTGAAGGCATTGATTTTGACAAAAATGATTTGACCATGATCCAACTGATTGATTTCTGTCAAAATTGATCATGCTCAACTCTCATCAATCATCAAAATCAATCACGATTAAGAAAATTTAATTATATAAACAATATTTTTATTTTCAGAAGAAAACAATATATTAATATGTGTAATACACACACACACACACACAAGTGTATGAAAGAACTATGATGACATGACTAATGGAAAGGCTTGTTTCCAAACACTGGGTAAAAATATTGAACTAATGGAAAGGCTTGGTCACCATTCAAAATTTTGAACTTCAGAATACAAAATTATAATGATTTTAACTTTAAGGTTGTAATTGCAATTTAGTCTTTGTTGGAAATTGGTTATAGTATAAATATACTTGAAAAAAAATTGAAGTTTTAATAAGCTGCACGTAAGCATATAAGATACAAAGATAAAAGAAAAACCTCTACGTATGTAAAAGTACACAAGCAAATCAATGCATACAATAATTTCTTTGTCACTGGACTAGAATGAGATAGATGGCATATGAATGGTGAAGCCCACCCCCTTCAAATTAAATGTAAAAAAAAAATAACAATAAAAAAAATACCATGTGGTTCCTAGTGAGAATCATTGTCGTCTACACTAGCCCTCAGTAGTTGATCAATCATATAAATAAGAATTAAATGATATAAGTATCCTGACATTCAATTTAAATCAAATCTGTTAAGTAGAATAATGTGAAAATTAAAATTTTGCAAAGAATATTAAAAAAATTCAACTTAAGAACAGAAATTATTAAAAAAATGACTCTGTATGTACGTACTATATGTGACTATGGTCTTGTTTCTCAAAAAAAAAAAAAAAAAATGACATGGTAATGGTAGTAAGAGATCTCCCGTGACAGAAAATCCAAATAAATATTAATAACATTTAATAAATATTACCAGTTGAGACAATGACACTATTGATAACACTCTAAAAACTAATTAGAAAGTAAATACTACTCCGTAATAACATTTAACAAATCCCCTACATTGCACGGATTACGTGTTATTTTTTTAATTGCATGATCAAACTAAGGGTTTGTTTGGGATCTGAATATTTTGTTGAAACTAAAATTTTTTTACTGAAAGTATTATAGATAAAAGTAAAAATTAGCTGAAATAGTACAGTGGAGTTTATGAATAGTAGCAAAAATAAGATGAATAGTAAAATAAGTTGGCAACTTTCATTAATGCCAATGTGTGTTTCTTCTTTTTTTTTGAGAAAAAAAATACATGAAATCAAAAAATTACAAATAGGTAATCTATTGGAAAACCTTTTTTTTAAGATACCAGAAATACAAATACATGTATCAGTGATACTAATGGGATTCTTTTTCGAATTCCTTATCAAATTTCATAACATTCATTGAACAATAGGGGAGTTGTATTGGAGAAGGAGAGATGAAACCTTGAAATATGCAGATGTTTGACCAGATACCACACAGTGTGCCCAAAAAAAAAAAACACACACACACACACACATCGGAATTACCAAACTGATCCACTGCCAAATTTAGACAAATGGAACTACATGAATCTTGACACAGCACAAAATTAGGATTCTAATCTGAATTGTAATTGAAGTTTCTGAGCTTGTCTCACCTACAGATTATATATATATATATATATATATATATATATATAGATATTGCAAGTAGAATATAGAATTTATCATAATTGAATACGCACACCAAATATAACATAAAGAAACTAATATGTATGGATATACTACTTTAAGGGTAGCAAAATTAAATGAAAAAAAAAAAAAGCATTGCAATGCATATTTAATGCAATAGAATCATCATCAAATTTTAGAAAATAATAGGTTGCTCACACACACACACACACACACACACACACACACACACACACACACACACACACACACACACACACACACACACACACAGAGAGAGAGATAAAAAAAAAGGGTAAATTGCAAATTACACCCATAAAGCTTGGGAGTGATTGGATTTTGCACCTTGAAGTTTCAGAATTTAGATTTTATCCTCTAAAGTATGGTGATATTTGAATTTTACACCATGACGTTTCAAAATTTAGATTTTACCCCCTATAATTTAGAAATGTTGGGATTTTACTCTCCAAAGTTTTGGAGTACTTGGATTTTACACTCCAAAGTTTCAGAATTTAGGAGTGTAAAATCCAAACACCCCTAAATTTTAAGGGGTAGAATCCAAATTCTGAAACGTTAGGGTATAAAATCAAAGCACCCCAAATTTTGGGGGGTAAAATTCAATTTCTGAAATTTTAAGATGTAAAATCCAATCACTCCCAAACTTTAGAAGTGTAATTTCCAATTTACCCAAGAAAAAATAAATCATACTTCATTATGTAACTGTTAATTGGAAACTATGTTTCGAATTATAACTAAAAAGAGATGTTTTCCAATCTTAATAGAAATTACATAAGAAATAATGTTAGTAAATTTTAAAATCCATTTTTTGACATTTTATTTAACATTATATATATATATATATAAAGTTTATATAATCTTTATACACCATTACTTTTAAAAATATAATGAATGATGCTGCCTCTCATTCAACGTCTCTAATATGCAAATCATCAGCTAGTAAATATATGATAATAATAAGAAATATTACAAATGAGATCATGAAAAAAATGATAAAATTGATTAGTTACTATCATTATAGAGTAGTAATATATAGTTTTACGCATCAAAAGAAGTGGAATATATAGAATTTTGTTAAAGTATATGTAAAGGTTTTTTTTTTTTTTTTAAAGGTATATGTAAGGTTTTTATTAGCTTAAAAGATAATGAAAAATCAATTGCTAATAACTAAAACAATAATAGTAATAAAAAAAAATATTTAATTAGACTACTCTAAAAAAATTATCACACACGACGCACGAGTTTGCAGCTAACTTAGGTTAAAATGTAAAATACACCTTTTAATGTCACTGGAATTTATTTTAATCATCTAACTTTGCTTTCATTCATTTTAGTAATTTGAGTTCAAGTCTATTCAATTAAAGTTTTTCCATCAACTTTTCTTAAAATTTCTTGAACAAAAATATAGAAAATTCAATTGTTGATTGGATTTTTTTAATTTAAAAATTTGAAGAAAAATTTAAAATTTGTGACAATTAATTGCAATATTTAACAAAAGTTGATGAAGAGGTTTTAATTGAATAAACATGAAACTTAGAGAACAAAAATAAATTAAAACAAAGTTAAAGAACCTAATTAAATATAGTAGTAAGTTTTACATTTTAGCCTTATTTTTATTACTGATAGTGTACGAGTGATTATACAACCTGTTTTTGGATCCCTATGTAGTTTTTATCACTTTTCTTGAATTTTAGTACAATCACATAAACGTATTTTGCCAAACGCCTTGTAACTGAATTGACATATTTTCATATACAAAGTGCTTGGGAGTTTAGGGAGAAAAGGGTTCGAGCTGCAGATTAACAACATGTTGTAATTATCTCTTAAAAAAAATGAACTTATTTTAAATCACATGGGCGGAGCTAGAGAGCAGTAGTAATTAACAAAAAAAAGGAATAGAATTTAGCCCATTTCTTCAGCCCATAGCTCCTCTAAAATATAAACCCAAAAATAATAATTTTAACAAATTTGTATTATCGCAATAAATGAAGCCCAAATCTTTTCTAAATCAAGACTCCTAATTAAATCAAAATTAAACTCCAAAAAAATCCCACAGTTAATATATAAACAACTCTAAGCTTCACAGGCGTTTGCTCCCATAAAATAAAAGTTGGTTTAAAAAAAAAAAAATGCCCTTACGCTGCCATAATTGCAAGCCAACTCTGATCAGTGATCTCATCCACACTGTTGAGTAACTGACCGACCGATCTTTCTTCACGCTGCTATCTCAATCTCTCTCTCTCTCTATGTTCAGTAGCTTTTTTTTAGATACATCTATGTTCAGTAGCTTTTCTTCAGTTTTAATGTTTTAGACATTCAGTTCATAGAGTTCTTCATTTTGTTTTTAGGAAAGAGTAAAGTACCCCTTTATTTTTTTGATTCTTTGATGGAGTGAAGTAGTTCATTTTTTTTTTTTTTTGCTTATTTTATAAACTAATTGTTAAATTGTATTATTTTATTGAGTTCGTTTGTGGTATCCAACCATCAATAGACTAGACTTGCACTTAAATTATAATATTTATTATTTAGAGATGGAAGTTATGATGTTATCACTTGATAATATTTAAGAATTCCCATGGAAAGTTTTATAATGCGATTTTAAGCATTTTCTTTTTTATAATCATAGGCATATTTACAATCAGATCATAATAAATTACAAGGTCAAGTCACTTACCCCAGAAATACTTCTGTGCTTAAGCAGGGATGAACTAGAATTTCAATTTGATCGAGGGCCACCAAAGCATGAACCAACAATTTTTTTTATGAGAATCCTAGTTAGTATTTATTTGGTATTAACAAAATATCATCTAAGAAAATAGACAATATAATTAATTTTGAACTACTTGTATTTTTTATTTTATAAAAATAAAATATTAATAATATATTATAGTTGGCTTTTCCATAATAAAAAAAATCAAATAAAAGTTATTTTAATGATCTAATTCTATATCCAATATTTTTCAAACTAAAAAACTAAATAGCGTTGCCAGCCAAGAAAAAACACAAACAAAAAAACACGTCATTTAAATGAACCCATACAACATCACGTCAGCAAGCCATATGGCAGCACCCAAATCGTAAAATCCCAAGTTCTTAACTTTGCGTCTAAATTAGTAAACAACCAAAACTGGTGGGCTATTGATCGAGAATTTGGCTCATTTTCAGTACTTTCTTAATTGAATATGTTCTTTTGTTTTAAATATAAATGTCAAGTGATACGTAGTATGTTTTAATCTCCACTTTATTCAAAAAGAAAAATCTTCACCATTTATTTAATTAGTGGGTGAAGTGATAGTCTTTTATTAAAACAGAAGGAAATTCCGGTTAAAAAAGTACTAGAAGTAAGCCAAATCCATAGAATGATCTTAATTAATTCATTCAATTACCCAATTAATTAATTAGGTCAAACTATAAGTAAATTGTGGAGTCACCAAATAACTGGTATGTAGCGGAAAATAAATGATATAGTGATTTGTTGATGAATAGAAAAAACCTCTCGCAAGGCAAAAACTCTATTGGATGAATTTCATATTACCACTTTCAAGAATCCACTAATCAATAATCAATAATCAAGTAAATACAAGTATAAAAAGAATCTTATCACTACTCTAGACTATCGCAAAATATCAATCTACAGTTTAACCTTTACTTCAATCTCCAATTGAACTTAATCCTGTAGAAGACTTCTTCGCACACACGAATCCTAGTATGTAACAAACTCTAAGCAACTGATTGATTGTTGTTAGTTGCAAAGTTCTACACTTTAAAACACGTTGAAGATCAAGAAGTACTTGATTACAAAACTCAAAGACACATAATACGCAGTAACTTCTTGCAGAGTGTATGAGTTTTCTAATTGAGTCTCTGTATCTTTGATGACTTTAAAATAAGTCTTTTATATGATCTAGGGTTGTAGAGAGAGAAGCCCTAATAATCCAAGTTGTCATGGGCCAAATTTTAGATTTGAGACTTTTGAAATCATAAGTCTCAATAGATTAAGCTTGTGTTGAGCTTCCTCATTAAACCTCGATAAATGCTAGTGTCAAGGCTAGTGTCAAGCTTCAATAAAACTACTTTTCTTCACTTGTTGCTTGGTTTAATTTTCATATCTTTAATAATACGACTTGTGATGTTTGTGTAGCACACTTCTTGATAAATTCAAACTCAACTCAGATCTATCAAATTACGAATAAAGTGTAGTGTTTTGTCAAAAAATAAGCTAATACATAAAAAATATAACCCTAACAAAAACTAATCGACCAAACAACATAGTAAAAAAAAACAATTAAACATGCTTTGATAATCACATAAAATAAAAAATAACGCACATAAAATAGGCACAGAAGGTCTCATTGCACAATCACAAGCCAGGATGACCTTTTTATGTTTGTTGGGTTTCTAGGACCAATTTAAATATTTTAGAGGCCCAAGTAGTTGTGTTCAAATTTTAAATGCATACATACTATTTTTAAAAAATAAAATTTGGGGATGAGCCCCTCCATCAAATGTAATTTTCAGGGATGAGTAACATTTCTTGAAGCGATTAACACTTTTATACAATGGCACCACTTGAATTTAGGTATATATAAATTTTTTTTTTCTCCTATTTTAGGAGGGGTGGTCATAGTCAACAGCTAATTATCTTTTTTTTTTTTTTATAAGATTTTTTTTTGGAGGTTGATTTGGACAACATAATTCTTAAGAGAGGTTCAATCTCTGCTTCCATCAAAACTCAATTGGTATTTTAGTCTAATAATAAAAAACTATCATTTAGAGCAAATGCAATAAGTTGAAACTCTTTCTAAAAAAAAAAAAATCTTAAGAGAGAGTCATATATATACAAATTACAAGAGACAATTTAGCTATATATAGCTATTACATCAAAAATAATAATAAAATAAAATAAAAGTCTTAGGGCTAGGGGGACCATGGCCCCCTTTGTCTCAAGGTACATTTGTCCCCATACCTTCCATCCAAACTATTATTTAGCATTAGTGAGCAACGATTCCATTTGCTAAATGAATCTTTCAGCAAATGGTATTGTTGCTTATGGGATCATGTAGATTTTTCGCCCCCACACCAATTTTTATGGTAATGATGTTGTTGAAGAATATTGCACTGACCTTGGAGGAGAAAACAAAAAGGGCTTTGGAGGAATTTCTATGGAATGAACATTACCTTCCAACATCTCCACCACCTTAGTCATGGATGGCCTATTTGTTGAAATGGTCTGAATGCACCATAAGCCCACTAAAATCATTTTTCTTTTCGTTTGTTCATCCTCCTCTGTTAAGACTGAGTTGTTTTCAACATTCTCATCCAAGTTTAGATTCTGATAAATCCAGTCTAGAAAATATCTCTCACTAGTATGTGACACTTCTGCATCAAAATTCTCTCTTCCTCCAACCATTTCAATAATTAACATTCCATAGCTATAAACATCAGACTTGTGAGAGACTCCTCCAAAGTTTCGACTAAAAACCTCTGGTGCAATGTATCCTATGGTTCCTCTAGCACCCAACATAGATACAATACTCTCCTTCTTTTGGCATAGTCTTGCAAGGCCAAAATCAGATATTTTTGGACAGAAATCATCATCTAGTAGAATATTTTGAGGTTTTATGTCAAAATGCAAAATCCTTGTGCTACAACCACGATGCAAGTACTCTAATCCTCGAGCAACGCCAACTGCAATTTCAAAAAGTGTTCTCTGTTCTAACTGACAATTTGCGCTTGAAGATTCTGGGTTGCATATGAACTTATCCAAAGATCCATTGGGCATGAATTCATAGACTAGAATTCTTTTAGTTCTCTCATAACAGTAACCCAAAAGACTGACGACGTTAACATGGGAAGTTCGGCTAATGCTAGCAACTTCATTAATAAATTCTTCTCCATTGCCTTTCAACTCATTGATGACTTTAACTGCTACTAGACGACCGTCCAATAGCTTTCCTTTGTATACACTTCCATATCCACCTTGACCTAGTTTGTTTTTGAATGAATGAGTCATTTTCTTAATATTTGAGTAACTATATTGCTTGGGAGCGAGTGAGCCTTGATTCATTATAAAATCCTTGGCATATTGATTTTCTTTGGTTTTCTTCTTGCTAATCACTCCCATATTTGATAATTGTTCTCTTTTGAGGTAGCAAATGATCATAATAAAGTTAACTGCTATGGTCCCAACAATACCAGCCACAACACCTGTGTTTAAAGAGCATAATTAAGAGCTTTCAATTATAAATAAAACAAAACTTAACTATAACTGTGCAATATATTAGCTTCCTCAATTAAATTCAAACACATGATTACATTGGCTAATATAGCACAAATTGTGTTGTCTTGTCCAACAAAAATTTAAATTCAATTCAATTGTGTTTAAATTTAATTGGAGTACTGTACTTAAGAAAATGTTCCTAAATTTTACTTTTGCAAAATATAATCCAATAAAAGATATAAAAAGATATGAAGGGTTCCCTCATTGTTACCGTACCTTTAAACGATTGATTCCACCACGTAGAGGAATAGCCTGAAAAACCCTCATTGTTCCCTTATTGACGATTTAAGCCACAAGACATGACAAAGAAAGCAAAGGGCAGACAAAAATATCAAAGTTAGATTTAACTGTAATTTGCCTATATGGAAGGAAAACAAAGTTGAGAGATATAATTCAGCTTGCCTTTATTGAAGCTGTTACTCATTTAGGTTATATATTTAAAGTCCTTCTCAAAAAAAGTTTATATATGTAAAGGTCTAATGAAATCGAAAAAAAAAAAAAAAAAAAAAAACCCTCTTGTACTTTTGGCTCCTCTCTATTGCTACAAAATTACTGTATCACACGTAATAACAATTGCATTAGTAGATGCAAAATAGAAAAAAGTGGCAAGTTCTACACAATTTTGCTAAAAAACTACCTCGTAGCTTTGTATTTCATTTTTTTTAATATTTCTCTCTCTCTTCACCTCTCTCATCAGATTCTCTCTCTTCATCTCTCCCAACCGATTCTCTCTCTTCACTGACTCTATTCCTTTGTCAAACTCATCCCAAATCTAAAACCCAAACTCATCAAATTACCCATATACAAATCCGTAAAGAATCATGAAAACCTATATTGCAAAGAAGAAGAAGTGAAGAAGATGAAGAAGAAGCAGAAAAATAAAAAGAAGAAGAAAAAGATGAAGTGATGAAGAAGAAGGGAAGAAGAAGGAAGAAGATACGTAGCACATTATTATATAATTCAAAACCAGGATCAGAAGTAAACTCTGCCAATAATGGGCTAACAAGGATGCAAAATATGATATTTAATGACAAGATGACAAACATGACATCCCTTGTGTAACAGGCATAATAAAATTCTTACCGAAAAACAATTAAAAAACCTAGTGAGAGAAGTTCTAGACATACCAAAATAAATATATAAAAAAGCTTGTTCCAGCAAATACGAGCAGAATCTAAACCAGATGATTAAGTGCAAAGCTTCAGGCAGTTTCAGGATTCCAAAGAAAGCAATAAAACTAGTGAAAGGATTGCTTATGCACAAAGGTAAGTGCACCAGCGAGCTCTAGTTCAAATGGTAACTCTTCCCACAGGAAAAAAAAAAACAGGTTGGGTATAAGGCCAAGGGATCAAGATCTATTATTCAACTAATCAAGAAAATAAAAGAAATGGAAGCTTATTTTTTCAATATATGGAAGACAGAAAAATATCTATAAATGCAGAATTTGATCATTCACATGACCACCTCATATAGATTTCATGAAATTAAGGGTAGTAGGCTATTCAATTGAGTGTACTCTCTTAACCACTAAGCATCCTTAGACTGTTTTTTTTTTTTAGTTGAGAGAGGGGGATTTGAACCTAGATGACTTTGTTGGAAAAAATAAGAGATGCCAATTGAGCCAAAAGGTTCTTGGCCATCCCTAGACGTTGTTGAAATGATATATTGAGTAAAAAAGCAAAGTGAAAGAGAGAGAGAGAGAACAAGGGAAGTATGAAAACTAATTTGGGAAAAATGATTTCAAGCACTAATCTATATATACAAGCTTAGAGATAACTAACTCCCATAAACTGTGCTAACAGAAAATTAATCACTAACAGCACTTGACACATGTGGCACGTGTATTACTAACATCAGCTTGCACATGAGTGACACAAACACTATTAATTAAACAAACTACATGTCGTATACATCAATCAACTACAAGTCATGGTGCCTTGTTCTTTTAAGCTTTGACTTCCCCTGTTTTTTGTGTACTTATCTGCTATAACAGGCAGTTTAGTAATTGGTGCTGCTTGATTAGAGGATTTCTTGGGCTTGTATTTTTGACAGGAAGCTTGACCGACTACATATATGATATAAGGTCTTAGTGGCTACATCTTTATAGTATTCTTAAGTTTGTGTTACGATTGTCCAAAAAAAAAAAAAGAGTTGTATATATAACAAAGCACCCTAGCAATTATATAATTAGGCCTCTTGGTGTTTAATAATTTCAATTTCTTGAACAAGCACAGTCATGATTAGGGGTGTTCGCGGTGCGGTGCGGTGCGGTTTTGGGCCATTTTTAGTACCGCACTTTGCGGTGCGGTTTAGCTAAAACCATAACTGCATCGCACCTTATTTTTGCGGTCACATGTGCGGTGCGGTGCGGTTTAAAGTTTAGTCAAAACTATAACCGCACCGCACCTCATTTTTGCCGTCATATATGCGGTGCGGTGTATAAGATGCGGTTTGAATGATTTGAAATTAGTATATTTTTCAAAATTTGGGTTTTTTCTACTTAGCCCAAAACTAATTTTTTCCTTTGTTTTAGTTCAAGTTTTAAACTATTAAGCTAGTTTTTCTTTATTTTGGATTGTCTTTCCTAATCAACACTTGCTAAGATTATCAAACTTTTTTTTAACTAGGGTTATTAAACTATTAATAATATATTTAATATTAAAAATAATTAAAAAATATTAATATATAGAGACGGTACGGTGCGGTGCGGTTTGTGCGGTTTTCTTATTATAAAACCGCAAACCGCACCGCACCATGCGGTGTGGTGCGGTGCGGTGCGGTGTAAAATTACTTGCGATGCGGTGCGGTTATGTCATTTTGTGGGCGGTTTTGGTGCGGTTTTTGCGGTTTGTGCAGTTTATGCGGTTTGGTGAACACCCCTCGTCATGATAACTAGTAATGTAACATTTTTTTTTGAGATCAAATGTTACCGAATTCTATTCTCCACCAAAATTTTTACATCGCCAACAAATCCATATAAACAACAGTCATGGGTTTTAGATTTTATCAAGGTTTAATTTTCAATAATATATATATATATATATATAGGGTTGGTTCAAGTTACACCTAGTGTAACTTTATATAATGTTACACAACTCAATATTTTTCAATTAGATGTGAATTTTGACAAATCTACCATTAAATTACATTATTTTCGTATATTCTCTATGCTTGCAAAATTTTTTGGTGATAAAAAATTAATAGTTATGTCATTAATCAATTATTTAAATTTAAATTTTTGTAGTTTAAAATATTGCATAAAATATAAGCTTATAGATCGAACAGTAAATAACATCTAATTGACATAAAAATTGGCAAAAATGTTAAAAATTGAATAGTGAGATTTTTAAAATATAAATTTTCTAACAAGTTTTTAAGTGATATAATTTTGGTTAGTGTCCCGGTGTACCTTCAACCCAACCCATATATATAAACAATGTCCTACTTAAAAGGCTATCAAATTTATTTATTTGGAGACTTCATTTCCATCCCAATGACCATTCCTAAGCAAAATGCAAAACACGTCAAAAGACTCAAATTGCAATTTTCACAGGGGTAGAAAGCTCGAATACCCGGCGTGAGGTGAGGGCATTCAAGCAATGAAAAATAACAAGATAAATGGAATTAAGCTTGATTCTTCCCTAAAATTTAGTTGGTAAAAGACCACCAAAACTAATTACTGATTTGGAAATAACCTGTCTAATAAGTAATACCTGGGTTGGGACACGGCTGAGTGCCACAATCACTATAAATCACATTAAATCCCCTCATCAAAGCTTCCTTAAGAGCGGACCCATTAGTTGTTAGCTCAATTGCCGCCGTTTGAAGGATTTTGAGTCTGACCCCGACTAGGCATGTAGTAATACTCAGAACGGGATCGGTCGGAACCGGACCGATCAGATAAAAAGAAGCGCTCACTTTCCCATTAATGCTACAATTAAACTGATTAGTAGGCTGTACCGAAAAGTTAGAGGAGCAACCGTAGTAGATAGTGAGGTCCTCATTGTCGGATGTGTAATTCAGAATCGTGGGATCCAGAGAGGTATTAGTGAATTCCGTTAGGCAAGTGTTTTCCCAGAGGTCTGACCTGGCAAGGGTCAAGGTTTTATTGGTCTGGTTGAGTCGGAGGACTCGGTAACGCAGTTGGGCGATGGTCAACTCGGGTGAGTCGGTGTCGTTGCACTTGGTGAGCAGGAACTCGGGTTCGGGCTGGACTGGTTTGGACTTGGTGAAGGGTTGAGAGAGGCTCTTGAAGGGCCCGCAGTCGAAGGGGGCCTGATGACATTCGTCGAATTCACTGGAGTCGACGGAAAGGAAGAAGAAGAAGAAGAAGAAGAAGAAGAAGATTAATGGGTACATTGAGGTAGAGTGGAAGAGTGAGATGGCATGAGCCATGAGGAGGTCTTTGGACTTTTGGGTAATGCTGGTGGCTTGCCTTGCTTGGTTACGGAGTTTGGAGGATGCTTGACTGTTAATAGTGGCGGGCTCTTGTTGACCTGGTCTTCGAGTGTTTTCTTTTCTCATTTCCCAGTTGCACAAAATGACCGAAATGCAGAACTGTTCTCTATTTTATAAAACTACAGTTTTTCCGTTTAAATATAATCACAAATTTTTTTACAACAATTTTACAATTTTACAAATTGGTAAAGTAGTAAATTTTTTTTAATTTGCACATTTTCTACCTTTTTAAAGATAATAAAAATTAGTTTAACAACAAAAATTATTAATAATAAATTGAAGCGAGTTAAGCCCAATCAACCTACTTCACCTAAAATAAATAGCCTAATCTTTCCAAAAATTTTAAACAAAACAATTTTTTCCTTATCCAACATGCATGCATGCAAAAATAAAAAAAAAATAAAAAAAAAATAAAAAAAAAAATCCTTAGTTACTAAGGAGGAGAGAAAGAGGCCAGCCAAGTGCAATAAACTTTAAAAAAGTGAAGTTTGATTGATTGTGTGAAAACCGTGTATCGTGTTCAACTTCAATCATTGAGAATTGTCCAAAAAAAAAAAAAATGTTGCAATCAGTGAGGAGCACGTTCTCAAAATAAAAATAAAAACAGGATTAATTGCTATTTTCGTGTATGTTTAGATATCGCTTATTTTACTGGAAATTAAAAATTTATTATTGAAAACAATAAAAAAATAATTGCGTAAATGCACTTTTAATTCCTATATTTTGATGTTTTTTCATTTTAATTCTTACATTTTATTTTTACCACTTTTAGCTCTTAAACCAATTAATGTTTGACATTTAGGTCTTTTCTGTCAGCCAACCGACGAAAATAGCCGACGTGACTGACGGTGAAATAAAAAAATAATATAATTGCACGGTATATAATGCCATGCTAGTATATAAATTTAAAAAATTAATTTATTAATTTTAATTAAATAAAAAACATAAATAAAAACCAAAAAAAAAAAAAAGAAATAAAATCAAAAATCACTAAAATTAAGATCTAAGAAGTATCTTGACTTTCTCTGGGAAGACATCACAAACTGGGTTCAAATTATTTTCTTTTCCATCTCACTTTGTTAAATTAGTTTTTCTTCTCTCTCTCTCTCTCTCTCTCTCTCTCTCTCTCTCTCTCTCTCTCTCTCTCTCTCTCGTGTTTCTCACTCCTGGTAATTGGTTGTGCAATGGCTCGTGATGGCTGTGCTGGGTTGTGATCGGGGTGGATGGGTTAAGGTTAGGGTGGGATGGGTTGAGATCGGGGTGGGGTGGATGGGTTGTGATCGAGGTGGGGTGGGTTGAGGTTGGTCTGGGGTGGGTGGGTTGAGACCGACTGGGATGGCTTGAGTCGAGGTGGTTGGGGTTGAGTTCGAGGTGGCTGGGTTTGAGGTTGGGTTGAGGTGGGTGGGTTGTGAGCTGGCTGGGCTGGGTAGAGGTCGGCTTGGGTTTAGGTTAGGCTGAGGTGGGTGGGTTGAGACCGACTCGGGTGGCTTGAGTTGGGGTGGCTAGGGTTGAGGTTGGGTTGGGGTGGGTGGGTTATGAGTCGGCTGTAGTGGGTAGAGATCGGGGTGGCTGGGGTTGAGACCGAGTTGGGTTTGGTTGTGGCGGTTTGGATGGTGGGTTGTGGTGGCTATGATGGTTTCTCGAATTTGTGGTTGGGGTTGGCCATAGTTGGCGGGCCAAGTTTGGGATGTGAAGGGTCGAGAGAGGTTCTTGAAGGGCTCGCAGTCGAAGAGGGGCTGATAACATTCGTCGAATGCATTGGAGGCGACGAAGAGGAAGAAGAAGAAGAAGAAGATTAATGGGTACATGGAGGTAGAGTGGAAGAGTGAGATGGCATGAGCCATGAGGAGGTCTTTGGACTTTTGGGTAATGATGGTGGCTTGTGTTGCTTGTTTACGGATTTTGGAGGAGGGTTGACTGTTAACAGTGGTGGGCTCTCGTTGACCTGGTCTTCGAGTGGTCTCATTTCTAATTTCTTTTCAGTTTAAACAATATTAATGATTCTTTTAGAGTAATTTATAGTCACAATAAAAAAAAAAAAAATTTATAAAATTTTTACATTTGTTAAAGTAGTAAATTTTTATTGATTGGTACATTTTTCACCTTTTAAAGTGTAAACATTATCCTAACAATAAAAATTATCAATAATAAATCTAAGCGAATTAAGCCCAATCAACCAATATTACCTTAAATAAATGGTCTAATCTTTCCAAAAATTTTAAACTAAACAATTTTTTCCTTATCCAACCTGCATGCAACAAAGACAAAAAAGAAAAAATCCTTAGTTACTAAGGAGAAAAGTCAGAGGCCAGCCAAGTGCAATAAACTTTTAAAAAGTGAAGTTTGATTGATTGTGTCAAAACCGTGTACCGTGTTCAACTTCAATCATTGAGAATTGTCCAAAAAAGAAGAAGAAGAAGAAGAAGAAGAAGAAGAAGAAGAAGAAGAAGAAGAAGAAGAAGAAGAAGAAGAAGAAGAAGAAGAAGAAGAAGAAGAGAGAGAGAGAGAGAAGAAGTTGCAATCATTGAGGAGCGCGTTCTCAAAATAAAAATAAAAACAGGATTAGTTGCTATTTTCATCTTTCACTTTTGTTTTATGTGTTAAAGTAATCTCTAATATTTTAAAAATATCAATTTAGTATATAATTTCTTAATATTATGTCAAAATAGTTCCTATTGTTTAGGGATGGCACAAATTTTAACTCATTCATGACACGTTAATTTTAAGTAAATCTTTACTAATCCAATTAAAGAAATAGGACAAACTAAGACTTCATCTTCTGCTGGTCTGGGTTTGATTATCCGTAATTCGAAAGGGGAAGTGATGGCGGCTTCTTGTGAACGTATAAGGAAAAAACTTCATGCTTTGTGGACTGCTTTTTTGGCTTTAAGGATGGCTCTTTTGTTCTGCCTCAACACCAGTTTTTTAAACGTCACCGTGGAGTGCACTTTTGCTGAGGTGCTTGGAAGTTGCACTTCAGCACTTCACCGTGGATGGCTCTTCTGTTCTGACAGAATCTGTACTTTGGAAGTTGCTTGGATTTTGGAGAATATTAAGCTTATTTATGAATAATTTGTCAACATATCCTTTGTTTATGTTCCTTTAAGATGTAATCATGCTACTTTAGCTCTTGTTAGTGTTGCAAAAGAAAATGAAAGTTTATTATTTGGTTAGAAAAATGCCCCTATTTAATGAGTGTTTGGTTAGAGAGAAGAAGATGGTAAAAAATTGGTAAGGCAGAGGTGTTTTGTCTCCTGACCCACCTGGGCCCGAACTTGCAGAAGTAAAGGATCTGGATGAGCCATGACTGTGCATCTAGCCCCATCAAGGACGCTAGTGAGTATGAGCCAAGAGCATAAACTTATTTCTCAGATGCTTTCCATTATATGATTCAAACCTGAGACCTCCACCTCTCAAACCCTTGGGAGTAAGCCCATGACCACTAGACCAATCACTCCTGTGGTAATTAAATGGTTGAATTCATTTGGAATACTTAATGTACCGTACATAATTTACTATATCTAAATTTTATCCTATATACTACCGCATATTTTTGATGCGATGGTCACTCCACAAGTATAAGTGCTTGTAAGGTGTGGGAGGGAATGGTCGAGGTTCAAGTCTCCAGGAGGGAGTTTCACACACATATACACTTAGATTAGGTTAGAGTAGAATTATATCTTGTATAAAAAAAAAATTGTCCAATATTTATTTGGGCAATGGGAGCTCTTAATTAGCCACATTTAATTTACCTAATGCTAAGCACTGACATCGTACATGCATGCGTATTGCAATAGGGGGTCATACCAATACAAAATTTTGGAGGCTGGTTCCAATTCCAATGACCTATTCAACATTTCAACTAGTTGAAATGTTGAATAGGTCATTGGAATTGAACTAGTACTACTCAACATTTCAACTAGTTGAAATGTTGAAGTTGTGTTGAATAGGTCATTGGAATTGAACTAGTACTACTCAACATTTCAACTAGTTGAAATGTTAAATAGGTCATTGGAATTGAACTAGTACTACTTCATCCCTTCTAATCCGCCAAAGCGTGACCCAGTGACCCATGACATAAGGGAAAGAAAGAGAGGATAAAGGTGGCAAGGTTGTCCCTAGGCGCCAGTCTGCCCAATTCTTAATAAGTTTTTTGAGTTTTAAGGGGCATTTTGGTAACGTTATTTTAATAACGTTGTTTGTATTATTTTGAAATATGTGTGGGTGAAAAAGTGTATAAAAATGCGGTAATGTTGTTTAAAAACTGAAAACATGTTATTAAACTACTATACCAAACAGGGCCTAAATCTCTAAAGCGTTCGACATGATTTCTTTTAGAAAACAATGTCTCTAATTTTCACCCAAAAAAAAAAAATTATTGGAAAGTTGTCAAAGGATGCAATATTTACAAGAATTTTTTCTCTCACAAAAAAAAAAAAAAAAAAAAAAAATCTTGATTAACTTTATTCAATTCAATCCTCTTGTTAGTGTCCCTAAAAAAAAATTGTGCAATAAATAACTCCTAAAGCCATTTAGTTTTGATTTTTTTTTTAAAATATTTCTTTTGAGTTATAAAACATTTAAAAAATAAAAAAAATTGAAGTTTTTTTTATTAAAGAAAAAAAAAACCCTTACTTTTTCATCTGTTTATGTTAGGTGTGTCTAATTGTATGTGTGCGTGTGGTGTTGATGAAGCATGCATGAGTTGTTGCATGGGGTGGTGCTATAGGGTGTGCTTAGGCTGTTGATGTGGGGTGCGTATGCTGTTGATGGGGCATGCATGCATAGGTGATGAAGGGTGCATGTGCTAGTGCAGCTTGGGTGTGTAATATGACTATGCTTCAGATAGTGATTGTATTGATTAGCTGGCATTGTATTCTTGTATTGAAGGTTAGATACACGTGTATTACTTGTAGTGGTGATGGGTTTACCTCATGCTTATGTGGCATATGTGAGTTATTTGATGTAGTTAGTTTGTTAGAGGGAATGGCTGTCAAGGTAGTTACATAGCTAGCATTCAGTTAGTACTGATGGGTATTAGACTAGGGAGATGTGGATAAAAGTGTATGAACTGGATTGTTACTATTTTCTAGAATTCCTTTCTCTGTTTTCTCTATTCCTTCTAATTCTCTCTCTGTTCTCCCTTGTCCCTATTCTTGGAGGTTGGTTGTTCTCGAATTTAACTGTCAAAATTTCCCAATTCCTAGCATTTGGCATCAGAGCTAGGCTTTCCTCGGCCATGGCAGAAACATGATCAAGCACTGCTACTACTAAGGAAGCTCTTGCTTTGCTTAGGACAGCGTCTAATCATTATGCTAAAGAAATTCAAGAAATGTGAACAATTCAAGAAGTGCACACACGAACTCTGAACGCGATGAATCAATAATTGGCAATTCTAGTATAGAGGCGTAGTGGTTCTAATCAAGGGAGATTGCCTCAATCTCCAACAAATGGTGAAACCAGACATACTAATTCTTCAACTTTAGCTCTGTCTCGACTTGTGAGGTTGGAATTTCCAAAGTTTTCTGGGGAAGATCCTACTAGTTGGATTTACAAAGCCAACCAATATTTCAAGTATTACAATACCCCAATTATAGAGAAGTTGATGCTTGCTTTGTTCCATATGAAAGGTGAGGCTCTGATATGGTTCCAAGATAGTAAAGAGGTAGGACTTTTTGTTGATTGGGAATCATTAATTCAAGCCTTGCATATCAGATTTGGTGCAACAGCCTTATGATGATCCCATGGAAACACTCACTAGGCTAAGGTAGACTGCTTCAGTGTCTTTATATAAGACTCAATTTAAGGTTTTGTCCAATAGGATTAAAGGGTTGTTTGCTACTCATAAACTAAGTTGTTTTCTTAGTGGATTAAGGGATGAAATAAGGTTGTCAGTGAGGATGCTCAACCCCAAATCATTGAATGAGGCCTTTGGTTTGGCAAGGATACAAGAAGAATATAATTGGAGTTGTAAGAAGAGTGCTAAGGTTCAAGTGGATCAAGGAAAGCCTTCCATTTTAGGTGCTCCACCTAAAACTACTTCTCTATTAGAGACATTTTTTTATTGGCATATCTTTTGACAAAACACACTTTACTTATATTTGAATAAATCTAAGTAGGTTCAAGATGATCATTACAAGTGGTTAAATTGAAGCCATGAAAATTACTCAAAAACTGCTCAAGAAAAGTGCAATTTGCAAGTCTCGATAGCTCCTCGATAGAAGCTTGATCTATCGAGATTCATTAAAGCTCAACATATGTCTCGATCTATCGAGCTTATGGGATTCAGACTATAGCCAGCAATATTTTTATTCTAAAAGGCTATATGTTTATGGGTTTGTATAATCCTTATGGAAATAGAAAAACCCAAGGTTTGTATAAATCTATATAGAATAGAAAAGCCCATTAAGCTCCTAGTTAAAGGAGGTGGAAAAAAAAAACCAAAATTTAGAGAGCTTCATAAGGTTTTCTTTTTGAAACCCTAGCCTCCTCCTACAGAAGTAAGAGTTCTTACTGCATTTCTTATACGCCTATGGGTTTTGTAACCAAGCAACGTCTCTTGCACCAACATTGAAGATTTTATTGGTGTTTCTATGTAAAGTTGTTGCAAATCAACTACAACAATCAAAGGGTTGTTGTGGTGTTAGTCACATACTAGGATTCATGTAAAGGAGTAAGTCGCATACTAGGATCCATGCATCGATTGATTAGTCGCGTACTGGGAGCCGTGCATTAAAAGGAGAGTTTGTTACCACAGAACAAGTCCAATTGTGTATTAGGGTAAGGGTTCAATTATGGGTTGGTAAAAAGTACTAGGATTCTTTTACTTGTAACCGCTTGTTTTGATGATAGTGGATTATTAGGAGTGGTGACTTTAAATTTACCTGGTGAGGTTTTGCCTCGGTGGTTTTCCCCATTCGTAAACAAATCACTCGTATTAAATTTAATTTCGCTGCATTTAATAAGAAAAGAAGAAGAAGATGGGTGGTTTGGGATGAGAGAGAGAGAGAGAGCGTCACACGCGTGTCTGACCACTAAACTAGTGGTACCCATCTTGTTATATTTTGTATTTATACTACTATTTAAGGGACTTTCCCTGTTTGGATTCCTTATTTTTTATGCATAAAATACGCCTATCATACTCACTCACAAGTTTTCAATTAACATAGATAAATATGTAAATTAAAACTCTTTCACTTTAAGACCCACAAACTTACGTACGCTTTGCAGTTTCTATCTTAGTTTCCATCTCTCATTATTCTTCAGATTGAAGACATTTAGTTTTGCTCTACATTCTACTTTCTTTTTCTTTAGATTAAAGACATTTACTGTCATAGGCTCTAACAAATTTTCAGGTTCAATCTTTTGTAAGTTTCTCTTTGTCTTCTTTTCTTTTGTTTATGATTGAATTTCTTTGAGTTCTACTTTCTTTTTCTTTTTCTTTTATGTATCACGTTAACTCTCTTTTTCTTTTTTTTTTAAAATTATTTTTTTTATGTGTATCACGTTAACTCTTTTTTTTTTTTTTTTTTAATGTAATTTTGAAATGAATGGTTTCTTCATATACTCTACCACTGTACTTCTTAATGAATTGTCATTTCATATTGTAGGTATTGTGATAAGATTTTAAAGAGTCCATGATAGAGTTAAATTTTAAAAAATCTTTATCTTTATTCTGAACAATTTTAATAGGATTTTCAGGAAAAATGATCTCATCAAAATTTAAATCAAACACAAACTCTAACAAACTTATGCTATTATCTATAATAACACGCACACTAACTTTGGTTTGTTGATTAAAGTTTTTTTTTTTAAAATACTTGGTTTAACCCTAATTCTTTTATCTCTCTAAGGTTCACGTACGCACAAATTTTTTGGATTGCATTGAGGAGTCATTGTAATGGAACATTAGATAAAGTTCGGGTAAGAGACTTTACAAGAATTATTATATGTATTAAATCTCACATAAAGTGGTTGCTATCTAAGAAATTGTTGTAAAAATATTTATTTTAATAGAAACTATATTTATCATTTTATGTCAAATTAAATTTAAATTTTTTTCCATGAGTATTAATTTACTACTTTATAAAAAATGTTACGTACATTTTTCTCAGTTTTAAAGGTTGTTGATGTTGCTGATATATTTGAAATTAAACTATTTTTAACTTTTGTTATGGATGTGTAGTAAGTGGCTAACTTTTAGGACTAAAAAACTATATTTTTGGATTAAACAAAAATTGATAAATGTTATTAAATTTTTTAAAAAAGAACACCACCACCAAAAGAAACGTGTATCTCCTGCCATAAAATTTGAAATTTAAGCTTTTGTTTAATTATGTTATGGATGTGTAGTAAATGGCTAAATTTTAGAATTAAAAAACTAAATTTTAGGATTAGACAAAAAATGATAACTGCTATACATAAAAGTTGAAAAAAAGAACAACATCAACAACACCAAAAAAAAAAAAAAAAAAAAAAAAAAAAAAAAAAAAAACAACATGGATGTGAAGTTACTAAATTTTAGGATCTTTCTAGGAGCATTTCCTTTAACGAAAAACTTATTAATTTACTTATGTACCTTATAAAAATGCAATATAAGTATTCCGTTGTGCAATGTCTAATATACTCGTACTAAATTTTAATGTCCCAAAAAATTTATTTGTGTCTTTTGAAGTTTATGTGGTAGACTGGTAGTCATGCTTGGAAAGTTATAATAATGATATATGTTGTTTTATTTGTTACCTAAAGAACACTAATATATTAGGTTTAAATATTTTCCAGTTATAATTTTATCTAATAGAAACTTTGATGACATATGTCTTTTGTTATTTTTTTTTTAATTTATTTTCCTGCTTAAAAGGATATTCATTAAAAATAAGTAAGCTAAACATCGTAGTTGACTCATAAAATAAGATAATAAAGAATGAAATATGAAAAAAAAAATCTTCAATGCATATGATTACAAATATTTAATTTAATGAAGATCTTCCAAAAAATTGTAGCATATATTATCATTCATTGCGAAAATTTAAATATTGTAGAAAGATGATGACATTCATTATCATTCTTTGTAACATTTTTGGTGAGTAGATATTACATTTAGTAAATAAGTTCTAAAAAATTGTCATAGTACATAGATATTCAAATAGCTATTTTAAATTTAAGTACATGACTTCATACTTTTTCAACAACAAAAATCTATAACTGAGAAAGATATGATATTAATTTTGAGTTCTGGATTATGATTTAATCACTAGGATTAGTTTATTAGCACTGTTATATAGGCACCATTTTATGTTTTCTGATATGATATCCTTTTTTCTTGCAACAAATGGAGGATTAGGATTGTGTTCATGAATTTTTGTGATTGTCTCAGAAACATAAAGAATTTTCATTCCTCTAATGTTTCTTCTTTGAGTACTCGATAAAACAAGTGATAACTTGTTGATTTAGTTGAATAACAGTACTTTCAAACGTAAAAATTCAATTTCTTATTTCTTCTTTCTCTTTCTTGGTTTTTGTTGCAACAAAACCACGGGATTATGGTAGTTAAGTATAGTTTCTTGTCTTCTCTTGCAGTCGTAAAGAGTCCTGTGAAGTCAATTACTGTTACGAGCAAAACGAAGGCAATGATTTGATATTCTCAAGGGAGGTAAAGCCTTTGATTTTGGGGTTTTTGAAGGATGTAATTCCACTGTTATCGCATGTGGAGCAAGAGGGAGTGGAAAGACTTTTGTAATTCAGGTCGGATTTTAATCATTTTGTTTCCTTTATGTCTCCAAGTTTTCCCTGGCATTTATTAATATATATATATATATATATATTAATATATAGATTTCTAGGATTTATGTTTGACTTATTATGAACTATTCAATTTTGAAGGGCTCTGATTAGAAATCAGGTTTGGCTACACCAGCCATAGTTGAAATTCTTTCTATGGCTGAGCAAAATGGGAATTTGGTTACTTTATCTTTCTATGAGGTTTATCAGAAGAAAGGACTTTCTCAGTCAAGTCATAAGCTGTTTTCCTATTAATATAATTAGATAACAATGTAATGATGTGTTTAATGTAACACTATTTGCAATGCCTCTTTTATTTTTCTAGGTTCCCGTGAAATCTGTTTCAGAATTTCACAAACTACTTGCCAGCATGTGTGGTTCGCGTAAATCAATCCAAAAATAAGCAAGTGAACTTCCTCGCAGGAGCCATAGGTGTTTAATAATACATCTTGTGTCTCCCAACAAAAAAGATGACATTTGTCTTGTAGGCAAGATGAATTTCGTTGACTGGCAGATTTTCTAATGACATCCCAAATTTAGCACTTTGTTGAAATTATAATTTTTATTATTTTTAAACCCTGGTTGATGCTTTACTGCCTTTTGTCAGGGTATGAGGATGCCAGAAGAAAGAGTGCTGATGGCCTAATCTTGTTGAAAGTACCAAAATTAATCGGTCCATATATGCCATACATAATGTTGTTTATTCACTAAATGCCAACGAGAGCCATGTACCTTACCGGGAAAGCAAGCTTACTCACATGTTAAAAGATTCTTTGGGTGGGCTGAACAGAATTTTAATGATCACATGCTTGGTAATGCTTTTGATTTTCACCTAATGAAGCAGTCTAGTTTATAGATTTCTAAACTTTTTTTTAAGTACTTCATTTTTTGTGTGTGTAGAACCCATCCTTTTGCCAAGATTCTGTGCACATGGTAAGTTTAGCATCTCGGTCTTGTCTAGGTATCAATCGGGGTGCAGTGGACTCCACAAAGAAAGCCAAAAGTTCATCAAGACCAATGGTGCCTTCTTCACATAAGAAGAATTTTCTACTTGAAAGTGTTTCCACTACTGTGAAGAAACATACAGCTTCAAAAGTGCATCTTTCTGAAAAGAAAGCCAATTGTTTGGCTTCTGCACTGAAAGGAAGGTATGTACAGAAAGTTCAATCTATTTGTTGAAGCACATAGATGTAGAAAGTTGTTCCAGATGTAGCTTAGTACTTTGATGAACTGAGTTTTATATTCTCTGAAGAGAGCAAACCCTGCCATCTGTAAAAACATAATTTAAAAAATAATAATAATAAATAAATAAATTAATTAAAAAAAAAAACTTTAAAAGGGCTTTCAAATATTGTTTTGCAAATAGCATTATGTTTCTGTATCAACTTTCTTTCAGGAAGGCACTCAGTGCAACCGCTGTATCTCTATTGACAGGCAGAGTATTTAAGAACCTTGCCATCCATGCCCAACCTTCTTTGAGGCCATGTGTGTTCTTGAAACCCTGTACTTCTGTCTGCCAAAACAATCATTCTTGGTAAGCTTCTTTTGCTTTCAGAGATGGAGGGAGTAAGGGATAAAGGAAAGGTGTGACAATAGCACCATGTCAAGAGAGCTGGGGTTTTGTAAATTGCACATTGCTAAAAATAAAGCATTTCAACACCTCAAAAGTCAAAAGCATAAGATCATAGTTGCAAACCTGAACTAGAGCCCCATACAATTTCATGTAGGACTCTAACCGTCTTAAATAGTCCTTAGTGCTCTCAAGCTTTCCGTCACTTTCTTTGTATCCAAGAACCTTATAATAAGCCCCCTTGCTTTCAAATGCCGACTGCAGTAAGAAAATATAATTAAATATCCATGCATTAGCAGAAACATCAGAAACAAAACAGCAATAACAAAAAATAGGCCAAGGAATTTAAACTTTTGACTTTGGTAATTTATTGGATTGGTCATAGATAGAAAGGATAATTCAGAAAATTAAGAGAAATTTGGAAAATTTCAAACTCTCCCAACTTTGACTATTTTCAAAATGTTGGATTTGGGAAAATAGATACATGTGAAAATAATTACCATTCTACTCAAAATATACAATCTGCCACTCCAATAAAAAAAATTTAAGCAAAAGAATGGAATGTTGATAAATTTTTTCTAATGTTCACATAACTATTCAACATTCCAAAGCCACCATCAAGGCTCAGCACTGGTAAGAAGATCACAATTTGGTTCTCTACTACATCCAGTTTTAATCAGTGGTCACTCAGGACTTTTCTTGCCTAGTTTAAAGCAGGCACCTTTACATAAGATGAGACTTTTAAGTAAACAAACCATACGTAAAAGTCACATTTATTATTGAACTCAGCAATTCTCTTCAATCAAGATAACCAAACGATTTTGCAATTTTTAAGGATTAGGAAGAACAAAACTCCAAAAATCAAACTTAATATCTAGCAGATGCTGATTTAGTTATGTACTCCATACCAACCATTCATAGGTCAACCAAGTATGCAAAATAAGTATAAATAAGGATGCCCATTTTTTATTTTTCCTCTAAATGCAAATATTTTTAATAGTAATTCACACATGCACTATGAGGTCTCGAACCCATGGCTTCATGCTCTAGATGCAATACTAACATGACATGACATTACAAATTCCCCAAAACACAGTCAAAGTCAGAGTGTCAAATTCAAAATAACCAAATCATAGCACTAAAAACATCAATAAATAGCTTCTTTGAGTTGATAAGTTCTCCACGTAGCTTCTAAAATTGCAGACTTGTCCCTGATCAGTAGAGCCTAGCACTGCCAGCATCGAACACGATTATGGTAAGCTAGTTTCTTTATCTTGATTTCCTTCTTTGTCATTACGTGTGTGTATATATATATATATATATATATATATATTTTTCCTTCAATTAACTCTCATTATGATGCAATTATTTTTATAAGAAATTATGTACACTACATGTTTGATGAATGGTCCAAACGAAATTTTACAGCAAATGTGTTAAGGTGGGATTTGGGTTTTGATCCAAAAGGTTGTTTTATTATATATATATATAAAGGAGTCTGGGCTGGCTTATGATGGTGCACACATATATACAGAAGCTTGTCCATGGTGCAAAGTGTTTAAAAACTAAGCAAAGTGGAGCTGCTTATATGAATGTTATGCTATATCACTGTTCATAAGTATCCCATCAAGAGCCTTTACATTGTGAATGGTATGAGAAGGAGTTTCCAAAGATAACAGAATTGAGCCACTTGTTGAGAAATGTGGATTGGCTTGATGGGAGGGTAGTTCATGTCAGGGACAATTCAATTGTCTTAGATGGTGAAATTGAACACAAAATGCAAACTTTCAAGTCCCTGGCCAGGGTCTTTATTGGGTCTCCATCAATTCAGCAAAAGATTCAGAAAAATGTGATGGCCTTATCATTGGCGGCAAGTAACAACTGCACCCCATTTGTTTGTTTCAGTGAACCTAGTGAAAGAGAGCCTATGATTGTGAATTCACTCACTGAAGTGTGCAACTTCCTGAACATTTCTGCACAACAAAGGAAGGTGGTTCGGCACACAATATGCCCACAGGTCACGCAAATGCGGATATGGACAGGTACACTTGAGGAGATACTAAATGGACTGAAATCTGAGTTGGATTTGTTAAGTTGTCAATGCTCTAGTAAAGGAACCAAGATGGGTCAGCAGATTGTTTCTAGCTCTTGACACAGCTATTTCCTTTGACCATGATTCTGCTTCGTGGATGCGGCTTGCGCCTGCAAAAGTTGTTGGCTCCTCTGCTTCACATAAATGGGAAGATGTTCTTGAGATGTTCAATGATCTCATTGAGTGTTTGAAAAGTGAAAAGGAATTATGTCTTCTTGTGGGGAAGGTTGAGGTCATGAAAGGAGGACTGTCTCAAATCAAGGACATATTGACTGATAAAAGTATTGTATACAAAGAAGCTCGGCATCAAGAAAGCCTAGTGCAGAAGAAGCTCTCCAAGACATTGGGCCACTCGTCCAAGTGCTTGTTTACTCTTTTATTATATCACCTCCATGGACATGCTAGAGATATTGAAGTGGATTTATGCGGTCGAATTTGCATTAAGCATGGTTGTTGAAACTCCTCACTCAAAATCTGTATTTGCATTCTGAACTTGAAAAGATTCTTTTGCATGAAATTAGGTCGCTGCGAAATGGTGTATCAATCCTCAAAAGTCTCTCTTTCAGACGTTCAGTACCAGAAAATATATCAACAATATTCATTAAAAAAAAAAGCTTCAAGATTTATTGTCCTGTTTTGAAGCCCGAGTTCCTTTAAATTTCATCAAGACTTGAGAAATTGGCATTGTTCCATTAAACATACTAGAGGACAAAGTGGCATATTTTGGAATAGATCAATTTATGTGAACAATAATACTACTTTTTCGCTCACTTTGATCATGGTGACAAGCGTTGACCAAAAAAAAAAAAAAGAAATCACTTCAACTTCCGCGCTCTAAATACTAATTATTATCTGAAATATTTATAATCCGTTTTACAATACAAAATTTGTAAAAGATAAAAAAAAAAAAAAAAAAGTGAATTATTTTTTTTACATAGTACTTGATTTCTAAAAAGTAAAGTACCATACAAAAAGAAAAAGAAAAAGTAAAGACAAATCTTTTCGCAGTCCATATTCTAAATATTAATTACTGTCATAAATATTTATAATCCACTTAATAATAAAAAATTCCTAAAAAGAAAAAAAAAAGTGAAAAAATTTGCCCAGTACTTGGTTTCTAAAAAGTAAAGTACCATACAAGGGAATAAAGAAAAAAAAAAAGGATAAAGATAAATCACTCTACATTACACACTCTAAATACTAATTACTATCTTAAATATTTATAATCCACATAATAACACAACGGATACAAAAGATTAAAAAAAATGAATTTTTTTTCTTACATAGTACTTGATTTATGAAAAATAAAGTACCGTACAAAAAGAAAAAGATAAAGAAAAGATAAATCACTCTGCAGTCTATACTCTAAATACTAATTACTATTTTAAAGATTTACGATTCACTTAATAATACAAAATATACAAAAGATAAAAAAAAAAAAAAGTGAATATTTTTTTTTACATAGTACTTGATTTCTGAAAAGTAAAGTATCGTATAAAAAGAAAAAGAGAAAGAAAAGATAAATCACTTCGCTGTCCAAACTCTAAATGATTAAAACCTAACATAAGTGATTTTTTTTTTTTTTTTACATAGTACTTGATTTCAAAAAAGTAAAGTACCATACAAAAAGAAAAATAAAAAGTAAAGGTAAATCACTTCACAGTCCATACTCTAAATACTAATTACTATCGTAAATATTTATAATCCACTTAATAATACAAAATTTATAAAAAATAAAAAAAAAGTGAATTTTTTTTACATAGTACTTGATTTCTGCAAAGTAAAGTACCGTACAAAAAGAAAAAGATAAAAAAAAGATAAATCACTTCGCAGTATACACTCTAAATACTAATTACTATTTTAGATATCTATAACCCCCTTAAAAATATAAATTTGAAAAAGAAAAAAAAAGTGAAAAAACAAATTTACCCAATACTTTATTTCATGAAAGTAAAGTACAATACAAAAAGAAAAAGAAAAGAAAAAAGATAAATCACTCCATATTCCATAAACTAAATACTAATTACTGTTTTAAATATTTATAATCCACTTAATAATATAAAATTTAAAAAAGAAAAAAATGTGAAGAAAAAAATTTACCAAGTACTTCATTTCTTAAAAGTAAAGTACCGTACAAAAAAAATGAAAAATAAGTCACTCCACAGTCCACAATCTAAATACTCATCACAATCTTAAATATTTGTAATCCACTTAATAATATAAAATTTACAAAAGATTAAAAAAAAAAGTGATTTTTTTAAAATAGTACTTGATTTCTGAAAAGTAAATTACCATACAAAAAGTAAAAAAAAAAAGTAAAAAATAAATCATTTCGTAGTCCACACTCTAAATATTAATTATTATCATAAATAATTATGATCCATTTAATAATATAAAATTCACAAAAGAAAAAAAAAAGTGAAAAAAAATTTACCCAGCACTTGATTTCTAAAAAGTAAAGTACCATACAAGAAGATAAAAAAAAAATGATAAACATAAATCACTCCACATTTCATACTTTAAATACTAATTACTATTTTAAATATTTATAATCCGATTAATAACAAAATTTACAAAAGAAAAAAAAAAGTGAATTTTTTTTACATAGTACTTGATTTCGGAAAAGTAAAGTACCGTACAAAAAGAAAAAGATAAAGAAAAGATAAATCACTTCACAATATACACTCTAAATACTAATTATTATTTCAAATATTTATAACCCACATAATAATATAAATTTACAAAAGAGAAAAAAAAAAGTGAAAGAACAAATTTACCCAATACTTGATTTCAAGAAAGTAAAGTACAATACAAAAAGAAAAATAAAAGATAAAAGATAAATCACTCCATATTCCACAAACTAAATACTAATTACTATTTTAAATATTTATAATTCACTTAATATTATAAAATTTTCAAAAGAAAAAAAATGTGAAAAAAAATTACCAAGTACTTCAATTCTTAATAGTAAAGTACCATACAAAAAAAATGAAAAATAAGTCACTCCACAGTCCACAATCTAGATACTCATTAATATCTTAAATAACTATAATCCACTTAATAATATAAAATTTACAAAAGATTAAAAAAAAAGTAACTTTTTTTTTTACATAGTACTTGGTTTCTCAAAAGTAAAGTACCATATACAAAAAAAAAAAAAAAAAAAAAGTAAAGATAAAACATTTCATAGTTCACATTCTAAATACTAGTGACTATCTTAAATATTTATAATCCACTTAATAATATAAAATTCGCAAAAGAAAAAAAGTAAAAAAAAAAAAAAACCAAGTACATGATTTCTAAAAAGTAAAGTACCATAAAAGAAGAAAAAGAAAAACAAAAGGATAAAGATAAATCACTTCACATTCCACATTCTAAATACTGATTAGTATCTTGAATATTTATAATCCACTTAATAATGTAAAATTTACAAAAGATAAAAAAAAATTATTATTTTTTTTTTACTTTAACATGATTTTTGAAAAGTAAAGTACCATACAAAAGGAAAAAGGTAAAGTAAAGATAAATCGTTTTGCAGTCTATACTCTGAATACTAATTATTATCTTAAATATTTATAATCTACTTAATAATACAAAATTTACAAAAGATAAAAAAAAAAATGATTTTTTTTTTTTGCAAAATACTTGATTTCTGAAAAGTAAAGTACCATACGAAAGGAAAAGGTTAAAATAAATTATTTCTTAGTCCAAACTCAAAATACTAATTGCTATCTTAAATATTTCTAATCCACTTAATAATATAAAATTCACAAGAAAAGTGAAAAAGAATTTACTCAGTACTCGATTTCTAAAAAGTAAAGTACTATACAAGAACCAAAAAAAAAAAAAAAAAGATAAAGATAAATCACTCCACCTTCCACGCTCTAAATACTAATTGCCAACTTAAATATTTGTAATCCACTTAATAATACAAAATTTACAAAAGATAAAAGAAAAAGTGATTTTTTTTTTATAAAGTACATGATTTTCGAAAAGTAAAGTACCGTACATAAAGAAAAAGAAAAGATAAATCATTTCCCTGTCCACACTCTAAATAGTAATTACTATCTTAAATATTTATAATCTATTTAATAATATAAAATTCAATAAAGAAAAAAAAAGTGAAAAAAAAAATTTACCCAGTAATTGATTACTAAAAAGTAAAGTACTATACGAGAAGTAAAAGAAAAAAAAAAAAAGGATAAACATAAGTCACTCCACATTCCACCCTCTAAATACTAATTGCTATCTTAAATATTTGTAATCCACTTAATAATACAAAATTTACAAATGATAAAAGAAAAAGTGATTTTTTTTTATATAGTACATGATTTTGGAAAAGTAAAGTACCGTATAAAAAGAAAAAGAAAAAAAGAAAAGAAAAGATAAATCACTTCATTATCTACGCTCTAAATACTAATTACTAAATTAAATGTATATAACCAACTAAGTAATATAAATTGACAAAAGGAAAAAAAAGTT
Source organism: Castanopsis chinensis (assembly GCA_032878915.1). Classification (NCBI taxonomy): domain Eukaryota; kingdom Viridiplantae; phylum Streptophyta; class Magnoliopsida; order Fagales; family Fagaceae; genus Castanopsis; species Castanopsis chinensis. The sequence continues at coordinate 956,568 of JAVQMG010000071.1, forward strand.
AAAAAACAAATTTACCAAATACTTGATTTCGTGAAAGTAAAGTACAATACAAGAAGATAAATAAAATAAAAAAGATAAATCACTCCACATTTCATAAATTAAATACTAATTACTATTTCAAATATTTATATCTCACTAAATAATATAAAATTTACAAAAGTAAAAAAAAATTTACTCAGTACTTGATTTCCTAGAAATAAAGTACCATACAAAAACAAAAAGATAAAAAAAAAAAGATAAAGATAATTCACTACACAATCTACAATATAATTACTAATTACTATCTTAAATAACTATAATCTACTTAATAATATAATATATACAAAAGAAAAAAAATGAAAAACAAATTACCTAACACATGATCTCTCGAAATTAAGTAAAATACCATACAAAAAGAAAAAAAAAAAAGATAAATCTCTCCATAGTCCACAAACCAAATACTAATTACTATCTTAAATATTTATGAACCACTTAATCATACAAAATTTTCAAAAGATTGAAAACAAGTGAAATTTTTTTCTTACACAGTATTTGATTTCTAAAAACTAAAGTACTGTACAAAAAGAAAAAGAGAAAGAAATGATAAATCACTTCGCAATCCACACTCAAAGTACTAATTGCTATCTTAAATTTTTATAATCGACTAAATAATATAAAATGAAAAAAACGAAAAAGAAAGAGAAAAAATTATTCAGTACTTGATTTCTTAAAAATAAAGTACCATACAAAAAAAAAAATAATAATTCACCCCACAGTCCACAATATAATTACAAATTATTACCTTAAACAACTACAATTGACTTAATAATATAAAATATAAAAAAGAAAAAAAAAAGTAAAAAGAAATTTACCCAGTACTTGATTTCTTGAAACTAAAGTACTATACAAAAAGAAAAAGAAAAAAAAATGATAAATCACTCCATAGTCCCCAACCTAAATACTAATTACCATCTTAAATATTTATAATCCACTTAATAATACAAAATTTACAAAAGATAAAAGAAAAAAGTGAATTTTTTTTTTTACATAGTACTTGATTTCTGAAAAGTAAAGTATCGTCCAAAAAGAAAAAGAGAAAGAAAGGATAGATAACTTTGCTATCCACACTTTAAATGATTAAAACCTAACAATAGTGATTTTTTTTTTTTTTTTACGTAGTACTTGATTTCTAAAAAATAAAGTACAATACGAAAAGAAAAAGAAAAAGTAAAGATAAATCATTTTGTAGTGCACACTCTAAATACTATAGAATTCGCAAAAGAAAAAAAGTTAAAAAAAAAAAAAAATACCCTGTACTTTATTTCTAAAAAGTAAAGTACCATAATAGAAGGAAAAGGAAAAAAAAAAAAAAAAGGATAAAAATAAATCACTCCACATTCCACATTCTAAATACTGATTAGTATCTTGAATATTTGTAATCCACTTAATAATGACAAATTTACAAAAAATAGAAAAAAAAAGTGATTTTTTTTTTTTACATAGAACTTGATTTTTGAAAAATAAAGTGACATACAAAAAGAAAAAGATAAAGTAAAGATAAATCACTTCATAGTCCATACTCTGAATTCTAATTATTCTCTTAAATATTTATAGTTCACTTAATAATACAAAATTTACCAAAAAAAAAAAAAAGTTATTTTTTCTTACAAAGTACTTGATTTTTGAAAAGTAAAGTGCCATACAAAAAGAAAAAGTAAAAATAAATTATTTCTCAATCCACACTCTAAATAAAAATTACTATCTTAAATATATATAATCCACTTAATAATATATAATTCACAAAAAAAAAAAGCGAAAAAAAATTTACCTAGTACTTGATTTTTAAAATGCAAAGTACAATACAAGAAGAAAAAAAAAAAAAAAAAAAAAGATAAAGATAAATCACTCCACCTTCCACACTCTAAATACTAATTACTATCTTAAATATTTATACTCCACTTTATAATAAAAAATTTATAAGAGATAAAAAAAAAAAGTGAATTTTTTTTTACATAATAGTTGATTTCTAAAGTAAAGTACCATACAAAAAGAAAAAGAAAAAGAAGAAGAAAAATTAATGATAAGTCATTTATGCAGTCTACACTCTAAATATTAATTACTGCCATAAATATTTATAATCCACTTAATAATATAAAATTCCCAAAAAGAAAGAAAAAAGTTAAAAAAATTTACTCAGTACTTGATTTCTAAAAAGTAAAGTACCATACAAAAAGATAAAAAAAAAAAAAAGGATAAAGATAAATCACTCCACATTGCACACTCTAAATACTAATTTCTATCTTAAATATTTATAATCAACTTAATAATACAACGGATACAAAAGATTTAAAAAAAAAAGTGAATTTTTGTTTTTTTTTTACATAGTACTTGATTTTTGAAAAGAAAAGTACCGTACAAAAAGAAAAAGTAAAGGAAAAGATAAATCACTTCGCAGTCCATACTCTGAATACTAATTATTATTTTAAATATTAGTAGTCCACTTAATATTACAAAATTTAAAAAAGTTAAAAAGAGTAATTTTTTTATAAAAAGTGCTTGATTTCTGAAAAGTAAAGTATCATACAAAAAGAAAAAGATAAAGTAAAAATAAATTATATCTCAGTCCATACTCTAAATACTAATTAATATCTTAAATATTTATGACCCACTTAATTAATAATACAAAATTCACAAAAAAGAGTGAAAAAAGTTTACCAAATACTTGATTTCTATGAAACAAAGTATTATACTAGAAGAAAAGAAAAGAAAAAGTATAAAGACAAATAACTCCACATTCCAAACTCTAAATACTAATTACTATCTTAAATATTTATAATCCACTTAATAATACAAAATTTGCAAAAGATTAAAAAAAAAAAAAAAAAAGTGAATTTTGTTTTTTACATAGTACTTGATTTCTGAAAAGTAAAGTATCATACAAAAAGAAAAAGAGAAAGAAAAGATAAATCACTTCGCTGTCTACATTCTAAATGATTAAAACCTAACAAAAGTGATTTTTTTTTTACATAGTATTTGATCTCTAAAAAGTAAAGTACCATACAAAAAGAAAAAGAAAAAATAAAAATAAATCATTTCGTAGTGCTCACTCTAAATACTAATGACTATCTTAAATATTGATAATCCACTTCATAATATAAAATCCTCAAAAGAAAAAAAAAGAAGATGAAGATAAATCACTCCACATGGCACACTCTAAATACTAATTTCTAACTTAAATATTTATAATCCACTTAATAATACAAAGGATACAAAAGATTTAAAAAAGAAAAGTGAATTTTTTTTTTTTTTTTTTACATAGTACTTGATTTTTTAGAAGTAAAATACCATACAAAAAAGAAAAAGACAAAGAAAAGATAAATCACTCCGCAGTCCATACTCTGAGTACTAATTATTATTTTAAATATATATAGTCTACATAATATTACAAAATTTACGAAAGAAAAAAAAAAAGAGATTTTTTTTTTTTGCAAAGTACTTTATTTTTGAAAAGTAAAGTACCATACAAAAAGAAAAAGAAAAAGACAAAGTAAAAATAAATTATATCTCAGTCCACACTCTAAATACAAATTACTATCTTAAATATTTATAATCTATTTAATAATATAAAATTCACAAAAAAGAATGAAAAAATTACCCAACACTTGATTTCTAAAAAGCAAAGTACTATTCAATAAGAAAAACAAAAACAAAAAGGATTAAGATAAAGCACTCCACTTTCCACACTTTAAATACTAATTATTATCTTAAATATTTACAGTCCACTTAATAATAAAAAATTTACAAAAGATAAAAAAATGAAATGAATTTTTTTTTTACATAGTACTTGATTTCAGAAAAGTAAAGTATCGTACAAAAAGAAAAGAAGAAAGAAAAGATAAATCCCATCACTGTCCACACTCTAAATGATTAAAACCTAACAAAAGTGATTTTTTTTTTTTTTTTTACATTGTACTTGATTTCTCAAAAGTAAAATGCCATACAAAAAGAAAAACAAAAAGTAAAAATAAATAATTTCACAGTGCACACTCTAAATACTAATGACTATCTTAAATATTTATAATTCACTTCATAATAAAAAATTCGCAAAAGAAAAAAAGTAAAAAAAAAATAAAATTTTATCCAGTACTTTATTTCTAAAAAGTAATGTGCCATAAAAGAAGAAAAAGAAAAAAAAAAGGGTAAAGATAAATCACTCCGTATTCCATATTCTAAATACTGATTAGTATCTTGAGTATCTATAATCCACTTAATAATGAAAAATTTACAAAAGTTTATTAAAAAAAAGTGATTTTTTTATTTATATAGAACTTGATTTTTGAAAAGTAAAGTACCATATAAAAAAAAAAAGATAAAGTAAAGATAAAGCACTTTGCAATCCATACCCCGAATACTAATATTATCTTAAATATTTATAGTTCACTTAATAATACAAAATTTACAACAGATAAAAAAAAGTGATTTTTTTTTACGAAGTACTTGATTTCCAAAAAATAAAGTACAATACGAAAAGAAAAAGAAAAAGTAAAAACAAATTATTTCTCAGTCCACACTTTTAAAAAAAATTACCATCTTAAATATATATAATCCACTTAACAATATATAATTCACAAAAAAAAGTGAAAAAAAAATTTACCCAGTACTTGATTTCTAAAAAGCAAAGTAACAGACAAGAAGAAAAAGAATAAAAAAAAGATAAAGATAAATCACTCCACCTTCCACACTCTAAATACTAATTACTATCTTAAATATTTATAATTCACTTTATAATACAAAATTTATATAAGATAAAAAAAATGAATTTTTTTTTTTTTTTTACATAATACTTGATTGCTAAAAAGTAAAGTACCATATAAAAAGATAAAGAAAAATTAAAGATAAATCATTTCGCAGTCCACACTCTAAATATTAATTACTATCATAAATATTTATAATACACTTAATAATATAAAATTCCCAAAAGAAAAAAAAAAGTGAAAAAAATTGAGCCAGTACTTGATTTCTAAAAAGTAAATTATCATACAAGAAGATAAAAAAAAAAAAAAAAGGATAAAGATAAATCACTTCACATTGCACACTATAAATACTAATTTCTATCTTAAATATTTATAATCAACTTAATAATACAAAGGAGACAAAAGATTTTTTTTTTTTTAAAAGTGAATTTTATTTTTACATAGTACTTGATTTTTAAAAGTAAAGTACCGTACAAAAAGAAAAAGGTAAAAAAAAGATAAATCACTTCGCAGTCCATACTCTGAATACTAATTATTATCTTTAATATTTATAGTCCACTTAATATTACAAAATTTACAAATGATAAAAAAGAGTGATTTTTTTTTACAAAGTACTTGATTTTTGAAAGGTAAATTGCCATAAAAAAAGAAAAAGACAAAGTAAAAATAAATTATATCTCGGTACATACTCTAAATACTAATTACTATCTTAAATATTTATAATCCACTTAATAATATAAAATTCACAAAAAATAGAGAAAAAAATTTACCCAATATGCACTAGAACATAATTGGTGCTATGACCATGCTATAAGTTTTACTTTGTTTATGCACGAGTAGTGGAGTTTAGTCATATCAACAATAGAGGACCAGTTTTGTAAACTAATAAGAAATATATTTCTTACTGACATGATTTCCAAGACTTGAAACTTTTTCTTAATTCAGTTTTACTTTGTGCCTTGTTTGGCTACTTAGAAATTGAGGGTATGTGAAAGAATCCAATCCCACAGAATGAATGTCAACAACAAAGCAAGGGAGAATCAAATTCCATGAAATGAAGTTAAGTGTGCGTTATGGTTTTCCAACTTCAACAGTTATAGTGAAAATTTGGATAGGCAAAAACTTTTGAAATTCTTTGAGCTATTTTGATATTGGCTCTTATGCCTTGTTTGAAGTTTAAGTTATCCTTACCATGAACAAAATCTTATTTTCACAACTAAATTTAATAATTGATGGGATAAGTCATTCATGTTATGCCTTCTATGTTGCCTGCTTTGCTTTTGAGTTTCATTAAATAGGGATAGAAATTGGGAATCGTTAGATTGACAAGCCTTTATGTGTTAGCAAACTAGTGTGCATTTTAATACACTTTTGAATGCAGTTAAGGATGCAATGGTGGATACTATAGATGTTAAGTTGAGGTGGTTATACTATAGATTTTCTTGATGAGCAATAACATAATGATTCTTTGCAATGTTTCAGACAAACTTGAGGAAAAGGGAGCCTCGGCTTGCCAAGGATGAAGATGAGGATGAGCAACTGGCCAAAGATGAGGATCAACAAGTTGAATGTGAAGGAGCTGTCATTATTGGCTTGGGTGACAGGATGAGATGGATAAGTAATGAAGTTCCAAGATTGAAGTCTGGCTGGTCTTCTTAAAAAGTAGGATTCATTAGTTAAAGATGGAAATTATTAATAACTTATTTCCTAGACTATTGGAAGTGTAGAGGATAGGATTAGGTTGTTTGCTAATTAGTTGTTATCAACTTTATGTTAATAGTTGGCTGCTTATCGTCAGTTGTATTGCACATATGCTGTGCACTGAATGCTAGTTAAAGGGAAACAAATTAATATAGATGGAAGCAGAAAATTAACACTCACAATCATTACACTGAGCATCTTTGTTTATATATACAAAATCATTACAAGTATGTATAGTTATCGATGCTTGTGAGTTATCTTTTGAAATGTTATCAAGCCAATCATGGTAGTTTTGATTTCGTAAAAAAGATGGTAAGAGATTGTAGACATTTTTTTTCCATCAAAATTAGTAGAAAACGCATAATTGAGTAACCAATTTAGCGACAAATGCAAATATCATTCTCAACTATTGGTCATGTCATAGAAAACAGTATAATTTGATTACAAGGACAAGATAACAAAATTTCTGTTGACATATATACTTATATTGCAAGGCTTTACAAGGCCAATTTTTCCCAACAATAGAAATACATAATTACAACACCCAAAAAACAAAAAAAAGTGCTATAAGATCAACTGCTTTGTTGATCTCAAATGGATAAATGCCACCAACTTTTGTCCAAAGGCTCTACCTATAACCATGCCGAGAGCATTAAGCACTTTTATTGCCTTTCTTTGGTACAAGTTTAAACTCAACACTGCAAAAAGGCTTTCTATCATCTTTGACATCTTGTAATAGATGACCAAAGCTGTAAGTATTGAATTTGGTTGAGTAGAATTGAATACACCAATAGCTAAGCACATTCAATATTAAAATCCTGTAAGTCAGGTTCTTGACTAACACGAGCACCTTCCAAGCCCTTGAATAGTTTCATTAGTTGGCTCATTCTATTGCTGCAAAAGCAAAGGAGTGGAAATAAGCATAGCACAAAATAACAAACTTGAGCAAGCCTAATACGAAAAAGAATCAATCCTTAAAATTTGGTATCAGGGTTTTGCAATTGAACATCATTTTCATTGAACCAAAAATAGTAATTGAGCACCAATTTTAGAATGCCACTCCCCACCACACAAATTCAGAGCTAAAGTCCAACAAACCAAGTAATGTGGCAAAAATTTCTAACAAACCCTGATACCAAATGAAGTAAAAATTATGATCAGTAGAACTATAGAAATGAAATAAATACAAACACGAACAGTATATCTAAAAATTATGAAGCTGGCTTCTATGGCAATGACCCACTTCAAATGGTCTCATCAAAGAAAGACTCAAAATGTGAAAATGAGATACACCCAACCAATGAACAAATACTTGCATTTTTATTTCTCCCTCTAATCATTGTTGCAATAGCAGAAACATAAGACTACACAGGACATTCTCATGTACATGAACCTTGAGTGTGGTATCAAAAGATAAATCCCATAGATTTGGAAATTATAATACCATAATATGCTTTAGAACTAGCCAAAAATATATTATTAGATTATTGTATTGTTGCAAAGTGAAAGCACCTATTAAAAATTAATGATGAAAAATTGAGTGATTGTTCCGTAGTTATAATTAAGTTACATTTTCTCAAACAGCTTATATGCAAAATTATCAAACACATGAACACGTGTAAATAAAGAAAAATAGAGTAATGCTCTCACAAAGACCTCATTCAAGGCAAAGCTCGGATTCACATATTGGTAATAGAAATAAAAATTAAAAAAACTTAGCAGTTCAACCAGGCCATAGAAATAAAAATTTTAAAACAAAAACAAGAGCCAAAATGAAATTTTGAAACAAAAAGAACAAGAAGCTGCTATTGAAAAAAAAAAAAAAAAAAAAAATCCAATGCATTGATTCTCAGATCCAGAAGGTTTGGATTGCCCGCATCCGTACTAAGAAACAAGATGAAAGAATGAGAGAGAAGAACATACTCTTCACCAGGACGAGGAAACGCAGATTTAAACAGACGTTAGAGTAAGTCAGATGTGGTAGGGTGACATGGCAGGAAAGCTTATGTCATCAATTTTAATGAGTTGTGCTCTTCTTATTGGTTGGGACTACAAGATCAGCATGCTGGCCTTGTAGTCCCGGACTAGCTAATAATTTCCTACCATGTTAAGATGCAACTTAATGGCCTGTCTAATTTCCATGTCCATGCAATTCACCAATTAATGTTAAAGATATGATCATACAAAATTACTTTAGTATGATATGAGGAGGAAAATGATAATTGCATTTCACCTAACAATTACAATTATACAGCTTGTAACACATGTGGCAAGAGCTTTATAATTCAATTGAAACCTTCAAATAATATCTAGGATTTAAATTTCCACACCCCATTGTAACTATTGAATTAAAAAAAATTAAAAACACCAAAAAAATAGTGGATGACATTTATCTCAAGTTCTATACATCGTCTAAATCATATTAATGAGAAATTGGAGGAAATTAATGGAGATTCTATGCAGAAATATGAAAGGTATCAACTCCCATTTCATTTGTTTTTCTTAAAGTGTGTCAAATTTCAGACTCGCAACAATCAGATATCAATTTATTGTATGTGTCCACGTTTGGAAGGCAACTCTTCCTCTTTGTCTCTTTCAAAAGGCAATGCTCGACTTTCATTTTCCCTAATCTACAAAAACACTTTATCAAAGTGTTATAAACAAGACAACCACCCCACTTTCCCTACTCTCCAATCTATTCAAACTGTCAATAGCCTCAATTACACGACCAACATTGCAGAGAACTTCTAGTACCTATGTCCCTGTTTATTTAGATATATCCTCTAACTTTTAATTATTTACCTTTTTTTTTTAATGTAATGGGAAGCCAATTTAATCTTTAAACCTTTACTGTTTTGCATACGTGTCAAATCTCAATCACATAACCCACACGTGAACCATTAAATTATATACACACACACACACACATATATATATATATATATATAGATATTTCATTTATTTCTTTCTATGAAGTGTGCATAAAATCCTGTGTTAGTATCAATCGCCTTCACCATGCAACAGGAAGTGAGTGACATATTTCTACGTAGCCGCAGTTCAAGTTTCACCACGTTCGAGGAGATGATGTCCCCCAAAAGCATTATTCATGCGTCTTGTGTACATTGCCAAGGACAAGAGTTCAATTCTATTATAGATCTCCAAAACCACAACTCTTCCACCCATGAGAAATTCAAGAACTCTTGCAGCAGTTGTAGACGAAGGTTCAATTCTATTACGAATCTCCAAAACCACAGCTCTTCCACCCACGAGAAATTCAAGAACCCTTACAGCAGTTGCAAAAATGCGTTTTGCACTTAAGCCAATTTACAACAACACCACAATGAGGAACACTCAAAGTAAATTTTCTTTTGTTTTATTAGTTTGCATGTAAAAGCTTCTCTTGTTTTTCCGATTTCCCATTTTCTTTCTTTTACATAGGAGGCTCAAGCATTTCAAAGTTTGAAGGAGAAACTAAATACCTTGATCCATATCAACTTTATAGTTTTCTTTCTTTCATTTCTATCCGATTGCAAAATAAACTAGATCCAACCATCATTAATTATCTTTTCTCCAACGTTATAAAATCTTCTTCTTTCTTTCTATTTCAAGATGTAATTTCTTATAAACCAGTTTAAAACACTAGTATATATACGTGTTCTAATAAGTTTCTCAAAAAAGAAAAAGAAAAAGAAAGAATGGTGTTGATTTTGAGGGGGTAAGTTGAAATATGCAGCAAGCAAGTTGGTTTTGTGGCTTCTTAGTACGCAGCCACTGTGAGCAACAACTATGGCAACCAATCCTATGCTATATGCTACAGAAATTTTGTCATAGATGATCACCACTCACTTAGATTTTTGCGGTCGACGAGGTCAGTCCATGCCAAATAAGGTTTCGGCTAGGTTTTGATGCGGGATGTAGAAGCATCAAGAAGCAGAACACGTCTATTTCTAGAAAAAAAAGAAACAAAACACGTTTACTTCTGAAAATAACCTTGAATCCACAAGGGTTCATCGAATCCAAGAGGGTCTTTGAATCCACAAGGATTCAAGGGTTCATCAAATCCAAAAAGGTCCTTGAATCCACAAGGAGAAAAGGCTTGGAATCCACTAGAAAGTATAAAGACAAAAGTTTGAATTTTATTGACTGAATAATTGTTAAAAAATGTGTAGACTTAGGGGTCTATTTAAGGGTTCTGTAAAACTTGACAGAAAAATTAATACCTAATCATAATATGAACCAAATTTGACCTAGAAAGCATTAAAAGCACATAAAAATAAGGAAATAATAACCCTAAACAAATAACATTTTTTTTTTTACATAAAAATACCAAGATTAAATACTTTGAATACTTTGAGACCCCTCCCTTGAAACAAACACATCCTCGAGTTCATCTTTAAAATGTGAAATCTTCCATGCCTAGAGAACAATACTTTGAATTCTTCAACTTCCTTGTCTTCTTGCCAAACTTGAAAGTCATCAATTGGGCAACTTGAACTTCTTGTCCCTTGATCTTCATGCAATTGCCAATATTCACCAAATAAGAGTCAATAATCAAATCAAATCTTTCCACCCCAATAAAATCAATAAACTTTGTTTCGATGTCTCCCACTAAAATAATAGGAGCTTGAATGTTGAAATAATCTAACTTGACTTCATTGAGAATGTTGACAATTTCCTCTATAATTTATTCTTTAATGGTCTCTACTACCTTGACTTCAAGATCTTTCTCAATAATAGGGTCTTTATTAATCTCCTCCACAATCTTAATTTCAGATTCTTCTTCTATAACAATGTCTTCATTAATTTCCTCATATATCTCCACCTTTTTTTTCAAGAAAAATAGCTTGTTCAACATATAGTTCTTCTCTTAATGGTAGAATATATGGTTCTCCAAAATAATTCAAGTGTGAACTTCTTGGCCAAAAATAATATTGTTTTGTATATGACAGAAGTTCATCACAATCCAAAGAATAAAATTTGATAACATCTTTTTCATCCTTGGTCATGAACAAATTTGTCTTTGCCTTATCGGATTCTATCAGTTTGTATTTGTTCCCACCAACGTAAGACATACTTTCTAAGTTTACACAAAGCAAGTTTAACTTTTATTCTCTTCACAAATATTCTCATATCCAAATAAGTCCTCTAGATCAAGTAACCAATCAAGAAAATATACTTTATAAAAATTACCATTATAACTTTCAAATCTCTTATAATACCTATCTGAAATTTGCTTACCAATAGGTTGCCCATGAATTACATCTCCACAATAGTTATCCCTATTGTTTCCATGCTTCAATGACGACATCTTAGCAAAGATATTTGTGAGTGCTAGTAGTATGTCACGTAATACTTGCTAAATTTCTATCACCAGAATTGCTACCATTTTATACCTCAGCCAACAAACTAGGATAAATCAAGGCTTTGATACTGTTAGAAATACTGAATAACTGTATTGTATTTCTCACCAAAAGAATATACATGAGTGCCTTTATATAGGAGGCATATGAGTGTAGTACAAGTAAATATGAGTGCAGTACAAGTAAGAGTGTAGTGCAAGAATGTGTGCTATACAAGTAAACTAATGTGTGCACACATTTGAAAGAAACCCCCAGGGTTATTTCAAAGGGCGGCGGTAGCGGTGGCATGATGGTTGCTCCGGGTAGTGGAGGAGGGTCACACATTTCAAGGGACACTTTTGAAAGAAACCCCCAGGGTTATTTCTCTCGTTCTAGTGAAAAGGGAAATAAATAGAATAGACGCTGCCATTTGATGTTGTTATCGAGTACAACATTGGGAAGATTCTCTTATTAATATGATGGAATAAAATTAAAGCTTTAAATTAATCTTACTTTATTTTTGTTTATGTTTTACATTGTTCTCCTTCCAATATATATTAGAGAGTTTCAAACCTATGGCATCTGCTCCTAATGATATCTTTTTATTATCAGACCAAGACATACCAATTGGTTTTTAGTATAGGTAGAGATTGATTCTCAAATCTTTCATTCAATCATCATAGACTTTACCAGTTGAGCTAACTGGAACCCTATTTCAATATATCTTAATAATGGCTCCATTTTGTTTTAAACAAACTGATAATTGAATGACATGAATAGGACTTTTGATATTATGTGATCGGGCATGAGTTAAGCCTTTTTAAGTTTGAATACTGGTTTGCTTGTACCAGATATCACAAATCTCTATAAATATAGCACATTGATAGTCTAAGGCAATTACGATTTTGTTATTTGGATATATTACATGTAGAATGAAGATACGTAATAAGGGTCTGATTAAATAACTTTTTAATTTGTAGGTTGTATTAAACTGTTGAAATGTTCTTCATCAAAGCAAGGTTTTTTTGTTTGTTATAAATGTCCTTAACCTACCCAAGGACTAAGTAGAACTTTTGAATTGGTGCGTTGTGTCCTAATATCTAAAAAGATGAAAAGGAAGATTGTGCTACCCAATAAGATGAGTTCGAATTTGATTTTAATTTTTTTTGTCTGAGTAATATTTTTTTTAATGTTATTTTATTATTGCTATTGATTTGGTTCGTAAGTCAATTCATTTCATCATGCTTCATTACAAGTTCAACTTTTGAAGTTGAGTTCTGGAAGCCAGCCCAGCTCAGTCAAAGATTATTTAAAATCTTACGCAACATATTAGCAATTAGGGTGCATTTGTTTAAGTTGGAGTTGTTGCAAAACAATATTTGAAGTTTAAAAGTAGTATTTGTAAAAAAAAAAAGCTACGTAAAGTAGTGGTTGTGAAATAGAGTTTTGGGTTTTTAATTTACAAAACGTTTAATCAAATGAACTTTTATATTAATTTTTTTTCTCTATTCTCTTTCACACAAACACACGAACATAATAAAATAAATAATACAAAATAAAAAATTCTAAATTCGGGACCTTTCTTTTATTTTTTAAGGACTTTTATATTATTTTTCTTTCCCCGAACTTTATTTTTTAACCCCAAAATTTTGGGACTAAAGTTTTGCTGTTTTCCTTGCTCCTTTCCAACAAAACAACAATTCAGATAGTAACACAAGGTGGAGTTAGAAAAAACACAAGCATCCATAAGTCTAGGACCACCCACAATAAAGAAAATGATGATCAATGGACTTCATTTGGATTTGCATAACAGCACCGATCTACGATAACTCTTTTTTTTTTTTTGCTAAACCCGGTCCACGATAAATTATACCATATTTTTATCTCAAATTATGTATTGTTAAAATTTACCATGCACTGCAGCTCCATTCAAACAAAGAAAAGGTTAAGTAATCTATGTGTGACCTCTCCACTAATCCATACTGGCATTCATGTAAAAGTATTTGAAATGTATACAATAAATTAATCTCATATTTACATATTTAATCTTACTTTTATGCTATATTGTGATTGATTATAAATTGTCTTTGTTTTATGCCCAATTCCCAAGGAAATTAAAAGATGCAAAATGGGCCGATTGTCAATCCGAGGTGACAAACCCTGAAGAGATCCAGTCCAACAAGGCGTGAAGTGAAGCAAACAAAAAGCAAGAGAGAAGAATATAAAAGCATGACTTCCTCACTTACGCGAGAACTTGCTGGGCCTTGAAGTGTCACACAAAGAAAAGAAGAATAAAAAAGAACAAAATAGCAGGAAGTTTAAAAGTGGGCTTGTGATCTTTTTCTAATATTTGTCAGTGGCCTTCCCCTTTTTACGAGATGAAGGAGTTGAAGACTTTTGGGCCACTTCGGGGTCTTGTGAGAGACAGACTTGGAAGTTGATGTTGTGGTGCCTGAGATTATAAGGGTCCGTTTAGGTAAGGCTGAAAATTAAAAATTGAAATTGAAAATTGAAAAATATTGTAACAAAATAATTTTTTAATAGGTAAAAAATACTGCTCACGCTTAAAGTTACTGTTCATTGGCCTAAAATTACTGTTCATGGCCAATGAATAGTACCCAGTGCGCGTCCAGAAGGGTAAAAAAAAAAAAATCAAGCTGGAACGCAGACGCGAGGAGATCAGCCCAATCCAAACGTTCTCTAAATTGAGAGCATACAGAAACGCAGATTTTTTTTTTTTTTGGGGCTCTAAATAGAATATTACTTTGGTGATCTAGTTTAATTTAAGTGTATATAAGTGTGAGTCTCTCTTATAGAGACTTGAACCCCGACCCTTATACCTCCAAGCCAATGATGCTTTATGGTAGAAATGCAGAAGTTTAATGGTTCATTTGTTGGGGTGAAACATGGAAGAGAAAAAATGGAGAAGAAAAAAGTGGAGAGAAAATTGATTTAATGAGTGTTTGGTTAGAGAGAGTAAGATGATAAAAAATTGGTAGGGCTAAGGTTTTGTCTCCTGACCCACCTGGGTGTCGTGGTCATTATAACACTCTATTTGTGGAGCCTGAGCTTGCAGAATTAGAGGATCTGAATGAGTCATGACTATGCACCTAGCCCAATCAAAGACGCTAGTGAGTATGAGCCGAGAGTATGAAGTTATTTCTCAGACGCTTTCCATTGTAGAAATCAAACCTGAGGCCTTTACCTCTCGAACCCTTGGGAGTAAGCTCATGACCACTAGACCAATCACCCTTGGTAATTCAATGTTTGAATTCATTTGGAATACTTAATGAACCATAAATAATTTACTATACCTAAATTTTATCCTATATTTATTTGGGTGATGGGAGCTCTTAATTAGCCACATTTAATTTACCTAAAGCTAAAGCACTGACATTTTGCATGAATATTGCGATAGGGGGTCATCCCAAGCCAAGACCAGTTACAAAAATTCCTAACATTGGTGGAGCAAAACTTGATTGATAAAATATTGGTAGAAAAGTCTTCTGTTTTTTCTTCTTCTTGGAAGCTGGTTCCAATTCCAATGACCTATTCAACATTTCAACTACTTCATCCCTTCTATTCCACCAAAGCGTGACCCAGTGACCCATGACATAAGGGAAAGAAAGAGAGGATAAAGGTGGCAAGGTTGACCCTTGGCGCCAGTCTGCTCGATACTTAATTAGTCTTTTGAGTTTTAAATCTCTAGAGCGTTCGACATGATTTCTTCTAGAATTTTTTTTTTTTGTAATTTTCACAAAAACACAATTATTGGAAAGTTGTCAAAGGATGCAATATTGACAATACTTTTTTCTCTCACAAAAAAAAAAAAAAATCTTGATTAACTTTATTCAATTTAATCCTCTGGTTAGTGTCCCTCAAAAAAATTGTGCAACAAATAACTCCTAAAGCCATTTAGTTTTGATTTAAAAAAATATATATTTCTTTTGAGTTAAAAAACATTAAAAAAAAAATGAAGTTTTTTTTTATTAAAGGAAAAAAAAAAAAACCTTACTTTTTCATTATAAACAATTCTCTCCAAAAAATCAGAAATTTCAGCCAAAACTTTGCCCCAAATTAACCTACACAACTAGTGCAACGAGAGATTGACGATGGTGAAAAAGCTGAAGGCATTGATTTTGACAAAAATGATTTGACCATGATCCAACTGATTGATTTCTGTCAAAATTGATCATGCTCAACTCTCATCAATCATCAAAATCAATCACGATTAAGAAAATTTAATTATATAAACAATATTTTTATTTTCAGAAGAAAACAATATATTAATATGTGTAATACACACACACACACACAGGTGTATGAAAGAACTATGATGACATGACTAATGGAAAGGCTTGTTTCCAAACACTGGGTAAAAATATTGAACTAATGGAAAGGCTTGGTCACCATTCAAAATTTTGAACTTCAGAATACAAAATTAAAATGATTCCAACTTTAAGGTTGTAATTGCAATTTAGTCTTTGTTGGAAATTGGTTATAGTATAAATATACTTGAAAAAAATATTGAAGTTTTAATAAGCTGCACGTAAGCATATAAGATACAAAGATAAAAGAAAAACCTCTACGTATGTAAAAGTACACAAGCAAATCAATGCATACAATAATTTCTTTGTCACTGGACTAGAATGAGATAGATGGCATATGAATGGTGAAGCCCACCCCCTTCAAATTAAACGTAAAAAAAAATAACAATAAAAAAAATACCATGTGGTTCCTAGTGAGAATCATTGTCGTCTACACTAGCCCTCAGTAGTTGATCAATCATATAAATAAGAATTAAATGATATAAGTATCCTGACATTCAATTTAAATCAAATCTGTTAAGTAGAATAATGTGAAAATTAAAATTTTGCAAAGAATATTAAAAAAATTCAACTTAAGAACAGAAATTATTAAAAAAATGACTCTGTATGTACGTACCATATGTGACTATGGTCTTGTTTCTCAAAAAAAAAAAAAAAAAAAATGACATGGTAATGGTAGTAAGAGATCTCCCGTGACAGAAAATCCAAATAAATATTAATAACATTTAATAAATATTACCAGTTGAGACAATGACACTATTGATAACACTCTAAAAACTAATTAGAAAGTAAATATTACTCCGTAATAACATTTAACAAATCCCCTACATTGCACGGATTACGTGTTATTTTTTTAATTGCATGATCAAACTAAGGGTTTGTTTGGGATCTGAATATTTTGTTGAAACTGAAATTTTTTTACTGAAAATATTGTAGATAAAAGTAAAAGTTAGCTAAAATAGTACAGTGGAGTTTATGAATAGTAGCAAAAATAAGATGAATAGTAAAATAAGTTGGCAACTTTCGTTAATGCCAAACGCACACCAAATATAACATAAAGAAACTAATATGTATGGATATACTAATTTAAGGGTAGCAAAATTAAATGAAAAAAAAAAAAAAAGCATTGCAATGCATATTTAATGCAATAGAATCATCATCAAATTTTAGAAAATAATAGATTGCTCAGAGAGAGAGAGAGAGAGAGAGAGAGAGAGAGAGAGAGAGAGAGAGAGAGAGAGAGAGAGAGAGAGAGAGAGAGAGAGAGAGAGAGAGAGAGAGAGAGAGAAGGGTAAATTGCAAATTACACCCATAAAGCTTGGGAGTGATTGGATTTTGTACCTTGAAGTTTTAGAATTTAGATTTTATCTCCTAAAGTATGGTGATGTTTGAATTTTACACCATGACGTTTCAAAATTTAGATTTTACCCCCTATAGTTTAGAAATGTTGGGATTTTACTCTCTAAAGTTTTGGAGTACTTGGATTTTACACTCCAAAGTTTCAGAATTTAGGAGTGTAAAATCCAAACACCCCTAAATTTTAAGGAGTAGAATCCAAATTCTGAAACGTTAGGGTATAAAATCAAAGCACCCCAAATTTTGGGGGGTAAAATTCAATTTCTGAAATTTTAAGATGTAAAATCCAATCACTCTTAAACTTTAAAAGTGTAATTTCCAATTTACCCAAGAAAAAAAAAATCATACTTCAATATGTAACTGTTAATTGGAAACTATGTTTCGAATTATAACTAAAAAGAGATGTTTTCCAGTCTTAATAGAAATTACATAAGAAATAATGTTAGTAAATTTTAAAATCCATTTTTTGACATTTTATTTAACATTTTATATATATATATATATATATATATATAAAGTTTATATAATCTTTATACACCATTACTTTTAAAAATATAATGAATGATGCTGTCTCTCATTCAACGTCTCTAATATGCAAATCATCGGCTAGTAAATATATGATAATAATAAGAAATATTACAAATGAGATCATGAAAAAAATGATAAAATTGATTAGTTACTATCATTATAGAGTAGTAATATATAGTTTTACGCATCGAAAGAAGTGGAATATATAGAATTTTGTTAAAGTATATGTAAAGGTTTTTTTTTTTTTTTTTTTAAAGGTATATGTAAGGTTTTTATTAGCTTAAAAGATAATGAAAAATCAATTGCTAATAACTAAAACAATAATAGTAATAAAAAAAATATTTAATTAGACTACTCTAAAAAAATTATCACACACGACGCACAAGTTTGCAGCTAACTTAGGTTAAAATGTAAAATACACCCTTTAATGTCACTGGAATTTATTTTAACCATCTAACTTTGCTTTCATTCATTTTAGTAATTTGAGTTCAAGTCTATTCAATTAAAGTTTTTCCATCAACTTTTCTTAAAATTTCTTGAACAAAAATATAGAAAATTCAATTGTTGATTGGATTTTTTTAACTTAAAAATTTGAAGAAAAATTTAAAATTTGTGACAATTAATTGCAATATTTAACAAAAGTTGATGAAGAGGTTTTAATTGAATAAACATGAAACTTAGAGAACAAAAATAAATTAAAACAAAGTTAAAGAACCTAATTAAATATAGTAGTAAGTTTTACATTTTAGCCTTATTTTTATTACTGATAGTGTACGAGTGATTATACAACCTGTTTTTGTATCCCAATGTAGTTTTTATCACTTTTCTTGAATTCTAGTACAATCACATGAACGTATTTTGCCAAACGCTTTATAGCTGAATTGACACATCTTCATATACAAAGTGCTTGGGAGTTTAGGGGGAAAATGGTTCGAGCTGCGGACTAACAACATGTTGTAGTTATCTCTTAAAAAAAATGAACTTATTTTAAATCACATGGGCGGAGCTAGAGAGCAGTAGTAATTAACAAAAAAAAAACCATAAAAGTTAAGAACAACTTACTTACTGGCCCCCTAGTATTTTGGCAAAAAAATATAGGCATGTTTCAATCCTCAAATCTTTAGCTTGTTCAAAAAAAAAAAAAAAAAAAAAAAAAAAAAAAAAAGGAATAGAATTTAGCCCATTTCTTCAGCCCATAGCTCCTCTAAAATATAAACCCAAAAATAATAATTTTAACAAATTTGTATTATCGCAATAAATGAAGCCCAAATCTTTTCTAAATCAAGACTCCTAATTAAATCAAAATTAAACTCCAAAAAAATCGCACAGTTAATATATAAACAACTCTAAGCTTCACAGGCTTTTGCTCCCACAAAATAAAAGTTGGTTTAAAAAAAAAAAAAATGCCCTTACGCTGCCATAATTGCAAGCCAACTCTGATCAGTGATCTCATCCACACTGTTGAGTAACTGACCGACCGATCTTTCTTCACGCTGCTATCTCTCTCTCTCTCTCTACGTTCAGTAGCCTTTTTTTTAGATACATCTATGTTCAGTAGCTTTTCTTCAGTTTTAATGTTTTAGACATTCAGTTCATAGAGTTCTTCATTTTGTTTTTAGGAAAGAGTAAAGTACCCCTTTATTTTTTTGATTCTTTGATGGAGTGAAGTAGTTCTTTTTTTTTTTTTTTTTTTTTTGCTTATTTTATAAACTAATTGTTAAATTGTATTATTTTATTGAGTTTGTTTGTGGTATCCAACCATCAATAGACTAGACTTGCACTTAAATTATAATATTTATTATTTAGAGATGGAAGTTATGATGTTATCACTTGATAATATTTAAGAATTCCCATGGAAAGTTTTATAATGCGATTTTAAGCATTTTCTTTTTTATAATCATAGGCATATTTACAATCAGATCATAATAAATTACAAGGTCAAGTCACTTACCCCAGAAATACTTTTGTGCTTAAGCAGGGATGAACTAGAATTTCAATTTGATCGAGGGCGACCAAAGCATGAACCAACAATTTTTTTTATGAGAATCCTAGTTACTATTTATTTGGTATTAACATAATATCATCTAAGAAAATAGACAATATAATTAATTTTGAACTACTTGTATTTTTTATTTTATAAAAATAAAATATTATAGTTGGCTTTTCCATAATAAAAAAAATCAAATAAAAGTTATTTTAATGATCTCATTCTATATCCAATATTTTTCAAACTAAAAAACTAAATAGCGTTGCCAGCCAAGAAAAAAACAAACAAAAAAACAAGTCATTTAAATGAACCCATACAACATCACGTCAGCAAGCCATATGGCAGCACCCAAATCGTAAAATGCCAAGTTCTTAACTTTGCGTCTAAATTAGTAAACAACCAAAACTGGTGGGCTATTGATCGAGAATTTGGCTCATTTTCAGTACTTTTTTAATTGAATATGTTCTTTTGTTTTAAATATAAATGTCAAGTGATACGTAGTATGTTTTAATCTCCACTTTATTCAAAAAGAAAAATCTTCACCATTTATTTAATTAGTGGGTGAAGTGGCAATCTTTTATTAAAATAAAAGGAAATTTCGGTTAAAAAAGTACTGGAAGTAAGCCAAATCCATAGAATGATCTCAATTAATTCATTCAATTACCCAATTAATTAATTAGGTCAAACTATAAGTAAATTGTGGAGTCACCAAATAACTGGTATGTAGCGGAAAATAAATGATATAGTGATTTGTTGATGAATAGAAAAAACCTCTCGCAATGCAAAAACTCTATTGGATGAATTTCATATTACCATTTTCAAGAATCCACTAATCAATAATCAAGTAAATACAAGTATAAAAAGAATCTTATCACTACTCTAGACTATCGCAAAATATCAATCTACAGTTTAACCTTTACTTCAATCCCCAATTGAACTTAATCCTGTAGAAGACTTCTTCGCACACACGAATCCTAGTATGTAACAAACTCTAAGCAACTGATTGACTGTTGTTAGTTGCAAAGTTCTACACTTTAAAGCACGTTGAAGATCAAGAAGTACTTGATTACAAAACCCTAAGACACATAATACGCAGTAACTTCTTGCAGAGTGTATGAGTTTTCTAATTGAGTCTCTGTATCTTTGATGACTTTAAAATAAGTCTTTTATATGATCTAGGGTTGTAGAGAGAGAAGCCCTAACAATCCAAGTTGTCATGGGCCAAATTTTAGATTTGAGACTTTTGAAATCGTAAGTCTCAATAGATTAAGCTTGTGTTGAGCTTCCTCATTAAACCTCGATAAATGCTAGTGTCAAGGCTAGTGTCAAGCTTCAATAAAACTACTTTTCTTCACTTGTTGCTTGGTTTAATTTTCATATCTTTAATAATACGACTTGTGATGTTTGTGCAGCACACTTCTTGATAAATTCAAACTCAACTCAGATCTATCAAATTACGAATAAAGTGTAGTGTTTTGTCAAAAAATAAGCTAATACATAAAAAATATAACCCTAACAAAAACTAATCGACCAAACAACATAGTTAAAAAAAAACAATTAAACATTCTTTGATAATCACATAAAATAAAAAATAACGCACATAAAATAGGCACAGAAGGTCTCATTGCACAATCACAAGCCAGGATGACCTTTTTATGTTTGTTGGGTTTCTAGGACCAATTTAAATATTTTAGAGGCCCAAGTAGTTGTGTTCAAATTTTAAATGCATACATACTATTTTTAAAAAATAAAATTTGGGGATGAGCCCCTCCATCTAATGTAATTTTCAGGGATGAGTAACATTTCTTGAAGCGATTAACACTTTTATACAATGGCACCACTTGAATTTAGGTATATATAAACTTTTTTTTTCTCCTATTTTAGGAGGGGTGGTCATAGTCAACAGCTAATTATCTTTTTTTTTTTTATAAGATTTTTTTTTTGGAGGTTGATTTGGACAACGTAATTCTTAAGAGAGGTTCAATCTCTGCTTCCATCAAAACTCAATTGGTATTTTAGTCTAATAATAAAAAACTATCATTTAGAGCAAATGCAATAATTTGAAACTCTTTCTAAAAAAAAAAAAAATCTTAAGAGAGAGTCATATATATACAAATTAAAAGAGACAATTTAGCTATATATAGCTATTACATCAAAAATAATAATAAAATAAAATAAAAGTCTTAGGGCTAGGGGGACCATGGCCCCCTTTGTCTCAAGGTACATTTGTCCCCATACCTTCCATCCAAACTATTATTTAGCATTAGTGAGCAACGATTCCATTTGCTAAATGAATCTTTCAGCAAATGGTATTGTTGCTTATGGGATCATCTAGATTTTTCGCCTCCACACCAATTTTTATGGTAATGGTGTTGTTGAAGAATATTGCACTGACCTTGGAGGAGAAAACAAAAAGGGCTTTGGAGGAATTTCTATGGAATGAACATTACCTTCCAACATCTCCACCACCTTAGTCATGGATGGCCTATTTGTTGAAATGGTCTGAATGCACCATAAGCCCACTAAAATCATTTTTCTTTTCGTTTGTTCCTCCTCCTCTGTTAAGACTGAGTTGTTTTCAACATTCTCATCCAAGTTTAGATTCTGATAAATCCAGTCTGGAAAATATCTCTCACTAGTATGTGACACTTCTGCATCAAAATTCTCTCTTCCTCCAACCATTTCAATAATTAACATTCCATAGCTATAAACATCAGACTTGTGAGAGACTCCTCCAAAGTTTCGACTAAAAACCTCTGGTGCAATGTATCCTATGGTTCCTCTAGCACCCAACATAGATACAATACTCTCCTTCTTTTGGCATAGTCTTGCAAGGCCAAAATCAGATATTTTTGGACAGAAATCATCATCTAGTAGAATATTTTGAGGTTTTATGTCAAAATGCAAAATCCTTGTGCTACAACCACGATGCAAGTACTCTAATCCTCGAGCAACGCCAACTGCAATTTCAAAAAGTGTTCACTGTTCTAACTGACAATTTGTGCTTGAAGATTCTGGGTTGCATATGAACTTATCCAAAGATCCATTGGGCATGAATTCATAGACTAGAATTCTTTTAGTTCTCTCATAACAGTAACCCAAAAGACTGACGACGTTAACATGGGAAGTTCGGCTAATGCTAGCAACTTCATTAATAAATTCTTCTCCATTGCCTTTCAACTCATTGATGACTTTAACTGCTACTAGACGACCGTCCAATAGCTTTCCTTTGTATACACTTCCATATCCACCTTGACCTAGTTTGTTTTTGAATGAATGAGTCATTTTCTTAATATTTGAGTAACTATATTGCTTGGGAGCGAGTGAGCCTTGATTCATTATAAAATCCTTGGCATATTGATTTTCTTTGGTTTTCTTCTTGCTAATCACTCCCATATTTGATAATTGTTCTCTTTTGAGGTAGCAAATGATCATAATAAAGATAACTGCTATGGTCCCAACAATACCAGCCACAACACTTGTGTTTAAAGAGCATAATTAAGAGCTTTCAATTATAAATAAAACAAAACTTAACTATAACTGTGCAATACATTAGCTTGCTCAATTAAATTCAAACACATGATTAAATTGGCTAATATAGCACAAATTGTGTTGTCTTGTCCAACAAAAATTTAAATTCAATTCAATTGTGTTTAAATTTAATTGGAGTACTGTACTTAAGAAAATGTTCCTAAATTTTACTTTTGCAAAATATACTCCAATAAAAGATATAAAAAGATATGAAGGGTTCCCTCATTGTTACCGTACCTTTAAACGATTGATTCCACCACGTAGAGGAATAGCCTGAAAAACCCTCATTGTTCCCTTATTGACGATTTAAGCCACAAGACATGACAAAGAAAGCAAAGGGCAGACAAAAATATCAAAGTTAGATTTAACTGTAATTTGCCTATATGGAAGGAAAACAAAGTTGAGAGATATAATTCAGCTTGCCTTTATTGAAGCTATTACTCATTTAGGTTATATATTTAAAGTCCTTCTCAAAAAAAGTTTATATATGTAAAGGTCTAATGAAATCAAAAAAAAAAAAAAAACCCTCTTGTACTTTTGGCTCCTCTCTATTGCTACAAAAAAAGTTTATATATGTAAAGGTCTAATGAAATCAAAAAAAAAACCCTCTTGTACTTTTGGCTCCTCTCTATTGCTACAAAATTACTGTATCACACGTAATAACAATTGCATTAGTAGATGCAAAATAGAAAAAAGTGGCAAGTTCTACACAATTTTGCTAAAAAACGACCACGTAGCTTTGTATTTCATTTTTTTTAATATTTCTCTCTCTCTTTACCTCTCTCATCAGATTCTCTCTCTTCATCTCTCCCAACCGATTCTCTCTCTTCCCTGACTCTATTCCTTTGTCAAACTCATCCCAAATCTAAAACCCAAACTCATCAAATTACCCATATACAAATCCGTAAAGAATCATGAAAACCTATATTGCAAAGAAGAAGAAGTGAAGAAGATGAAGAAGAAGCAGAAAAAGAAAAAGAAGAAGAAAAAGATGAAGTGATGAAGAAGAAGGGAAGAAGAAGGAAGAAGATACGTAGCACATTATTATATAATTCAAAACCAGGATCAGAAGTAAACTCTGCCAATAATGGGCTAACAAGGATGCAAAATATGATATCTAATGACAAGATGACAAACATGACATCCCTTGTGTAACAGGCATCATAAAATTCTTACCGAAAAACAATTAAAAAACCTAGTGAGAGAAGTTCTAGACATACCAAAATAAATATATAAAAAAGCTTGTTCCAGCAAATACGAGCAGAATCTAAACCAGATGATTAAGTGCAAAGCTTCAGGCAGTTTCAGGATTCCAAAGAAAGCAATAAAACTAGTGAAAGGATTGCTTATGCACAAAGGTAAGTGCACCAGCGAGCTCTAGTTCAAATGGTAACTCTTCCCCTAGGAAGCACGGGTGCGTTTCCGAATTCGGGTACGGGTGCGAGTGCGGGTGCGAGACTCGGCAATTTTTGAAAAAGTAGGGTGCGGGTGCGGCAGGGTGCGGTGATTAAAAAATTATTAAAAATATTTTTATTTATATTTTCTATATATTACTAAGTATATTTTTTTTTATATAATTGTAAATATATTTAAATTTAAGAGGAATAGGGAATAATAACTAAAATTATGCTTATAAACTAGAATATATATATATATATACATATATATTTTATTTTCTTTAGTCATCCCATTCTAAAACTGGCCCCACCTACCAATTATCTTATTTATTTCTCTATCTTCTCTTTCTTACGTATTCACTTATCTTCCCTTTTCTCTTTTAAGTCCTATTTCTACCAAATCCCAATATCCCACGTCCCAATTACCAAATCCCATCCCAGCCATGTATTCAAAATTTTCTTGAAGTTCCCTTCTTCTCTAAACAGTCAAGACTCTCTTCTTCCTAATGACTATCAGCTCCAAAGAGTGCCTCTACTTGTGCTGCAGAACTCTCTTCAATAAACAGTGTGGCTTTGAGTTTAGACCCATCAAGAAAGACGAAATAGGTAGGTTTAAAAAGGGAAAAGGAAGCAAATATCGGCCGGTTTCAGCTGATTTCGGCCAGAATCGGCGTGAATAGGGCAAAATCGGAGCCAAATCGGCCGGAATCAGCTCGAATCGGCGCGTGTCGGCGCGAATTGGTGAGTGTCGGCTCGAGTCGGCGCGAATCAAAAAAAGAAAAAAGAAAAAAAAGGCGAATCGGCGCGTCGGAGGAGTGTCGCCGTGTCGCCACGAGTCCGGTGCGGGTGCGGCGGCCTTGGAGCCACACCCATGCTTCCTAGCTCTTCCCACAGGAAAAAAAAAAACAGGTTGGGTATAAGGCCAAGGGATCAAGATCTATTATTCAACTAATCAAGAAAATAAAAGAAATGGAAGCTTATTTTTTCAATATATGGAAGACAGAAAAATATCTATAAATGCAGAATTTGACCATTCACATGACCACCTCATATAGATTTCATGAAATTAAGGGTAGTAGGCTATTCAATTGAGTGTACTCTCTTAACCACTAAGCATCCTTAGACTGTTTTTTTTTTTAGTTGAGAGAGGGGGATTTGAACCTAGATGACTTTGTTGGAAAAAATAAGAGATGCCAATTGAGCCAAAATGTTCTTGGCCATCCCTAGACGTTGTTGAAATGATATATTGAGTAAAAAAGCAAAGTGAAAGAGAGAGAGAGAGAGAACAAGGGAAGTATGAAAACTAATTTGGGAAAAATGATTTCATTGCATAATTAGAATTACAAGCACTAATCTATATATACAAGCTTAGAGATAACTAACTCCCATAAACTGTGCTAACAGAAAATTAATCACTAACAGCACTTGACACATGTGGCACGTGTATTACTAACATCAGCTTGCACGTGAGTGACACAAACACTATTAATTAAACAAACTACATGTCGTATACATCAATCAACTACAAGTCATTGTGCCTTGTTCTTTTAAGCTTTGACTTCCCCTGTTTTCTGTGTACTTATCTGCTATAACAGGCAGTTCAGTAATTGGTGCTGCTTGATTAGAGGATTTCTTGGGCTTGTATTTTTGACAGGAAGCTTGACCGACTACATATATGATATAAGGTCTTAATGGCTACATCTTTATAGTATTCTTAAGTTTGTGTTACGATTGTCCAAAAAAAAAAAGAGTTGTATATATAACAAAGCACCCTAGCAATTATATAATTAGGCCTCTTGGTGTTTAATAATTTCAATTTCTTGAACAAGCACAGTCATGATAACTAGTAATGTAACATTTTTTTTTTGAGATCAAATGTTACCGAATTCTATTCTCCACCAAAATTTTTACATCGCCAACAAATCCATATAAACAACAGTCATGGGTTTTAGATTTTATCAAGGTTTAATTTTCAATAATATATATATATATATATATATATATATATATATAGGGTTGGTTCAAGTTACACCTAGTGTAACTTTATACAATGTTACACAACTCAATATTTTTCAATTAGATGCGAATTTTGACAAATCTACCATTAAATTACATTATTTTCATATATTCTCTATGCTTGCAAATTTTTTTAGTGATAAAAAATTAATAGTTATGTCATTAATCAATTATTTAAATTTAAATTTTTGTAGTTTAAAATATTGCATAAAATATAAGCTTATAGATCGAACAGTAAATAACATTTAATTGACATAAAAATTGGCAAAAATGTTAAAAATTGAATAGTGAGATTTTTAAAATATGAATTTTATAACAAGTTTTTAAGTGATATAATTTTGGTTAGTGTCCCGGTGTACCTTCAACCCAACCCATATATATAGAACACCATAGAAACTTCGCTGACTTTATCATAAACCTTGATTTCGCTACGCTCAATAAGAACCCGGAATAGCGGAAATCGGTTCGTGTTCCGCTTCCAAAGTCAGTCGTCTTTGCCCAAAACTGCAGACGACTCTCCAGTGGTTCCATTCCTTCTTACTTAACTTCTGGGTCAACCCAACCCGAATGGGAAGAAGAGGGTCAGCCAAACAGCGGGCAGCTCCACTTTGTACATTTGCTGAGGCAGACCCATTAGGCATTTTAGAAAAGGGAAGGGAGCTTCTCACCGAAGGAGGCAGTAGGGATGAAGGAGGCGGGAAGCTACCGCTTCTAGAATGCAAGCTTATCCTTGACTTTTTTTTAGAGCGTACCACTATTGAAATAATAAAAAAAGATTTATGGATGAAGTAATCGGAGTAACAAATGATTACGGTTGCGGAAACCGGAGAAAGTCGGTTACCTTTTGAATCAAAGTAGCGACGAGCCGAGTACTACGACTACAGGGGGGGGAGCAAAGCTTCGTAGACAGCTTCGCTTCCTCGTCGCTTCTTTCTGGCGACTAGCTTCTCAAGTGGGTGGCTTGGTAAGCAAGCTACCTTCAGCATCGGTAAAATCCTTAAAAAGAATAGGTCGGAATGGTGGGGAAGGAGGCCCTCCCTACTTCAATGGAAAGGGGGGAATCGCCGTTTCACAGCCGCTCCTCTACAACTACCTTTCGCCCAACATGATCACGAACGAAGACAGAGAATTGCGTAGATAGAAGGACGAAACGAACCAACCCACTTGTCCTGATCGGAACGATTGAAGAAAGAAAGAGAATGGTGCCCCCTTTCGCCCAGGGGGCATCGTCGGAGAACAATGTCGGGGACAGGGTGAGAACCTTCCGTTGGTTACGCCCTTTAAGTGTTGGTTCTTCCATATTTAGATTAGATATGGAGATAGATCCAGATAGAGATCTATATCTTTCTCTCGATAGATAGAAAGATATATTGAGAAACGGATATTGATCCGCTTTCAAGATCTATGAGCAAGAGAGATCCCTAAATATCCATTTGAAAAAAGAGATGAATAGATAGGGCGAAGCCAGCTGAAGGAAGGGCGCTAACGCGCCCCTGCAATCTTTCTAAAGCAAGAAGCGCCTTAATATTCTAATATTAGTAAAGGCGCCTTAGCCTATCTAAACGTAAGGGGCCTTTTCTTGCTCGTTAGCGCCCACTTACCCCTATTTTCTTCGTTTTTTCATAAAGGAACTCAAGTTTAGCCTTTTGACAACCTTACTAATAGAAAGGGGCTAGCGCGCAATGGCTTTCTCTGATATGGGCTCGCTTCTTCAAGCTCCGCTTGCTGCTTTTCATTTTGATAGGAGTAGGTGCTTGCTGCTCGTCAAAGCCGTAGCTTGCTGTCTACTAAACGAGCCTTCACTGCCCGCCCGGCCCCTATCTTTAATCTTAAGTAAAGTGAAGTCAAATCAATGAAGTGAACAGCCCAACCTCTTTGTTTGAAGCTTTGCCAGGAAGCTTCTACTTGTTGAAGCTTTGCTTCCCCTAATTCCAAAACACAACAATAGACTTGCAACTATAGTATAGGAAAAAGCTTCTCTTTGATAGCGGTCAGGGGGGGGGGTTCGGAAAGGATCTGATCGTAGATAGAGACTTAAACCTGTGCGGGGGTAGGGGCGGATGTAGCCAAGTGGATCAAGGCAGTGGATTGTGAATCCACCACGCGCGGGTTCAATCCCCGTCGTTCGCCCATCAATAAATGGACCATTTGTTACGGAGACACAAGACAAACCTAGAAATCATTTTTCTGCAAGTTATCTCGAGGCTTTCAAACGCATCCAAGCAATTGGTACCCGATTGAAACATAGAAAGCATAGATTCGCGTCGCCTACTTGCGGAAAGCACAAATGGAATGGCGGATCATTCATTGTATGAAGTTTTTAAGACCTCACTAATCAGCCTTACACTTTTTAGTTCATAATGAATGAAGTGAACCCCCGGATGAAGAGAAAATCTCCCCTCCCTTTTACTAAACCATGGGGAGCCCCGAGTAGTTTACCGAGCAAATTTTGTTGTCGTGACGATACCTTTCTTAGTGGAAGATCGGAAAAGACTTCTCTTCATCACGAGACTGATTGGGTCTGCCGTAGACACCCGAGAGACCCCCACAAGGCAGGCTAAAAGAGTAAGAGGACAACAAGCAAAGAGTTATGCTTTCATTTCTTTGTTGAGATTGAAATCAAGTTCTTTAAAAAGAGGGTAGGTATAATGCACGCAGGCCAAGTCAAGAAAAGGACTTCCTTACTTTTCTTTCATAGTAGTCTTAATGACTAGTAGTTTGAAGCCTTAAGAAAAAAACCGGTTTTTTTCGGCACTCGGTTCCTTCGTCTTAAGTCAAGTTCAGTTTACTTTTTCGATTCGGAACTCTTAGTCGAGCTGATGGCGAGATCGATTTTTTGTTCGAGGTTCAAGAGAAAAGAGAGGAACCACCGCCCAATGGTGCTTTTACGAAAGTACGGTTACCGGTAGCTAATACCTTCTCGACACTATCGAACCTTAAATCCACTCTCAATCGCTCTTTTTAGTGGGGAGGAATTGTTTTCGTATCCTGGACTTAAGGAAAGGAAAAAAGTGCCCTATCTGCCTTTAAGTGAGAGGGGGGGGGGGGGAAGTGCCAGTTGTTTGTTTTCAAGTCAAGCTCCGTATCCCTATCTCTTTTTAGGTTGGCATAACAAAGAAAGAGAGTGCCAAGAAAGAACACATACCCATCACTTTTGGAGGGTTCGGGACCGTCAGGGAGCCCCTATAGACGTAAAGACTTGACTTCCACTGAACCGGCACTACTATTTGTCGGCTCCTACCACTTGTCCCTCTTTTACGAAAATCCCGGGGTTTATGCGTTTTTCGGAAACAAAAGTAGCTCGTCAAGCTAAAAACAGAGGAGTTCCCTCACTACGAAAGGTGTCCCGTGGATGGACGAGTTCCTAAACTACGAAAGATATGGAGCGGATGGCGTACTGATAGATTTCCTATGCGTTCTGGATCCAGCTGAAAAAGCCCTTTTTTTATTAGTAAAGCGCTAACGCGCCCCTTATTGAAAACTAAAGTAAAGCAAGAAGCGAGAAACTTGACTTTGAGAAAGAAATGATAATAAGTAAAAAATAGATTCTAAAATATGGCATTCAAAAGCAAGGAGAGGAGCATCCATGACCCATGACAACAAATTCTTCTTTTTGAAAGCCAATTCCTTCTTCCATTTCTCAAAGAGAATGTTATTTGGTAAGCTCTTTCTTTTTCATACTCATTGTCTCTTTCCTTATCTTTGTATCTCTTTGTTTATTCAAAATGGGTATTCCCATATGTTTTTCTTATTTTATTCTCAAGCGGGGGAGTTAGGTAAGGTGCGCTGAATGAGCGTTGACTTCTTCTTTCTTACTGGAAGAAAAAGAGTAACATTCTTAGTATTAATTACTATATTTATAATTATTTCAGTAAACTGATTGGGTCTATTTGGCTTTTACTCCGAAACTTTTTGATTCCTAAAAAGCCAATGCTCTCTTTCGTATAAATTATATTGATTGTGTTTTGAGTTTTTACTGCGCCAGTTTATCGTATATAAACATAAACACAGTGAAACTCTCCGCCGCCTATACGGAGAAGATCTTTCCTCTTCTCTGAAATGGTGAGGCCAAAATTTACAGGCTAAAAAGAGGGAAAGAAGCCTGTTGAAAGTAGGAATAAGGATTTGCCCCCCCCCCTGGTCGAAATAAGGAAAGTGGCCCAGCTGAGTGGCAAGCATTTGTTGGAAGAAGAGGGCGGGGTTCCCACAGCAACCCAAACAATCGCTGATTTGATATCCGCTTCATGTTATGCTTTACACTGATGAGGCGAACAGTGATCAACCAACTTAATGCCTTCCCTAACCAAAGCGGACTCGAGGGCTCTCGGTATTGACGGGAATGAACCCACTCCTCGAGACCAGGCATGCAGCTTGCTGGCTGCACTACGCCCTTTCCACATTCGTAGCTGTAGTGTAGGTGGGATTCAATCCCCGGCTGCCGAGCCCCTTTCCTCGGTATGCACCTAGAATCAGACGGCCTCTCCTTGGGGTCAAACACTTCATTCTTCTTTTTATTCATTTTTGTTTTAACGTGTAGTTGTTTGGTTTGTTGATCTTTTTTGAAACTTTTTTTCTTTCACTACGTAGCGCTTCGCCTTTCATCTATTTCGTTGTTCTGCCTCTTTTATTTTTCTAGAAAATTTGCCTTGCTATAAATCTTTCAAGTCTCGAAGACGGGGGCGTCGCGTTCGGGTAACCGAACGTGGCGACAGCCGAGGTAGTTCCTCGTCTGTAAGCCCGGATCGCCACTCATGGTTTTACTGTGATTGGGGATTCAGGCCTCCCCCTGTGGCATCACTATCGGTTGTCCATTTGGATGATATGATAGTGACTACCACACCTGTTGTTGAAGGCTTGACAAACCTTCTACAAGCAGGACTTGGCATCTACCAAGTGCCCTCCTAGGCCCCTCCATGAGAAGGGGACTGTGGGTGAGATCGACTTGATCTTAGGGGTGATGCAACTTACACTCTTGAAGGGTGTAAGGCAGATCACACAGTGGTTTCCTGGGGTCCAGATTAAAATAGTCTGGCCTCAGGGGTGCGATGAGAACCTCGCCCAACCCAATAGGGGAAGGCAACGAGCTCTCCCTCACACATTTCAATAATAGATTTATGAGAGTGTGATAGGACTCAATGCCTAAAGCGTAGTGATTTAGCCTTGGTGGCGGTCACTGCTGGTTCGAAGATCAAACAAGCAATGAAACCATTCTTTAACTTATGTGTTAATTTGAGGCCCATACGGTGGCAGAGAATTGGAGAAGATTCTCGGGTGTTGAAGAGCCTCCTCTTTAAGGTGACTCTTCTCATCCAGGATGGGGTAACCAAGGAACACTGTATTGCAATTCACCTGTTTACCAAACAAGTGCTGCGACTGTGTAAAGGATCAGGGATGCTGTTCACTGCGCTTTATTTGAAGCAGTGTAGCTCATCTCTTCAAACCTTTTATGGAGGCATAAAAAGACCCCATGATTTATTACCAGTCCCAGTGTCTCTCACCCGGTCTCAGGCATACCACGTATCATTCCTCCTTTTCATAGAAGGATAATAAGAAGGCATGATGACAGGGCTTACTTGGTGGTGCGATTCTACTTATCTCTTTTCTCAATTAATAAAGTTATTAAGTTAGCAAAGAAGGTAACTAAGGCTCTTTTTGAGCCTATAATCACACCTGCCGATTTAGAGTCTGTCCAAGAGATTGTGGGGGAGATGAAAGTGTTCCTCCCTGATCTCTTGTCCCGGTATTTACCTCGACTCTCCACGATTCCTCTTTGTCAGGGGATGTCGTGGGTACCGACTTGGAAAAGTCTTCCAACCGTATGCTTCTTCGATCACAATTGTGCTATGACGGATGTTCTGAGAAGGCGAGACAATTATTTAGAAAGAACATTATATCGGTCTTTCCTTCTCAAATGTTCGAAATGGCCTCTTATGCCTCTCTTTTGGAGTTTATACACCAAAAGGGAGAGCAGTGGTCGTCAGGTATACTGTGGCCCCATAGAGTCAGATATGCGTTCGACAAGAACAACAAATTGTTTTCAGGAACTGATCTCGATCAGTTCGAGAAAACGATCGGTCCTGTCTTACCAACATGTCGACAACTAGGGTTGCCCATGGTTGAAGGCCGACTGGGTCAGTCGGTTGAGGGAGGAGGTAAGAGAAGAGTATTCGCCATAGGAAACTATATCAATCAAAGACTACTCAAACCAGTCCATGACTGGTTGATGTCTGTGTTGAGAATGTTGCCCATGGATGGCACGTTCAACCAGGAAGGTCCTCTTGATAGATTAGAGGGCGAACGCCATGTGTTCTCATATGACTTGAAGAATGCCACCGACAGGTGGCCTCTCCTCTTGTTATTTGAGGTCATGTCGGCGGCCTTTGATCGGTCGTTCGCTTCAGCTGTAGTGAACTCGGCTCTTGCGATGAACGCATTTGTTGTGCCGTTTGTCAAAAGAAAGTTTTTTCACTTGTCAGCTTTATTGCAGGACAACCCTTAGGGTACTATGCCTCTTGGCCTCTCTTTGCACTATCCCATCATATATTGGTGTGGTATTGCGCCGAACAGGTACATCCAGGTATGCGCTTTGATAAGTACGCAGTACTGGGTGATGATGTAGTCATTGCTGACCCTGAAGTGGGCCGGGTCTACGAGGAAACTCTGAAAAGACTCGGTGTTAGGAGTTAGAATCAGTTATCAAAAATCTCTGATTTCTAACACTGGATCGGCAGAGTTTGCGAAACGGTTCCGAGTGAACGACCTTAGAAAGGACATTAGCCCGATCTCGGTTCGTTCACTACTGAACTTCTACCACCCATATGGTCTAGTGGCTATCGGACTCAAACATAGTAGTGTCCGATTCTCCACTCTGTGTCGTGTTGGTGGTGCAGGTTTCAGGGTACTTGCTCGCCTAGATCACAAAAGAAATAAATCCTTTGAACGTGTTCTAGCCATGCAGACGAAAACCCTATATGGCCCAGATGGTTTTGACCTCTGGCTAGGTAGGGGAGGTCCCCTTAATCCCTATCTCAAAGGTGTCATAATTGCTCGTCTTCGCAAGGAGATGAGGCCTAAAGACCTACGGTTGATACCTGATGAACTCTTCATCCAAGAAAAGGTGAAGGAGTTCTTAGAGTGGTCAACCCTCCGCGGGTGGGTTAAGGAATGGTTGCGCTATTGCCGCTATTACTATACGGTACATTAATGCAACCTGATGTTTGCATCAGCGCCTTTTTCGATGCGCCTGTTGTGAATCACAATTGGCAGGCTGACCGACGCCAAGAATCTTTGGTTAGGTTTGGTCTGCTATGGCAGATCTATGACATGGTTGCATCACTAGGGTTGTCTTTCAGACCTCCTATTTTGGAAGACACCTCCCAGTGTGAGCGATCACACTGGTGGCTGCTGGGCGGAGTATCTGGTACAGAATACTTGGTCTCGTCTCGGGGTCTAATCCAACCTCGAGCGAGGAGTGGTATTATTGCTCCTGGTTATCCATTTGATCGACCGGAGCATGATATCACTATAACCCACATCCATTATAAGACTTTGGGCGTTCCTGATTGCCAATGTGTCTGGGATTTCATCCGGAGTGAAGGGCGGAAACGCTCCTGATCTTTTAGGGTGGGAAATAGTCGATCTATATGGTCGGCGGGGGCCCGGATGCATTAGACTCCTAGGATTAAGGAGTCTAACCCCCCCCCCCAAAAAATAAAAAAGAAAGGACAGATAAGACTGGGTTATATCCCCCTCTGTGGTCCGGTCCTTCCTTAGGTTCCGTACGATGTTCTGCTAGTTTGGTTGCTTGGGAGCACGAGATCGTAACTACTCGTAATATCCTTCGATCGCTTGCCGCGAAGATGGAAAGCGTGAGCTAAAGCGGTTATCAGGTTAAAGACTCAATCTTATTGTTAGGAAGTAGCTGCAAGAAGTAGAGTCAGTCTGAAAGCCTTCTTTTTGGCTCTCGTGTGAGGGTTGTCATAACTTGTCTCTATCTGCTGTTAAATGACTTTATAGAGTCCTAAGGGTAGTCTCAAAGATAAGGGATTCAAGCCGTATTTGTTTTGATTAGCTGTCCCAGGGAAAGGAGTAAGTATTGGCTGTTGGCATGTCCGAGCTAAGATTGGTTGAGGCGGGTAAAGACGGTTGCGTAGCTTACTTGGTAAAGGATTCCTTTAGTTTAGCGGTCATGGATCGATTCTAGGTGGTTAACTTGTATACCCCTATTCTCAGAGTTCACGTTCTGATCTAGTAAATCGACTTTTCAGATGAGTTCCATAGTTTTGGACAGGACAGGTGGAAACCAGGAGGTAAAGCGTC
Source organism: Castanopsis chinensis (assembly GCA_032878915.1). Classification (NCBI taxonomy): domain Eukaryota; kingdom Viridiplantae; phylum Streptophyta; class Magnoliopsida; order Fagales; family Fagaceae; genus Castanopsis; species Castanopsis chinensis. Next base: position 991,803 of record JAVQMG010000071.1, read on the forward strand.
TGTTAAAGCAATCGGGCAAATGCGTGTATACTAGCTTATTAGCTTTAGTAGCTTGTGTACTAGCCTGTTAAAGGAAGCAGGGGTACGCTGATTTGGGAATAAGCTGGAAGTAAAGTAGTATGAGTTGAAGTGAAGGGCGCTAGTAAGTAATAATAAGTAGAGCGGAACACTGTTGGCTGAACAAAAGACGTATGACTTGAGAAAGTAAGATCTCCGATCTGTTGTCGGGAAAAGAAGTGAACATGGTACTTTAGAATGCAAATAATAGGTCCTTTTAGCCAAATCCAGGCTTTTGAGTTTGTAGCTAGGCAGCTAAGCCAGTAGTAGTTCAGTTCAGGTCAGGGCATGAAGCTACAGGTTCTATTTGCGGTCGTGAGACAGAGGTCAGAGGCAACTTGTTATATAGGTAGCCGTGCGTGTTAATAGATCTTCTTCTATACTAGTAGTAGCAGTAGTGGGTGAATCGGTTGAATATGGGGTTTTTTTCTTTATTAGAAGGATAAGCACGGTTATTGCTGTTTGTCCCAACATTCAGCCGAGGTAGGCTACTAACTTGCTCGTTATAAGTAGTTAACGAACGGAAATAAGGCCATTTTATGTCTATAAGTGAAGATTGGATGGATGCCCGCTCCTTGGGTATGCTTTCAAAAGGGCTGTTTTCATGCGTGCTGGTGTTCGTGGTCTGTTGGTTTTTCTGTTCTCGTGGGGGAAGGCGGGATTGGCGCATCTACAAGTTGAGAGTGTGCTCGGGCAAGTGGGCTAACCAGAACTACTAGTAACGGGATTTGCCTGCAATACGAGTAAGGGGAATGGAACTCTTGTTTGAGAACTTTAGCTACGGACTTAGGTTAGCTAGCTCAGCTTCTCCTATGGCTATTTGGATTAAGGAACTAGGGTAACGCGAAGACAAAGAAGGCCTAATAATAATGGTGAGTCGAATCAGGCGCGGCAGCCGTTCCAAGGCTTTTATGCCACCGTTCCGGCCTTATTTAAGATAGGAGAATGAGGTTCAAGCAAAAGACTCCGGGTTTTGCCTAAGGCGAGTAGCAGACTCTGGTTTCAGTGCACGTGTGGAAGGCAACTCTGTTTAGCCAGCAAGCATAGGAAATAAATCCCCCCGGGGAACTTACTATTAATGCTAATCCATTAGTTCTAGCTCGAAGTTTGCCCTTAGTTGTCTCGAAGTTAGCTGCTTGGCATGAGTAGCTTGGCTTGCTCATGCGGGGCTTTGGAAAGAAAGTCACCAGGGAATTCATATACAAATCTTCTAATCCAGCTCGAGAAGTTTTCTTTTGAAAAGTAGATCGGGAGTTCAAGCAGATGTTAAATTAGGGTGAGGTTTACTATTCTAGTCTACAGGCCACTTAGCTAAACGAAATCCTGAGTATCGACTGTCGTGTGAGTCTCGACCAATGTGTAGCTGCCGTTAAAAGGCTATAAGTAACGGCATTCTCAGTTAAGATAACAGGATTCAAGCTTGCTTGTGTGTACGTGCTTGTTATAAGTAGATGTAGATGTGAAGGTGCCTAAGGAACCGCCCTAACCCCCTTAAATACGTTGTTAGAGGCGTTGGCTATTCGTAGATCTGTTATACAGGCGATTTAGCTACTTTCAATCCTTAGTTTAAACTCTTCAGTGAGTCTTGCTATCTCCCAGTCGTAACTGTACCTTAGGTCCACTCGCTATGGATGAAAGTGACAAAGTCAACCTATAACCGCTTACCTTTGGAAACGCGCTAAAACAGGCCTATGGGTTCGCCTTTCTAATAGAAGAAGTATATCTAATTAGCCAGATCGTCTGAAGCATGAACAGAATCACCTTTGTTCCGAAGGCCTAGCGAGTTACTTTTTTTTTTAAAGGCGGTCCTTTTCTTTCCCCGGACCGATGACTCGCTTGTTCAGTACTCCTAACTATTATAGGAGGATGCCGTCCCCTCGGGACTACCAGTAGTTTCGGTTGTTGAATCTCGTGCAAGTTAGGTGGTTGTGGTTGTATTGGTTGCAAGCGGAACGTAGGCGCTTTAGGTGTGTGTTGACCATGCACTCTCGCGTCATGTAATGTCGTATGTATGATAGAGGTGGTGTGGTGATTGACCTCAATGCTAATGGTTATCCCAAAGGTTCAACGAATGAATGAAGCTATGATCGTACCCGGATAGAGATAATGGTCTCCCTCTGATGTCTCCAAGCCAGTCATAATAGAATAGATAGGCAAAGCCGCCAATAGCAGTCTGTTCTCGCCTATCGATAGATAGTAGGTTGCTTCCAAGCTCAAACCATTTGAAACTGAATTGCTACTTTTTTCTTGTTATTGATAGAGTGGTATTCTCCGCCCCTGTCAAGTAAAGTAGAGGGAGAGAACTGGAAGAGAGAAGGAAAAAGAGCAAAGGATTTACAAGTCTAATGGGAGAAGAATGGCTGACACGTTGACTGCCTTCGAGACTCTATAAAATCTAATCCAAGCGGTCTAACCCCCGGGGCGGACCCCAACCGAAAGGCGCTAGACGGACTAACGGCAAGCGAGATAAAGAAAGCAGCTGGCCCTATGTGTAAAACCTTGCCGCGGGAGAGTCTTTCTCCAATGATAATAAAGAAAGTTTTTGGGCAAGACAAGAAAGGAACTCGCGCCCTTTGACACCAAGGGATAAGAGCTGATTGCTGGCGATGACTTGGTGAAGGGAATCTATGAGAGACGGTTCTCGAACCGGGTTCCGACCGAATAGAACGCGGAGCCAACGAGTTCAGTCGAACAGCGTAACGAGTCTAAGGGCGGGATCAAGCTTGAAAGGAATGGGCGGGCGTAGGCTTAATAGTGAACGCGGACCCCCCTGCTTATAGATATGAGATCAATGACTTAAAAGACAGATGCCGAGATAAACTGCTAGACTTCTTTATTGCGTTGCGAAGAGAAATCGAAGACGAAGATTTGCTGACGCAGTGCGGGCACTGGATGAAAAAGACAGAGAAAAGAACAACAACCCACCGGAAGGGCATACCTCTTGAGCACCAATCTCCCCCAGCAAACATCTATCTGCACGAAGCCGACCTATAGATAGAAAGAAAAATGCAGGAAAGGAAAATGAAATATGAAATAAAAAAGATGCTTTGGGAGTGTGAGATACGCGGACGGGGAGTACGCAGCCGAACAACCGCAGGGGCTTCCAGCAGTGATAGCTGAACTAACCAGATGGGTCGCCCAAAACCTGGAGCTGACATTTCAATCGGAAATCAACGTCGGATCCCGGCTATCCGAAAAACGCAGACTGAAGCGGAGGATCACAAAATGCAACAACACAACAAGGGGCGAACCAAGCGCTTGCGCGAAGGAAGAAGCGAATCAATCAGAATGGAGACAGGGAGGAGAGGCGAAAGAGATATTTTCGAGCCTGCAAGCAGCAAGCAACAACGGCTGAAAAGCCGTTGCGCGCTAGCTTGTAGTTTAGGGGTATAGTAAGGGTGCCCCTTTCTAAAACTTATACTTCTATTTAATATAAGGTAAGCTTTTTGGAACCCTAGTTTTGGAGTTTTCCCCAACCTATAACCTATACCAACCTAAGAAAAAGGGGCTTACGTTTTTCAGCTGCATCGCACTGCCGCATAAACAATGGATCCGCTGGGCTGGATGAGCCACCTTCTCTGGAAAGGAATAGTGAAAAGCCATGTCACTTGGAACGGAACTGGTTGCCTTATTTACTTTTAGTAAGACCGCTTTGGTAAGCGAAATTCTATTATATGGGCATGGTTGCTTACAAGACAAAAGCTAGCTTCTAGATGTTCTTTGCCTGAACATATAGAAGAAGCAACCTTCTGGCCTCTGTACCAGTAGTGGAGTGGCTTGCTACTTTCAATCAGAAAAGTAAAATGGAGCAAGGCAAGGGAGAAAGAAGCTGTCCCCTCTTCTCTGAGAACCCGCCGCCGGTCATATAGAGTGCTCCGCCCGCCACCGCATATGTAGAAAAAGAGGGAGCAGGGAAGGAAGAACAACCGTTTGACTTTGGCACATGAGGTGGGGGCTTTGGCTAGGTAACATAATGGAAATGTATTGGACTGCAAATCCTGGAATGACGGTTCGACCCCGTCCTTGGCCTCGGGGAATGGCGAGCAGCGCGGAACTTTAATGAATCAAATGGCATAAGCATAAGGGGGCTTTCCTTTGTTAGAAATCCACAGACAACATTCTGGAACTTCCAAACCAAAAAAATGCAACATGAGAAGGAGCTTTTTACGTTACGCTTCAATAGAATGAATTCGGTAAGGGTAGAATACGCCCCATGGTCGATCGAAGGTCCTGTGCCACTTGAACTCAAATCTATCTTACCTTCCATCCATCTTTGTCCAGCCAGCTCATAACAAAATGTTAGACCAATCTCACAGGACTGACACAACCGAATTGGTTGAGGAAAAGGAAACCCCAGCGGCCAAGCACTCCCGCCCCCAAAAGCGGAGACCGAACAACCGCCGGGTTGTCGAGGACACGTCTGAAGAGGAGGCGGGCGCCCTCTAAGTTTACCGCCCTACCCACTAATGGACTATGAGGGGGGCGAGCGAACGGGAACCGACCGAGAACCCGAACCGCTTGACGGACGGACCCCTTCATACTCGATTCATTAGGGTCGGGGATGAATGGAACCAATCAGAAGTGCAAATCGCGCAAGCGAAGCCGGGAAACGGACCGCAGCGCAACGACTAGGACTCGTGTCGGAGAAGTTTTGAGCGTGAGCTACCACTCATGCAGCGGCAAGGACCCGCAACTCTCGAAAGGGGCCACCAACCGCCCGAATCACTGTAGCAAACCCCCCCTTTACTCAATGGATAGCGCTTATCCTCTTTCAATCAACAAAATGAAAAATGGGGGAGAAATGAAATAAATAAAAGAAAGAGAGAAAGAGGCCTTTATTGAAGAGGCTTTGCACCTAAAATAGGACTAATGAAGATCCAGAAGAATGGGTCTGGGCTTTCAAAAAGATGAAGATGCAAAGGGTAAAGAGAAAGTCTTTTGAACAACCAACCTGACATAAGGATTCTAGCTCGCCCACTTAGAGCGGATGGAGATTCTCGGACGGGGAAAAGCGGCACTCGACATCTATTAAACAACACCAAGAACAAAGCCATACCATGCCCTCGGGAGAAACTAGTGATGATTGCCATGAATGCTGCCCTCTCAACATGGTGCCCCTCTCAGTAGAGGGGCGTGAAAACGCCGTGGAAACTTTGACCGAATGAATAGGGATCAATTGATAGACATTTTTATTGAGAAAGAGAATCCAGGATGAACGCTTTTTTCGTTCGCTATGCGCTGACTGGATGCGTACTCGCGTGATCGATCGATGGACGGGGGAATTGCGCGAATGACGAGACCGACCTAATAACCTAAAGTAAAGGCTCTTCCCTCTCTTGGTGGCGAATCTTGATTGACTGACACTAGGAACCGATTCGGAGAAACAAGAAGCATGGCATGAGATACGCGGCGGAAATTTTTCCGATAGCGAATTACTTGACTCGATGGATGGAGGGGGGGCCCTCCAACTCAAGCACGAAATCAATGTTGAGTCAACAATCACCGAGAGGGGCACCACCAAGCGAGATCGAGACCAGCCCCTTGTATAGGGTTCCAAACCTGCGCTTCTTCAAATATCCCATAAAAAAAGGTAGGGGCTTCAAAGCTTGACTAAGAAGCGCGAAACTTTACTTTGAGAAAG